>JAIFRP010000011.1:540413-557385 GCA_032403825.1 Odynerus spinipes | reverse complement strand
ACTCCCTCTCTCTATTTCTCTCTCCCGCCTCGATAGGCGCGCGCGCTCGAGCGCACGTGCGAGAGCGTTCACGTACGCGCGCCACAGGGATATCAAACTTCACGCGCGAGAGCAATAATAAATGCTGGACGTTCGCAGCTTCGCAGGTTTATTGCCGTTACCACCGATCTACTGGAATTCACTGGCCCGAAGGAGGGTGCGAAAATAACGATGGAAACGCGAAAAATCGTATCAAAGAGTCCTAGTTTGTATTTTCCGTCCGATTTTATGGCAAATTGGGAATATCGACGGCATCGTTATCGCGTTACGTTCTTCGTATTTGAAACGTGTGTAGTGTAGGTAGGTAGGTACGTAGATAGCTGTGTATATTGTAGATACGTTCGAGTAGATTTTCGAGAGAGAGAGAAAAAGCGTAAGCGAAGGGCCGATTCCCCTCTTTTCCTTCTTGTAAATTTATAACGCTCGTGATCTTCTAAGTCGGCCGGAGGAGATTGTCAGTGGAATACACATAAATGGAGATAATTAAACGAGTGCGTGCACTGCCTGTCGTCACGCTACCGATGGCTCAAACAGACAGTGACGATCTAAATACACGATAGGAAGATAAACGTTCGCATTATGGCTGCGCTCGCTCTTCCTTGCTTGATATGCATTATTTAGCATATTTCGGAGGACGAACGTCGCATCGGGTTATACGGAGCGTATCAATTCGTTTTTATGAACGAGCGAGTCTTATCGACTCTTATCGATTGTGATTAAATTTATCATAAATATCTACTCGACTTGTAGAACTGTATTAAGAAGCAAGAACATATTTTATTATCGTTTAAAAATGAGTCAGGTGAGAAAACTAATTTCTCTCATTAAAGTAGGAAACTACGATTAGTATAGTAGGCATATAATTTATTTAAAATCATACATCTGATAATGTTATAAAATATAAACTAGTCTCTTAAGTCGAATTTATATTCTGCCTAACTAATAGCTGATTAACAACCGGTGCATTTATTCATGCTAAACTGAATTCTTAAATTACATCTAAGGATCTCGTAAAAATGCAAGTACACGATAACAAGTGTAGTTTGTCGCGATATATCAACGTCTTAGGAAGAAAAAAAAAGAAACATCGTGTGCAATATTTCTCGGTGGAAGAATCACGATACGATTGGATTTCCAGGCTGGAACGGAACGAGTCAGCGGAGTTCTCGTAGCATTATCTTAACGCGCTTATGAAATGGCAATCAAATGCCAGGAGAACTATTACGTGAAAACGAGCGCTCTTTCCTTTATGTCGGGCGTTCCGCGGCTGGTCGCCTTTTAAAGCTTAACGAACTTCATTAATGTCTCGCTTACGATCGGATACGTTAGTGACGTATCATAATAGCGAACCACCTCGTTTAAGTCATGCGCGTGCCGAGATTAGATTACTTAACGGGCCGTCTCTCCTACCAATGACTTTATTCAACGGTCCGGCTTGTTTCTCCGGTAAAAGATACGACCGCTCGTTTGTTACCCACGATATTTACAATTCAGATATTCCATGAAACGAATAGTAACGTAGTCTCGGAGAATAGTCAGATACTTCGACGATCATCGTCGAACGTCGTGATTCGGTTCTCGTCTCGTTTATTCCACGAAAGATCGATGAGTCGATCGAAGCGGGGAAATCAGGACGATCGAACGAAAGAGGGCTCTTTTTCGTAACCGATAACGGTATATACCTAGATTTCCCGTGACAGGTTTCTCGGTAAAAGTTTAACTGGAAAGCCGGACGACGTAGGTACTTTCCGACATCGCGAGATTATTCCGAGCGAATGTAGCAACGAGCGTGGACTATCGGCGAGACTCTAATGGATCCGTCGCTAGGCGATAGACGTTGGAGCGCGCGTCGTCGTCACCGTTGTCGTCGTCGTCGTCGTCGTCGTCGTCGTCGTCGTCGAGAATGGGAGGAGGAAAGACGCGAGAGAAAAAGAGTAGAACGAAAGGCGGGAGGTCAGCGTCTCTCGAACCAAAATACGTTGGCCGAGCGTGCGTGTCTCTTAGAACTCGCTTCCTTCTGGCACGCTTCGCCGACGAGTTCGCCTTCTCTTTTCTCTTTCGTGCATTGTCCTCCTTCGCGCGACAAGGGCAGTGGATTTCGGGTCTCCCAACTCCAGGAAGTTTCTTACTCGCTTTTTCGTCGAGGGCA
The DNA here is from genome assembly GCA_032403825.1 of Odynerus spinipes. Taxonomy (NCBI): domain Eukaryota; kingdom Metazoa; phylum Arthropoda; class Insecta; order Hymenoptera; family Vespidae; genus Odynerus; species Odynerus spinipes. Next base: position 555,197 of record JAIFRP010000011.1, on the reverse strand, counting down.
AACTCGAAACGAGCGAAAAGTTCGGAAGTTTCTATCAAATTTTCGACGAGAACGAACGATCGTCTCAACGAGACAAGGTCAACGTTAGAAGCGTCTTTTAAATTGTTATCGTGCACTCGAAAGCTCGATCCCCTCGTCTGCGAGATAGCGATCGCCCACTTACCTAACCTGTACGCTCGGGAAAAAAACGGCATCGAGGGAAATTCTTTCAAAGAGATTCCAAAGTTCAACGTTCAGCGTTTATACACGACGGGTGGACACAAAGACAGAAATTATCGGTAGCGAGCGGAGGAGAAAAAGGGAAGGAAGGGCGTAGGGGACCGGCGGGTCTCGCTAACGAGCGCGCGATTTCCTTCGGAAGAAAAAGCCGCGTCGTCCGATAAGGCATCGGCACGAAATTCTTTCGGTATTTTTGCATTCCTCGCGCGAGTTTTTGCTTCGCTCGCGGAGACGTCCATCGGCGCACAGGTGTTGAACTATCTGAATAAGAGAGGTAGGTAGTATGCACGTATCTACCAACATACATACCTACATACATACACACGTGGTTTTACCCGTTCAAGAGACATCGTAGAACGGAGTTCGTTCCAAGTCGCGAATATCGCACGGGATCACGAAAGAAGGGAACGCCCGGGTGAGTTTCTTCGAGTGGACTCGTTTGCAGCACGTTCGAAAGCGAGCCGAGAGTATATCGGCCCTCCTCGCGAGCTCTCCTCGCTCTCCTCCCTCCTCTCTCTCCCCCTTTCTCTCCCCTTTCTTCCCCCTTTCCAACTCCCGAAGGCAGAGGAGCGCTTATCTGTTTGCTTTTTGTCCGACTGCAGTAGCATGGCAACACGCGAGGCAGCGTTTCGCGCGAGACCAACCTGCGACAGGAGATTCGTCCTGATATCGCTACTTGGTAGCACGCGAGCACGCCAAAACTCCTCCCCAGACCCCGAACGTGCCTTGATAAAGGGACGCGCTCGCTCGACCAGTTTTATGCTCTGTCAATGCTAGTCCCACCGCTACGGCCATTTCGAATATCCCGACCAATATCCCGAGGACCGGCCGATGCTTTAGTCTCTCTTCTTGTTAGCGGCACTTCCAGTAAAATTTTCTTTCGAGGCTTAAAGAATTCGTATTATTCTTTTATTTTAACCATTTAATTCTCAATTCATTTGATGCACACAGGATTTTATTTTAAGAACTCGAGAAGTCAAATATTTTAAAAGTACGTATCTATTTTTCTATTAATCTCTCCTTGAAAAGATATAATTATATTCGTATCTTATTAATTTTATATAAATTTATTTTAAGAATGTTGGAATATCAATAAACGCCACGAGTTTCGAGCTAGTCGGTAGAATCGAATCAATCGCTAGAAAAAAAAAAACAGTGCAGCGAAGTTCAACAAGGGAAGACGTTAAATAAACGCGTTCAATTCGAATAATTCGAAACGGACGAGAATCGAATGGGAGGAGGCAAGAGGCAAAGAGCACGAGTCGTACGAGTCCAGCGAGAGATACGCGTCGAGCTGTTTCGTTTATTTTTACACGCTCTCGTGCAAGGGGGAGAAGAATAGCGAGGGTTGGGACGAGAGGAGAGAGGAGGCCGAGGTATATATGCCCGTCTTCGTTATATATCTAATTGTGTGCGCGCTGCGCCGCGTAATTAAATCATGCCGACGGTCTCGCAATTAAACTCGATTATTTGCTCGTCGCTATTCTCCCCACGATCCTCGATCTCTAGCTCTTTCCGAGTTTCCCTTCGGCACCCTTCAAGGGTACCGCGAGAGTGTGATTCGTCGCGAGCGCAATATTCTTCGAGGCTCTTTCTTGGACCAACGCCCAAAACGAACTACGCCATTTTATCTTATTACTCGAAACTTTTCATTATTGGGTAATACCTATAAAGTTTACAAGAAATATGGAAGTGTATTTTTAGAGGAAAAAATTCAGCAAAATGCATTGAAATATTAAATCGTATATAAAAACATTAATTAAACAGATTTCACCGTTATAAGCGATAGCTCGCATAAATTCTCGAGACGACGATTATCGTGAATTCTCAAAGTTTATCACAGGCACGTTACCATTTTCTCGCTCGACTCGTGACATTGTGCATCGCGAAGGATAATCCGGAAGGCAAAACTACCCGGCAAAGCCCGGCCAGGTAGCCCGGGGCTTTTAACGTTGTTTATAAGATGCGGTTGTTACGGGCATTAAAATGGTTCTACCGTAACCATACCGAAACGACTTGTGTACAATAGCTCGAAGACAGGTTCTACGTTTTCGTGCGTATTTGCCCTACGGAGCCACGCCGATACCGCACCGTCGTCTTTTCGTAATAACATTTTTAAACTGCAACCGGAGCTTGCGTTACGCGATCGTAAAAACGGATCGCACGAAGAAGCGTTAGCCACGATTACAATATTGATCTTTTTCTCTATTATTTATTATATCGATATTTTTTATATCCCTTCGTTAAGACATCTTACGTTCTTGCGAGCGAGTCTTCGCGTTTAAACGTTCTCCATCGATTCTTTGTTCTTTCAGGAAGAAACTGGGTTTTTTAGAAAGCGAGGACTCGAAGGAAAAAAGGGAAAGTTTCTAGGAAAGTGAGAAAACGCGTAAATGACCGCGCGCAACCCCCGAAACTTTCACCACGGCGAAACGTCGTAAGATTTTTTTGTAATCCCGAAAATAACAACGTTCGGCTCTAACGTCAGGGAGGAAGGTGACTTTCACTCGGAAAAGGTACTTCTCTTTCCTTTTTTTAAAGGGGGCCCTTAGGTAAAGTTCGTCCACCGTTCGTTCTACGGTTGGACAGGGTAAGGGAAAATTTGGGTGTCATAAAAAAGTAAAAGTCGAACTTCTTTATGGTCGGAACGTGAGTGCGGAAGAAGTCTTCTCGGCGTGACAAAAGAATGGAGAAAACGGAAAAGAGAGTGTTTTATGATTATTCACTGTGCTTTCTTTGAATAGGTATCTGCCTTTGCAATCCGGTTGATTAGAAATTAATTTTTAACGTTACGCTGTAAGTCACACGATCTACTAATAAACGATAATTACAACGACTTATTGTAAATCTAGAAATACCATGCAATCGTTAGCCGAGAGGGAAAAAACTGAAGGAACTGGAAGAAACGAGCAGCTTCTTACGTTTGCTCGAAGTTAACGTAGCAGACTTTACGATTATTCGGTCTCTCCATAAAGGGACGACATACGAGCGGGTACATTTTACAAAGTTGCCCTCTAATTCTCATAGAGTATAATTCCGTTCCGTAAGAATTTACGATTGTTTCAGGCGGCATAGGTTGTTAACTTTTTGTTTAACTTCCACCCCTCTCGCCTTCGTCCTACCCTTTCCTGCGTTTTGTTCTATCTACGAGCGTTTCCCCATGCTCCTCTTCCCGTTCGGCGGAAACGGAGAGCAGAGAGAGAGAGAGAGAGAGAGAGAGAGGGAGAGAGTAAAACGGAGGATGCGACAATATCCGGCGCCCCGGCGTCCGACAACTGATAACGCCAAGGGATGTTTATGCGTGTGTTCATAATACGTTTCGAGCTATGCCCGAACTCTTCGATCCATTACACCTGCCGCGAAAATGCCCTCCAATTTTCTGCTCGTTGCTACCGCCATTTCGGCAAATTCTCTTCCGCTTTTTCGACAAAATCGTTATTCCCAGTTAATAAAATTCTACCGGTACACCAGAAAACGGGTTTTTCGTGTTATACGCGATCGTGGTCGTAACACCGTCAGCTTTTTATCGAAACGCGTTCGGGGCTCTTCTCGGTAGAAAAATTTTCGAAAGAGCAGCGTGACGCATAGAAATCGATCGAGTCGCGTCGCGAATCGACGAGAAGGTATCATCGATGTCGTTAAAGGATTCCCAGGCGCCATAGAATTCACACGTTCGATGCGAACTCGAACGATAATGCGGTACCGGGCAAATTTTATAGATGCTGAATGAATACAGCCATAAAAAAGGGAAGTACTTTCTTGCCAGCTCAATGGGTTTCGTATCTATATGTAAATAAAGCAGAAAGAGAGCCGGTGTAGGGAAAAAGAAAGAGGCGACCATTTCTCTCCGGTGGAGCTGCTGTAATTTACGTGAGGACCGAAGATAGCGAGGCGACTCACTTCGCGTTCCAACGACGAAAAAAAAAGGAGGAGGAAGGAGAAGGAGGAGTAGGAGGAGGTGGGAGCCACCGTCGCTACGACGCTGCTGCTGCTGCTGCTGTTGTTGTTACCGCTGCTTGTGCCGATGCTGTCGAGATGAAAATCGACCGCCTTTCGTCTTATTTACCATTTGAAGACCCTCGCAAAAAAACGAAGCAACGATGAACTCTTTTAACGATGATCCCTCCTTATTTTCGCAATTAATTATCTGGAAAACTCCGATACTCGTAAACTCCGATAACGAGTCCACGATCGAATCGATCTACCCGAGTAAAGCAAAAAAAAAAAAGATAAAACAAGAAATAAGAAAAAAAATGATGCGCGCGATACCCTCCGGCTGCGTAAGACATAAATTGTTCGACGGTAGAAAACGTAAGATACACGGTGAAGGAAAGGATCGCGAAGAGGTGTAAGGCGCACCCCCATCTCCCTCGCCGAACGCTTCCACCGAGTGAAATAATAGTTCGCCTCGGCTGCCACACCCAGTATTGTGTACACACACATACTTACGTACGAACGGACACGCGGAACGACACACATACCTACGTAGAGAGATACTCGGCCGTTCGTCGCCTTATGCGCCTGCTTTGGCATTTTACGTAGGTATACGCGGATGATGTATACGCTATCTAGCTTGCTCGCACGCGCGCGTGAACATATACGTGTAGGCACGTACACTGGCATGCACGTGCTCGCGCACACACGCCCTACATGCACAAGGGGATATACCTAAGGTCGGAGAACACGGTGTGCGTGCACGAACGACGTGGCTGGTTTTCCAAGATAGCGGCGATACGAACTGGGAGAGAGGGTGAGAGAAAGAGAAAGAGAGAAATAGAGAAAGCGAGAGAGAGAGGGAGAGAGAGAGAGGGTTGGAAAGAGGCGGGTGGCTGCCTTCGAGGAAGGGTGGGATCGAGGGAAGAACGAAAAGCAGAGGGGAGGCGGGCCGACGATGGTGGTTCTTCGTTCGTTCGTTCGTTCGCGTTCGTTCGTTCGTTTCTACGTCCCCGCAGACGTCCAACCGCTGATCTACGATTCCCTCGCGCATAGCGGAGCACATAACTCTTCTCTTATACCTCCTCGTGAGATCCTAGCGACGATATTGCCATCCACGTGTTCCAAACGTATCCCAGAAAACAAAAATAAAAGGGTCGCCGGGCGAAGGGCTGCTGGAAGGGGTGGTGGAAGACCGACATTTCGAGCTACGAAAAGGGCTCGTCTCCGATCTCCAACCTTTTTTCCATTATCGACGCTCCAGAGGATACGAGCGGACACTTCTGGAGGAGGATGTCTTTCGGCTGGATACAATATGGCTGTTACGAACTTGCCATTGGAAAACCGTTCGTCTTCCTTCGAAGCGACTGCCGAAGAATTTTTTTTCTTCGCCAGTCGTCGTCGTCGTCGTCGTAGTCGTCCTCGTTGATCGGAAAAAGTTTGCGTTTTTCCGATCGAATTTGCGGAGCTTCTATTCTTCTACTCCGCTTTAAATTCTCGTAAAAACTTCCAGGATTTTTTTCTACAGATGTTACGTACTATCTATCTACCCTTTTCAGAAACGATTTACGTATGACAAGGATACGATACCGAACTTAAAAAATTGATTTAAACCACTGTATTTCTAACAGGGAATAGCGAGACTTTCGGCTGTATATTATTTTTTAAAGAATTTTTTCAACGAGACATCGCGATGACTGGTCGGATTTTCTGGAGCGGAAAATGTGGAAAACAATAGAATAATCAAAGGATTAGTGGAGGATCGAAGCGCATCCTCCTATCCTCCCCTATCTTCTCTTATCCTCCTACAGGGTGTGCTCGTGCAAGCGGTTAACGCACCCATTTCACGCCTCGGAAAGCATCCAGCTCTCTCATCCGAATTCTAGCCAAATCCATGGAAATCCCCTCTTACGCGGCGTTCGAGTATCTGTTTAGAAAAGGGTTGGCCGGAGAAGATCGCCGAGGAATCTCTATCCAATTGTTACATTCTACGTTAGAATGTTGTTTTCATTTTCTAACAAAAAATTGCCATCTCGTAAATTAATGAACAAATTTAAAAGTTATTTAATGAGAATCAATTTCTTCGAAATGATAAATAGAATCTGGTACTATGCACATATGTGCAAGAGATAGGTACTTAGGTTCTCCATGAAGCAGAGCACTCAAAGATTTCGATGAAACTATTTGATCAAACGAAACGAGATTCACGAATAGTCGAACGCGCGAGTGATCGATTCGGTAATCAAGATATTCCCATTACGCGGTTCATCGACCCGAATAATCCTCCGTCAGCGAGCATTCTCGCCCTCCGTTGACTCGCTTCTTAATTCGAAATTCGCCTTCCACTTTCCATTTTATCGCGGACAAGTAGCCGTTCCACTCGACGTTTCTCGATCTTCGTTTTAAAGAACAAGACCGTGCGTCGTGCCGATCGACGTCGCGTCGGTCGTCCCGCGCGACGAGCGACAATTTACGAGGAAGAAACACGACGAAGGTTTGGTCGAGGAAAAATTTTACGAGGCGCTCGCTTTGCCCGCATTTCCCTCGTAAATCCGTGCGGTCCTACGATCGTAGGTACGGCGCGCGCCCTTCGGTACGCGGCACGGGCCTAAAGTGAGAGTATCGATCAGAAACTCTGAGGGAATTACGGAGCGTGAGCGATTCTCCATTGCCTATACCAAGTGGTTATATCTGCCATACGTCGTGTGCCATAGGAAAGGGGCGGCAACCGCAGCAGTAGCAGCAGCGGCACGACTGTCCTTCCACCGCCACCCCCGCATACACGTCGACTACCCCAATTTCACCCCCGAGAGCCAATATTTATTGATTACCCTCGAAGGCATCGTTCTCCACTCTCTCCTCTTTTGCCGATTTCCTCTCTTTCTTTCTCTTTTCTCTCTCTCTCTCTCGCTCGCTCTCTCTTTCTCTTTTTTCTTTCTTTCTTTTTCTCTCTTTCCTACACCTTTTTTCAGATATCGAATCTTTCAAGGGATCCCGTGTCGCGCGAGCGCTCACAGCTGTTCTTCGTCTTTCTTTTTCCTTCTCTTTCCTCTTCTCCTTCTTCTTCCCCCTTTCCACTTCTCTCTTTTTACCTACTTCTCTTCCTCCAGTTTCTCTTCTTCCTTCCATTTGTCGATAGAGATGGAAAGGGACAGAAGGATTCCCTACGCTCGAAAATTCTCCCTACGACTTTTTACCCTCCAAGATTCCCGACCCAGGGATACTGGATTTCTGTGAAATTTCGGGAGCATCTGCGTCGTACGCGATCGACCGGAACGAAGCCTAAACTTTCTAACTTTCCAAGTTCGTAACGTCCGTCTACGACGGGTCACGCGACGTGATCGACGGATGGAATGCGAAATAATAATCGATTGAAGTTTTAAGCACGACTCACCTTGCAACCATGTCCAATGTGGCTTAGCAATATCGTCCTTACCTGTAACAGAGCGAAAGATCGTAATCAGATTGGCCCCTGATACGACGCTAACGATCGATTTATGGTAATCGAGGTTTAAATACTAGTAGCTACTAGTACTAGTCGACTCGACGAGGAAGAGCGTGACGTACAGCGTCGATATTTCCGGCTTAATGATATTTCTCTCACGGTCGGGAGTTTCATTCTCGGACGAAGGATTCATATTTAAAAGCGTCTCGGCTGCTGCTGCTCGCGAGGGATTAAAAAATTAACGCATTTCGCTCGCTAGTATCGAGCCGACAACGAACGAAATCCCATAGCGTGATTGCGGCTCGATGTATCGAGTACGCGTATATAACCGAGTATTGGACCCGTTAATAATCCATTATACGTCACGAGGGCACGATTTTCAACGTTTCCCGTTCTTCCGCTCGTAAACTTTCTTCAAATTAAAAGGATCCTACATCCTGCGATATTTACAATGCAATTCGACGCCTCCGTTAAATTCGCCTGTCGCCTTTTTTCCGAACGGAAAGTAGGATCTAAATTTACTCGTTGCCAAAAAAAAAGAAGGAAAATACGAAACGTGGCGCTTTCGTCATTGGCAATGACTAAGACGGTGAAACCGAACGGAGTCTGCGCCTTTCGTACCCTTAAATATTCAGTACCTATCAGCCAACAATGCTAACGAACAACTTCTGCGCATACCATCGCCGATAACGAGGATATTTTCAGTCATGTAAAATGGAGCGGCTGTCCGTTCGTTCGTGTGCTCGCATATATACATACGTATGCACGCAGACATACAATTCCCAGCGGTGTATACGTGCGCGCACGTAGGTACGTACTAGCCGGTTGTTACCTACTTAAGTTAGATATTATCGACATAGGAGGCGATTCGATTGCGTGTACCAGAGCATGCTATAGCGCTGATATAGAACTACTAAACAGGTCGTAGATCAGCTCGGTTAGTTATAACGCCAGCCCTTCGCTCTCTCGCTCTCTCGCTCTCTCGAGTACGCGTGCCCACCCACTATCTCTCTCCCTTTCTCTCTCTCTCTCTCTCTCGCTCTCTCTCTCTCTCTCACTCTCTCCTCTTCCATCCCCAAACCAATTCCCAGCGGTGTTCTGGATCATTTGGTGGCCCGCGGCCGTGAGATGCGCGCATGTACCGGCAACAATGCGCTATCATGATCGCAGAAACGGATTGAAAAATTGCCTAGAATATCGGGAAAAAATATCCTTTCCTAGTGTACTCTTCTCGCGAGATCTATGAAATCCGAAGCTCGTTTGTATTATTTTTTAAATATTTTTTATCGTAGTATTTACAAGATTTTGTTTAATTAGATTTTTTATCGATGATTTATTTAGATATTCTTTGCAAATTGTAAGTAGGCATATGTAGGTAATATTTTATGTTTGAGATACATACTTGACATAACTTATGGATAGGTGACTATACGTATGCCCGAAAAAAGACAAAATATATAGCATCGGGAGTATCGATAGCGTGGTAATAAAAATCGCGCCAAGATTTGATCGACAAACTCGAAAATCGAGACTACCTACCTAGAGTAACGGAAAGCTCCATTTAAAAAAGTTTGACGGACAGGTTGCACTTAAAACCGAGTGGATAGGAACGGACGACGCGCGATAAATCGTAGACTAGACATCATATTTTCATCGGACATCGTTTCGTTCGTCTCTTTGAATCCACGACTGGCGGTCGTCGACGTTGTCTCGGAGAATCGATGATTCAAGAGGGACGACAATATTGCTTTCGGTCGGATACGATCCGTGGAAAAATCTGCAGGACGGTGACTTACGACGCGTTGGCGGTGACCGGTTATTAGATTATTGGTCGCATCGACAGCTCGTCCGTTGCATATCGATATAGTGTGGTGTGAGTTAGGGTGGTGGACAGGGTAGAAGATTCGCTACTGGTTATGGCGAAGCCGCGCCACCATTGCCGATGTCGTTGCAAGTGGTGTCGACGATGGCGATGCTAGTGGTGGTGGTGGTGGTGGTGGTGGTGGCGACGATGGTGATGGTGATAGTGATGGCGATGGCGATGGCGCTGGTCGCCGTCGGTGTTTCCGCGTACGCACGGTGTACAAATAGACGGGAAAGGGAGGCAGTGGGAGTAGGGGGAGGTTTTGGGGGGAGAGGAGCAAGAGGAAACGGTAGGGGACAAAATGGGGAGGCTGTGATAACGATAACGTACGATCGGCATTAGCTGCCGGCTTGCTGCAACTGATGGATGCGCTAATTATCAGCAAGCAGGAGTTACAGTGTTTCGCGTACGCGTCCGTACGTACGATGACTATGCGTCGTTACTGATAAAACTGCGAAGTGCGGGATAAAGAGGGGAGGAGAGAGAGAAAGAGAGAGAGAGAGAGAGAGAGAGCCGAAGTGTGACCGGAACGAATTTGCGAGTTGGTCTACGGATAAGTCATTTCGCGAAGGATGTTTGATGTTACGATTGATCCAAGAGACCGAAGCGATCTTTTCCCCTGCACTGTTCTCTTAGAACATCCGCAATAGGAAAATAACGATTCGCGATAAATACGATTTAATCAGAGAGGTTTAAACAAGAAGAGCGAATATCTGCCGGGGATTCGCGCTGAAACGCGACAGAAAGAAAAACCGTAAACGCGGAATTGGTAACGCGACCCGGACTAGAACTCGGTCATAAAGAGGCGTATGTAATTTCGGGTGAGTTCGCGGGGTGAATAGGCGGATACGCGAATGCTAGGCGACGCGAACGAGCGAGCGAGAGAGGAAGCGAGAGCAGATACCTACCCCTTAACCACAAGCCGCGGTCTAAGCCCTAGACGCATGCACGTTGCATAACGTAGAGCTCGAGGTCGAACGTACACCCACATACACGCATAGATACACGTATAGAGGCGGACTCGATCGGCCGAGAGAGAGCCCGTTGCCCCGTAATGAACATGGCGCTTGTTTATTTAATGGGAAATTCGGTGGCGCCATAAAGCTCGAAGAAGGGGGTGAAACCTATTAAATTTATGTTTTCGGTTTACCCGCTCTGACGGATCGCAATACCCACTCCCGTCGCCCTCTTCTATCGTTTCTCGCCACATCATCCCTTTTCCTACTCCTCCTACTCCTCCTACTATCTCTTCTCTCTCTCCCTCCCTCTCTCTTTTCTACCAAACCTGTCTCGGTCGGATCGTCCTGCGCACGACTCCAAATCCGTATGTTTTGCGCGTTTCACTGTGTGCACTATTGGAAGTCCAAATGTAATCCAAACGGAGATATATATATTGTCCCGGCTCTCTCTCTCTCTCTCTCCCTCTTTCTCTATCTCGATCCCTTTCCCTCTCGCAGCATCCACCGTGGCGTCCGCATCGTGACGGACAGCGCCGCGTCAGCGCCGTAAACCGTCGTCATCGGCGTTCTACGCGCGGCTGGAACGCGCGCGCGGAATGCGCCCCCGGACGCGTTCCGCAGCGATACCGATACTCTGTTCTCCATTCTATCCCCTACTCCGTTCTCTACTCGTCTCTTAAATTAAGCGCGCGCGCGCGCGCACACTCCCCACTCGCGTCGACTGTCTCAAAATGGTTTTAATTGCGAACGTAATGGCTACCACCCGCTATTTCTATTGTATCGTCGAACACGCTTGTCACTTTTTTTTCGTTTCCTCGTCGTCTCTCTCTCTCTCTTTCTCACTCGTTTTTAGTTTCCCGTTCTTTTTTTTTTTGCTGCGGAACGACCCATGTCATTTCGCGATTCTCGATTCGCCATCGCGGTGAAAGTTATCGTCGCGCGTCGCTCTATATCTTTTTGAATGAAGTCAAATGTAAATAGAGCTTCTCCGCTTTTTATGAGGCCGAGCGTCATAAAGAGTTTGCGCGGGACAGTATACGAGCCGCGATTTAAATAGCGATGGTTACAGCTTCGATAAATTTGATTACGCTGCTTAACGTTTCGAAGAAAGATTTGTTTCTTCGGCGGTAACAAAGTAAATGAAAACGAGGGTGAGTTAGGATGACTTTTTACTTCTCAAGGTATCTTCCAATTTAGAGAAATAATTTTCTTTCTTCCTGAGGTTATTACATCGTTCGAACAAGTAATTACGAAAGAATTCACTTCGGCTCGTAAGACAGAAGACTATTTTTATCGACATAAATAATTTTTTTGTCGCATTAACGGCTTATACCGCTTCCGGCTCAATTAGACGACCCAAAAAGTTTCGCTCCCTTTCCAACGCGGCAACGAAGTACTCGATCCCCTCTAAGAATTCGACGTACTAAAAATGGCCATCCTGCAACTTTATCCCTTTTGAAGCAACGTAATTGCCAAATTTTCCTCGCCCTTAATTTACTGTTATAATTGCTTCCTACCCCTCATAAGGGGTTGGCTAGTGGTACACCGGTCCTTGGGATTCTGCCACCCCGCGTCATTCCTTATATCCCATGCCCTTCCCTCCGAAGGATCCTTACTCCACCCTCCTAAGAAAATTTCTCTCTCTCTCTTTCCCTCTCTCTCTCTCTCTCTCTCGCTCTCTTTTATCACGCTATTTCCAAATAGGGTAATAAATTTATGCTCGATGCGCATTTAAACGACCTCGATAATACCTCGGATCTGTATCCGCGAGGGGCGTAGCGTCGATTAATCGCTTTTAGATCAAGATCGTACGGGTACAAAGTACGCGATAAATTATTGGACGGTAGCGGAGCGGAGCACGGAAGTTTTATACGTGTCTACGTATTACGTAATAGGAGAATGCCGGTAATAAGGTGGACGAGACTGGGATTACATAATAGCGGCGAAAGAAAGTAATCGAGAAAGAAAAAATGCGTACGAGAATAAATAAAATCCTGGAAGAGCATCGAGAAGAGAACCAAAGAAATTCTCGATCGCGAGTGTAGCTTGCAATTACGTGACGTACCTACGCGTAGAAACGAGGGAGCATTAACGTCTTAATTTAGAGAATAAACGGAAACGCTCGATGTGTATCTCTGTGTACGTGGACGTATGTATGTACACACGCACATACGTAGCTTCGTATTTATACCTAAGCGCGGCGGTCGGGTATCGACGGGAAATGGGAAGGAAGAAAGTTATATGAGGATCACGTAACGGTTACAAGGCCTGTTAGTTTCCTTGGTAACGGCACTCGGGATTCGCGTATCCTTTAGTCCGACGAGCGTCTAATTATAATTTCATCTGTAGGTCAGAGGCACATACGATCCGTCGACAACGACGACGACGATGACGATGACGACGACTACGACGACTACGACGAGTACTCGGAGAATACACGAGCAGTCGTTGCACGTGCAGCGCGTGCCGTTCGTTCGCTCTCTCGCCACGCAGTCACGTCTCCTTACAGTTTGTGTTTACGCAATCGCACGACCCGTAAGCGAGAAAGCGTACGCTCCGCTGGTTTCTTATGTCTCCAGCGGTTTCGCGATAATACGAGCACGCTCCGACACCCTACTCCGACACCCTCCTTTGGCAGCGTGCTTCTCCTCGAGTTTTCATTTCGAAAAGAGAAACGCCGAGTTGCATTCGAAATCTTTTGGAGATGGAAGATCGATTAGATATGTAAAAAATATAAAACTCTTTCGTCTACTCGATTCAGATCATACCTATAAGTATAGTAGCTCGTAGGTAAATATAAAATAGATTCATAGATATATACGAGCATTTTATTACAACTACCCGAGTATCGTATGCGATACTCAAGATATTCTATGAACGGGTTATTGCAGGAAATAAATTTTCTCGCGGAACTTCGATCGTACGATAAGACGTCTCCGAGAGAAGAAACAGGAAAGGCATAGTTTATATAAATATGGACGGCCATTAGAGGTATTCAGGGTCGATATAATTTTGGCACGAGGTTTCAGCGTCGTCTTGCCTCTATATAGAAAGAAAGACGAGCGTACACGCACACACGTGATACGAGCCGCGCTTAGTCGTAGTCATAGCATAGTCGTCGCCGCCGCCGCCGTCGTTGCTGTCGTTGTCGATGTCGAAGTCGCTGGATACGGCATTCGACGTAATGCCGCGGGATTCGAGTGTATTACCCGTGCAGCTAGACGTTTCCAGTATATAAAAGTTGCTTTACTTTGGGATACATATATGGTAGGGTGGCTGTAAGTATAAGGCAAAGAGCCATTCAGCTTCCCGTCTCTCCGTTCCCGTATCGAGTGCTACTCGCGCTTCTTTTTGCTTTTCTCCGCCCTCCTCTATATATCCACCGAGCATAGAGCGAATGGCTGAAACTTCTGCCAGTGTAGACAAAAATGTATCCGGTGCGGCCTTCCTCACCCTCTTTATGCCCGTCCAACAGAATCGTCGTCGCGACGAGTTTCGCGAAAAGATGGAACGCGGTATACGCGGAGCTTGCGACTTCGATAAACATGGTTATATCGTTCTTTCTGTTTCGAAAATATATCGTCTGTGCGGGTAGTTTTTAATCATTTATTTAGAAATCTTTGTTCAAGAGAAAATTCTTCGACTATCTTCGTTATACTTACACCGAAACGTCTCGCCGATTGGTATTCAACTCCGTTTCAAAGCAACCACTTTTTCCGAGTCCGTACATATGTATATACAAACCTACCAACGTAGGAACGATCGAGCAAACTAGCCGACGGAATTTTTGAGATGCCGCTTCGTAGAAAAAGCACGTAGAAAAAGGAAAGCCTTCGGTTCGACTTCGAGCGACTTTTAGAACACCTAAAAAGTCCACAAAGTATCGATACAGTGGCGTACGTAGTACCTACGTCCGTTAACGATGCCGTGCCCTCGACAAAAACGATGATACTCATTAGACCTCGAGAGGAAAAAACGTCGCACCCGTCCGCGAAAATACGGAGACGATAAATCGAGTCGTCGGAAAAAGTCCGCCACGAGTCGCGGAAAAAGCGTCGAAAAGAAAAGAGAGAAGAAGACGAAGCCGATGAGTAGAGTAGATAGGTACCTACGAGCGCAAGAACGAAACGGAAGGCGAAGCGGTGGATTCGTCCATTAAGAATCTTCGTCAGGCGCGCGCGGTCGTCCCGGGCAACGGCTTGGGTATAATGCAGCAGCGGCATCGAAAAAGAGTGGAAAAGAAGAAAGAACGCAGCGACGGGCACGAAGTTTCCTCGCGTCGGGTGCAATCTTTTATTTCTCGGCCTCTGGCGGTGGAAGAGTTAACGCTCGCATCCACCAACTTGGAGGGTGAAAAAGAGAAA
>JAIFRP010000011.1:529726-540401 GCA_032403825.1 Odynerus spinipes | reverse complement strand
AGAGAGAGAGAGAGAGGGAAAATATACCGGAGTAAGTACCGGGCGTCAGACTTCGTAGGAGTGTATAAACCCTTCCTCTCCACCCTTTCCACCGTCCCCTCCCCTCCCTCTTTTTCCTCTTTTCCTCCACCTACTTCGGTCACCGCAAACTCCTCCACCCCCGGCAAACCCACCACCATCGTCTCGACTCTCTTTTCTTCGGCCGTTCCAAGGATCGTCTAGGAAAGGGTTTGTAAAAGTTGGGGACGCCAGGGATATTTACGCATTATCGTAAACTGTAGTCGTCTTCTTGGCTACCCCGGGATACGGGTGCCCCACCTCCGGCTCGGGAAGATACCACCCCCTTTTCTTTGCAACGCCACGGTTCACCGTATTATTACGTTCCCTATCAGCTCATTCTCCATGCCATTCGTGATTTTGTTGGATACTTGAACGATACCCGGACTTCGTCTTCTTGATAGTGTCCAGGGGTTTGGCCGTGTCGTGGCCAGGGGCTTAATATTTATCTTGGGGTTTACGTAAAAATTTGGATAGAGAAATTTTGTAAAGGTTTTAATCAGAAATTCTTTAATAAATTATGGATACGTTTTAAGAAAGAAATTATGATACGGTTCAGTGAATAGCGATGCAATTATTAGAAAGTTCTTTTAAGAATTAAGAATTATAAGAATAAAGACAGTTACACTTTCGGGATAGGGTTGAATTCTACCGAGCGTCATTCGCGTGACAGTCCCTTTCTAGCGGTATTCCTGTATATCTTTCGGAGGAGAATTTGTAAAATTTAGCGTAGTCCGAAAATAGATGTCTCCCTGTAAATCGTAAATGTCCTTAGGCAACCCTACGAAGACGCGGACGTCCCTTCCTCGATTAAGGACGAAGAGGATACACCCCTTTTCTTCGAAATGCTGGGGTTCCACGTAATCGTGCTAACGTCTGCAATTGCTTCGCCAAACAATGTTGGGTGTCGGACAATGAAGAAGAGACAAGAGAACGACCACGTGCAACGAAGTACGTTGCCAATTTATATTTCTTCGAATTAAAGTTCAGAAAACGAAAAATCTTTTACAAAATCTCTTCGCATCAGTTTATACTTATTATAAATCAGCGTTTCGAAGATAATTGCGAATCCTGCGCGAATCCTACGAGAGCGAAAGTTGCCCAAAAGAAAGTAAGAGAAAATCAGTGGAGTCTATCGCGCGATAAATCGTTCTTCTGAATCGGAAAATGCAGAGAGCTCGGTGGTAGGCGCTCCTGGAGGGTAGGTTTAATTCCCTTGAAGCATTGTCCACGTTAGGTACCATTACACTCACATGCCCGCGCAATTAGCAATGTAAATGCTGGTTAGTTAGTTAGCGTGTTCGTAAAGCAAGCCGGGGTGGGCAGTGGGACCTAGATAACGGACCTCCCAAGCGAGTGATCATCTCGACCAACCGCTGATAACGCCCCCGACGTTCGCTTCTTTTTTCAACGTCGCGCGTCATTATAACGTTCTCCATTGTCCCCTCTTTTTATCCCCTTTCGATTCATCGGTTTTTACTCTTTCCGATCGATTCAGGTATAATTCCAGAAAGTAACATCGCTATAAACTACCTCGAAAACGGATCGTTTCGTCTTTTTTCTATCTCGATTATTTTTCTTTCGATCCTAAAGCGGCTTAGAAATAAGGACCTAACTTATCTCTCGGTCTCCATAATACCGATAATTTCTCACTTAATTTCCTCTAATTTGATTCCGAAGCGTCCCCGTTTAGAAATGAAACACGAGATCGAAGAGATATAAAAGGGCAATCGTTTACCTTCTACGACGACGATGGATCGATCGACGGTAAATCTCTACGAGAGTCGTCGCCTCTCTCCTCTCGTCGAAGACAGTTTCGTAATAGCGACATCGACGGTGGAGTGTACGGCGACCGTTGAACTCTTATAATGGAACGGTCACGATAGTCGATCGCACCACTTAAAACGTACGCGTATAAATCGAATCGGCTCGGTTGGAAACAAGCCTCCTAACGAAGCACCATGTCGCTTCCTCGCACGGCCGGCCGGTACTATCGCCTCTCACCTCGCCGATTCCAACGGTTTCTTACGTGTCCCAGCGACGTCCCGGCATTTTTATTTCTACCTACGAATCTCATGGCCGGCAGCCAGTTCCAAGGCAGTGCCGAGTCACCGTGCCCTACGCTATTCGAGAAGGAAGAAGCCATGATGGCCCAGGGGTATGGCCACAGGGGTGTTTCCCACGAACTCGAGCCCTGCCTCTTTTGCTCCTACGGTTACCCACAATGACCTCCTTTGCCGAAAGAAATTCTCCCTACTTTCGACTGCTTTTACGATCACGGCTACCTTTCAATGAGATACCTACTCCTTGTATTCGGTGACAGCGGGGAAGGGAAGGGACGAGAACGAGCAACGTTCGGGCTTTCGCTATTTTCGACGGGACACTCTAATAGAGCGTAGCTATAGCGGATGAATAGACGACGGCGTTTTACGTTACTGGCTGGGAGTTTGTTCCGATAAAACTGTCGCGAGTAAAAGCGTTCGGTTAAAGAACGATAGCCCTCGATATAATTTAGCAGGATTACGCTTTTGCTAATTCCCGTATAAATAAACCTATCGACGGAATATACAAAATATCAAGTCTTTATAATCCCGTAATAAATAGTTAAATAATTAATCCGACAGCGGGGAGCGACGTTGTCGTAGGTGTGTGAGAATATAAAGCACGATAATGAGGGATCGCGTCCACTCTCGCGCAGCCGTCTATTGTACTCGTCGATATGATTTGACTGGACAGTAATAATAATAATAATAATAATAATAATAATAGTAATAACAGCTCGACGTTTCGATGCCGAAAATGCGAGGGGCGTAAATACAAATTAGTTGGGCATAATTAGTATTCGAGACATTAATTTTGTTACAGGAAAGTGAGGATATACGTGTACGTCCGTACATCACAAATTCTTGCATTAAGCGCACGGCTTCGTCTAAATTTACGACTCGTATCGTGCAACGGGGTCGTTAAATTGTCGTCGACGACGACGACCGCTATTAAAAATGAAAATGAAGCGATTAACGACAGTTTACTCGTAAGCGTTAGTTCGTTCACCACGGTGTAACGTCGCGTCGCTCTCCTGTAACCCGACTTTTAAGCTGTCGTAAACTTTCGATGAGTAGGGCTCGATCTTACCAACCGTGCTCGAGACGTTCTTCGAATACGCGCGATAATACAAGGAACGGCCGAGCGATGGCGCTCTCGTTCCGAGGCCACACCCGACCCGCTCTCATGCTCGTTCCACACTCTCGAGAGCCTTTCCACGGTTGACAACCAACAGCCACGTGCTACTGGTCTCTCGGGTAGGGTTAGGAATGTCCGACGACACGACGGATGTCGAGTGCTTAGTCGTAACGCAACGTACACGAGTGAAAACGCTATCAAAAGTTTTACCGGTTGTAAGTATGTATGCATATTGTTTAATTCGTTTACTTTTTAATTTAATTATTCTTCTTTATAATAAAACAAATTTCTTTTCGTAAACAAAAATTTAGAGCCTTCGAATAATGAAATCGGTCTGTTGACATTTTTTTTTATCTTGAAAATAAAAATTCTTTTAGCCGTTCGAAATAATCGTGTATAGGAATAGAAATAAGCGGATACAGGATAGACTTTTTTTTATTTACGTTTATTCTTTAATACGCATACAAAATAAGGTAACGCTTCTCTTTAAAAAACATATTTTCATTTCCCTTTGATGGTTTTGTATTATAATCAATATCAACTATGTCATCGATGTCACTAATATTTTAAAACTTAAAATGTCTCTTTAATTACGAATTATCAACGATTACATAACTACGAGCGTTCGTTTTGTTATTCAAAATTTGCACATAAAACATACAGTATACACCACGACCTTCCGCATTCCGCTAACAATAAAACGGACTCGAAACCGTGAGGATGGAGATCGTTTGCGACGGTGCATTTAAAGGGAGAAAGGAATAAAAAGAAAGATTCTCTTGTAAATACTCGATCGGTTCGTGTTCCGGGGCATATTCTCTCTTTCTCGAGCACTAACGAAGCTCTCCTCTTTAACGAAGCACGATCGAAGGTCGGAGATCCCGAATGTCTTCCGGTAGTTGATTACGACCGCGTGGAATCGTTGATGGGGTCGCATAACGGACGTTGTTACGAGCATTTTTAAGCTGAAATTGCGCGCGCGTTTCCCTGATAACGAATTGCAAAGAATCCTCCTCTCCGTTTTCCGCGCACGAGGAGGAGAGAGGTTGCGTAAAGAAATTAGGCTGACCGTAAAAGCGAGATATTATTTTTAGTCGACAGAAACGAATCCTTCTGACCGCACGGGTCATAACGGCAACGATAAGTTTCGGAGACCCATTCTCGCGGGTAACGCCGAGTTCCTTCTCTTTTTTTCCTCGTTCATTCGCATTCATCTTAGTTTCTCTGCCGGCTTCTTCTTCCGGCCTTCGATCGCCGCTCAGAAATATTTTAAAATCGACCTTGGTGCAACGTCAACGGAAGAATTCTCGAATCGTATTCTCGAGCCGAAAAATATTTATTATCGAGCGAGAGTAGCTTAGGCGAATACGCGTGCAAAGGAAACTTTAGGAGTGGATCACTTCGAATGGACGATTTAATCTTCCTGGACACATCCCGTTACGCAAGACACTATTCTGTTTTCTCACTCGTTCCCTTCCTCCGTCCACCCGTTTTTTCTTAGCTTGGCGGTGCTCCAATCGATCGCGCGAGAGTCTACGCTGGAATCGGATTTACGATTATTTCAGCTAAATTAACTAAACGCTCGGAGATCTATCCCACCGCTTCGGTTGATTGAAAACTATCGGGATCTTAATAATATTGGGAAATTCACAGTGAGACGTAGGTATATGTTTAAGGTATTACGGTTTTTCTCTATGTCAAGGTCATGGATTCACAGCAATCCAAAGAAAGATTTCGCTATAGGATCGTTTATCATTCTAAATAATATTTCACGGTTTAATCATAATTTTATCGTGTACGATAATGACGCAAGTGAATTGAATCGATAGTTGGATATAGGTATACCGATATTTTCGATAAATTTGCGAGCTTGCAGAATACGTACGTAGATACCATCGTATAGGAAACAAATGTTATCTTCTATGGATATTAATATCGACGTCTTTTGAAAAATCGACTGAAACTCATTTTCGTTTTAGAGTAAATAAAAAGTAAAAGCGATAGAAAACAAAAGTAGAGGCAATAAAAACGAGAGTCGGAGTAGGTCAAATAGTTTGTATAATCCGTGTGGGTCAGCCGATTTTCTCAATGTCCATGACCCTGACCGGCTCATCCAGCAGCGGTTCGCGAGTCCTGCGAAAAGTGCGAACCGTTTCAATGAAACGGACTCTTCCCCCTGCCAACGCGGTTTTTCGTGTCCCGCAATTAACGCCGGAGTGGAGCACGCTCTCGGCAACGAAGGGACTCTCGCGGAGAGACGATAAATCGCACGAGCACGGACTCCGGGGAGATTTAAAAACATTCGCGCTCGCTCGTCAAAACGCACTGCCGCGCCGAGAGGTCAGCCGTTCGTCGCTCGCTCGCTTGATAAAGCTTACCCACGTTTTACCTTCGGTATTTACCGTAATTTTGGCCCGTGATTAATTCGACCACCGCGAACGAGATGACTAACAACAGATAGAAATTTAATGTTCCTTTAACACGAAAGATTTCACGGGGGACTTGGATAGGGTAAACAATAGAGTTATTGACCACCGTGTAGCTATATCTAGCGTTTCCTCGCAGTCGTATTAATTATTCTAGGTAATAAAGATCGTGGATATCCGGCGCTTATTTTTCCATGCTGACATATTTATTTAACGTTTTGCCGAATATATTATATTTTCTTTCCAGATAGCTACCTACTTCGTATGGATTCGTATGGTGTAGGATTGAAATTAAAATATATCTAATAAATTGGAAAGAAACAATTAATTGCTGTTTATTTTTTTAAATTAAAGCACTGGAGTGTCGTTCATAAGTTCAAGATAGTTTCGAGTAAATTCTAGAACTAGTTACGGAGTGAACCTTAACCTTCGGAACTACGGATCGATTTCATTGGCAATATACACACATGCTCGGTGATTTTGGAGGCGACACGGCCTGGTCTCGGAGGAACATCGATTAAACTCTGCTAAGGAGACTGCGGAAACAGGTACATGACCGTGTCCCAACGATTTCCGATTAATCGAGGCCTCGATTAACCGATGGATCGTTCTCGATGGGAGAAGAGAAGGTAGAAATTCTATATGGACCTCTTAGCATCGTCGTAGACACCTAACAACTCGCTTCTGCAGAAACGAAATATTAAACTCTATATAGGTACCTACTTGTAACATGTTACCACCGCTACTTATTACATATTTTACTGCCGGATCCATAATTTATGAAGGATGACCACAAATGTATTTTTATAGTTACCATAAAATTGAACGAAGTGAAGGAATTTCAAGTTTCATAAACTCGATATATGCGGAATAAATTTAAAAGAACTGGATCTGTGCATGACGCAAAAAACGTCAAGGACGGCACTTCATTTTGTAATACATTCCGTATTCGATTTTTTTTCAGTCTTACGCCCGCTCTAATATATAAATAATACTCGTTGCTTTAAAAAAAGCTATTCTCCTATTTCAGACCCTTTAAAAAAAAGATAAATTACATCGACGAAAAGGGAAAGTACAAAACGATCGAGGATGATCGGTCGACCGGTTTTCCCGTTGGTTCGAGCAGAGATCGAACGATCTTCCTTCGCTAAACTTTCGCTTCGTTCGAATTAGACCGAGGAGGAGTCCAGCTTCGAGGAGAGGAGAATCGAGGCAGCGAGGCCGGCGATATCCGTCTAGGAGGTAGGTCCTCGCCAACGACGGCTCGCAAATCATCGGGATGCATCACGGCGCAATTACACGGCGGGGGTTCATTTAAATCCGATAAATAACGTGGCACTCATTGTATCGGCTGATCTCCCGCGAAAGGATGCGCGTGCGCGCGCGTACAACGAATCGGTTCCGAGACTCGACTCCTTCATCCTTTTTCGTGGAAAGCTTATCTGTTTTATCCATCGCATCGAGACCGCTCTCAATCTCTCTCTCTCTCTCTCTCTCTCTCTCTCTCTCTCTCTCTCTCTTTCTCATGCACGCGTGCTGTTATCGTTGGTTCCACTCTGCCAATTTGGAGCTCGAAATCTTCCAAGGTGAGTCGAGCGCATCCACGTGGACCTCCTTTTCGGGACCCTCTAACGGAACGTTTAACCCGTTAATCCCTCTCTTCTCCGTTTCAACATCTCCGACTTATTTTATGATTCT
Organism: Odynerus spinipes; assembly: GCA_032403825.1. Taxonomy (NCBI): domain Eukaryota; kingdom Metazoa; phylum Arthropoda; class Insecta; order Hymenoptera; family Vespidae; genus Odynerus; species Odynerus spinipes. The sequence goes on along the minus strand of JAIFRP010000011.1, from coordinate 533,040 downwards.
TCTCGAGAACCTACGCGATTACGCATACGCGTTGATTTTCGCGTTAATTTCTGTCATTGTCATATTATATGTTATATTCGTAATTACAATTTCGTGAATCTTATCAGAATATGAAATTAGTAAAATCAAGTGCCGTGATAGATCGCTAAGTGTTTCTCAATAAAAAAACAAAAAAAAATATTAGACGAACCTTACGGAACGAGAAGAACAAGGATAGAACCATAGATTTTCCCATCCCGGCTTGAAATCGAGGCCGGAGGCGAGCTTTAATAAAAACCACGATCGGTTCTAAGCGACTCTGTTATTCGAAGGAAAAGAAGCTGTAGCGCAATTTTAAGATTATAGCTCGGCGAGTCTCCTCGTCTCGAAAGAGCGTGCATAAAGCATGCACTTTACTTTCAAGGAAGAAAGAGAGAGAGAGAGAGAGAGAGAGAGAGAAAGGGAGAGATCCGGTCGGAGGGAAGAAGCGAGAAGCACAGAAGAGACCCTTTGATGTTGGCCCATATCGGTCTGGTCGATCGTACCAGCAACCCCTCTAAACAGGGGTAACTCGAAAGAAATCGCAATAATTTATATCGCGAGGGCTCGATCGCGTGTCGCCGGCTAGGTAGGTATCTACTTATCGTCTACGACCTTTCTGCATACACACGTGTTCGCTCGTGGTCACGTGAGCCGAACGTTTCCGGAAGCGAGCAAAGAAGAGACTCGCGAGCACGCCTGTCAAGAATCAATTTCAGAGGAAAACCTTCGCCCTTTTCGCTTACGGCTCGATTCCGCCATTTTGACGGGAGCCTATGACGTATTCGAATTTTTATATAATTATTGGTTTAAGCAGGAGCGACACGCGAGATTCTCATTCGATTCTAACGAGCAAGAGCAAACTTCTTACCTAACATAAGCAATGAAAACATCTCGGAGGAGATCTGTTAGCCAGATGAGAATTTATCTACGTTCGTCTGAAAAAATTTCATTACTTAGATTTGGAAATTATTTGAATATGCAAATTGCACGTACTCGTGCGAATTCGTGCGTCGGTATAGTAGCTCTCGCGTCAACCAAATACGCGATAAATAACTCGAAAACTGGAATAATTCCAAACCTTCTGGAAGGCGTCCAAGTGTTTTCCTGGAAATACGAAATTCTACCGAATCGCCGCCTTGTTGCCTGATTAAACTTCGACTTTGCCGGCATGAAACGAATATGAACTTCGACCGACGTATCGTGGAAGAAAAAAATTATTACATAACATCTCGTCAATCGTCATAATCGATCCTAATTTACTGTCATCACGGCTTACCGACACGACAAGAAACTTGATCCCACGGAAGAGGAAAAAGAAAATTGCAAAAAAGTCGACAATTGGAGCGGACAAACGCGAACCAAAAGACAAATAGTATTCCTGTTAAAGACCGATGGATGCCGTTCGGCGGGTTCGTATTCGGGGTGGTCCAACGAGTTTCTACTTGTTGGAATGCAACGTAACAGGAATAGTCGTCCCTCTAGTTCCCTCTTCCCTTCTTACCACGCTTTTTTATTGTTATTATTATTATTATTATAGTTATTATTTTCGGATGGCCGTGGTCAGGTCTTCTTATAAGTTCTGGGTGGAAGGTGGAGCTGGTCGATGATACTACATAGCTCTTTCTCTCTCTCTCTCTCTCTCGCTCTTTCAGGTAGTGAAAAGAGTAAAAGAGAGAAAGAGAAAGAGAGAAAGAGAAGGGCATCTCAAACGCGAGAAGGAAGGGCCACGTTGGAGGGGAGGAGAGCATACGTGCGTGTATCGCCATGCATCATCCTTCCTTCCTTCGTCCTTCTTCCTTTTCGTCCGTTTGAGAAAGCAAAGGCCACCGCAGGGTGCGTTACCTTAGCTCTCCGTTTGCCTATGGGTGCCTTCTTAAGCCCCTTTAATGTACCGGAGAACGTTCCTTCTCTCTTTCCTCTTATTATCTATCTTGAAGCGCTCTCGAACGCGTTTCGTTTACGACCTCGTTTCCTCCGCTATTTATACCATTAATCCTGATAGACTCTATTTCTGTACTCTCGTTAGACTCGAATCGCTGATAATCTTCCGCGTTCAACGGTAATAGTTTTAATTACAGCACCGAAGGTTAACGTATCACCGTTGAGAATCGAAAGTCGTCGAGCGTTCGTACCATTATCGAAAAGGTATCGTGCGAAATACATGCGGTATGTTTTTATATTCATCGACGGTCCGAAAGGGGGAGAAAAAAAAGTATAAATCCTTTACATAGTATCTAAGGTATTCGAGCGTCTCATCTACCGATGTCATCTCGAGTAGGGCAGAACGCGTGCGGAGAACGTGAAAACGACAGCGGTTTCCGTCCGTGGCGAATCCGTATATGGTAGACCAAGCTTGACTATACTTGGAATATGAATATAACGCGAGTATAACTATAGGGGGCTTGCGAGCTCGCAGCGTGGTACCATCGAAGCACGGGTAATGAGACGGCCCCCGACCAAGAGGAGTTGATATCCCCGTGATGTTATAGTCCCTTAAACCGCAGCCTCGTGGTCCTATAGGCCAACTAACCGGCTCTAAGTTCCGTACACCGCTTATCCGTGTTGCGTCCGTCTTCTCGAAGGAACGAAAGGAAAGAAGAAGAAGAAGAAGAAGAAGAAGAAGTAGAAGAGATAAAAAAGGGCTTGCGCGACCTCGGAGATCCTACCGAACGTTCGACCATGCGTAACGCGAAAGCAATTAGTATATTCTCTTATAGAGGATCGGATTATCGTGGATTATTATCTTGGCAAAAAATAGAGGAGATATTAGGTAGGTATTGCATGCTAGTGGATAGAGGTAATAGTATTTCTCGTTAAACGCGAACTATTTCTAATCGTAACGTCATTTTTAATTTTACTTAATTACGAAATCAAAGATGCGACCTTGGGACGTCGATATTCGTATCGAAAGTTTACGCGTTCGTTCGGAAGACCGATAAAAATGTGTACTGATCTATACGTTGCTCGACGATAAGACGTATAAATGCGAACGATCATTATGTATCGATATACAGTGTTATTAAAACCTAGGAGGATATGACAAGTAAACTATTCGGCTTGTACGACGCAATTGCATTCATGAGCACGTCGCATACGTGAAGAACGACGCGTCAATTGAAGAATCCGTGAAGTTTTATCGCCATAGTCATTTTATCACATGTTACGGAGATATTTTACAAGCGAATTCGGCTCACGCTGGTGTGATCGAACCTTGTACCGTGCTCGAACGTTGTTTGTCGGCTGGGGGCTAATTTGGTTAATCTCTCTCACGCTTTCTCCCCTCTCTCTCTCTC
>JAIFRP010000011.1:484990-506452 GCA_032403825.1 Odynerus spinipes | reverse complement strand
CTCTCTCTCTCTTTCCAGAAGAGCCACCGCTTTCCACGGTAGATACGTTAATGCAGAACAGCGCGCCGGTAGTAGTCGAGAGGAAGGATGGATCGGAATCGCGCGGGCATCGCGATAAAGCAAAATTATTCATCGTAGATCGTGGTAACGAGTGACGGCGGTCATTGATGGCTCTATATTTGCTGTTGCGCGGACTTTAATCTATGACGAAATAATCCATAATCCTGTATCGATAAATTTCGCTAGGCTCTCGCTCGCTCGCTCGTGCGTTCGGCCGGCTGGCCTATCGCTCGCGTAGCAGCGGCGGCAACGAGAAGAGCCAACGAGCACTTGCCTCGTGCGAAATGAGTCAACGACTTTCGATCCTCGAGCATAAGCGAAACCTGTTCCATGAGTGAGTAGGAGAGAGAGAGAGAGAGAGAGAAAGAAAGAACGCGTATACCTCCATCAATGCAGCAATTTTCTCATTCCTACGACTACGTCTCGAGATCTTCGAATCAACCCTTTAGCTTTTGCTGCGTTTGAAATTTGTCGGAAGACGACACGCCGGGAGTCGCCTCCGTCCCATCCGACGTAAATTTCATGAACTGATTTCAAGTTTCTCCGTGGTCTCACCTTTTTTTCTCGAGGAAGAAGAATAAAAAAGAGGAAGAGGAGGGCGTCCAACCCCGCGCAACACCCGGGTGCCAGTAATTCTCGAGGAAGGTAAGAAAACAGAATTCATTCAGTAGAATCCCGTTCCCTGCGTGCTTGAATAAGCCCGTTTCCTACGTCACACGGGCTCATAAAGTAACCCCTACACCTTTGTATGCATAAAGAGAGGTGGATCTTCTCGTGCTCGCGGGGGAAGCAGAGAGAAAAGAAGAAGAAAAAAGACAACTAGGCGGACCCTAAAACCGGACCGAGGTGAGCGCGAGAAGGAAAGAGAGCCTTTCCAACGGAGTGCGACGGCTCGAGAGGGCCGAGACCCGCGATAGAGAAAGAGAGACGGAAAAGAGACGAAAAGAGAGGCAGAGTAAGAGAGATAGAGCTCAGATCCAGCTGGCCCGTTGGAAGAATCGCGACCAAAAAGCGAGACGGAGCTTTTGGAAGGCTTCGTTGATTATAGATCTACTAACGACTAGGATAGTGTGAGAGCACGAGAGTGAAAGAGAGACGGTGTTCTGCGTCGGGGAGGCTCTCGAGCAAAGAGAGGGACAAAGACACGACTAGAAACAGCTGACTACCGGAATTCGGGGTTCCGGAGGGGTGAGTACCACTACGAAGGCACTTGAACCCCCAACCGAACGAGGCCGTCCCCCTATTATACTCGGCGCACTCAACGATTTTACACGCACTTGACTCTATTCTACCTAGCTACCGGACGTAACTTCGCGTAGTTACACGACCCATTTTTTTTACTTCCTCTCTTTCTCTCTCTTCTTTCTCTTTCTGCGTGCCAAGTCAAGAGTTATGATACAGCTCCGACTTGCGAGAAGGCGCGTCGGGCTGATCGTTTATAAATTTTTCCTTTCTCGTTGACTGCTGTGTTATAACGAATAAATAGTTCCTGCTATACTTTAGAATTTTTGACGAGATATAAATACGTAACCTTTTAAAATTCTATACTAACATTATCTTGTTTTTTTAGGTAAGTATAAAAGACCTCGCAGAGTGGATAGTACCTACGTGGAAACGTCGGCGAGTCGTCTCCACTTAAAACGTTATTCCAACGATTCGGTCCAGCCATTCTGTATCGGGTTAACGCGAACGAGAACGTCGCTCGTCGTCGCTCGCGACAACCAGGTTATTTTTCCCGAACGACCTTCCCGGGAACCCCTATAAATCCGTTATCGCGCGAGCGCACGGTGACGGACGCGTCGTATTTCAATCGTCGCACAAATGGACCCAGCGAAAAATCGCGTCCCGCTTTCGTTCCACGTAGCTTTTTATTCGAGACGAGTGGAAAGAAAAGGATTCGTTGATAGTTACGAGAATATTCTGACTGGCGGAAAAGGTGTCAAGGGGATGTTTCTTGAGGATCGTTCGCGAGCACGTGGTCGAAGAAGCGGCATCGAGAAGGGAAGCGGAGTGGTCTCGCAGAACGAAGAGAGGGACTCACCTGCTATAGCCATCCAGGGGTAGAAGGTATGGTTGGCGGTGGGTTGCTGATGGAGTTGCGTGGCGACCGGTTGGCTCGCGGACGAGTTGAGACTGCAGGTGTTCCAGGAGGAGGCGAGAGACCTCGAGGTGCCGTTGTTGCCGGGACTCGATGCCGGATCGCCGCCCACGAGGCCGCCGTAGGTACCGACCCTCGTGCCCTCGGGCGTGCAGGCGGAAGGACGTACGACCGAATTGGTTTGGCCGTTGGTAGCGGAGGTCGCCGACTGCCAAACGTCCTTGACAGCAGCCGCAGCCATCACCGCGGCATAGCCGTTCTGATGTGCCGCGGTTTGATCCTGCTGCTTGCAGTCCTTGCTCGCGGTCGTCGAGTAAGAGGAGGTCGTGTGTCCGGTCGCCTCGGGCGTCGTCGAGTAGAGCTTGCACGCCGTCGCGACGCTCGCGTCGTACGGCGAGTCCTGCGGTGGTCTCGTGTTGCCTCCGCCACCGGGATGTATGCCCAACGAGCCGGACGTATGATGATGATGTTGACTGGAGGCGTAAGGCGACATGCCGAGCCCGAGAGGAAAGCTTCGATATGCTGCTGCTGTCGCGGGATCGTGATGCTGACTCGCCGCGCCGGTCTGATGATGATGGCTCCCGTAGAAGCCACCCGGGCTCTGCTCAAAGTACGAGTTCATTATCCCGGGTATTTTCGATCACTTGCACTTTAACACGACCACTCGTGAAAACTGTTCTCTCTCTTTTATCTCTCTCTCTCTCTCTCTCTCTCTCTCTCTCTGTCTCTCTCTTTCCCTGGCTTTCTATTTTTCACCTACTCCGCGTCCCCAATTTCGTCCGCTAAGTCTTATTCCTCTTCGAGGGCCAAAACGATTACACAAGCCTCGGCTCTCTCGACGTGGTCCTCTTACCCAGCCCAGTGCGGCCGGTTTCGCGCCAAAAAGCGAGACGACGGCGAGACGACGTGGAGCGAGGTAAGTAACATTAAATCGCTTTTAAGGGCTCGTAAAAGTCATCGAGAGTGACAGGGGATGAATGCGTCGCGCGGGACGTCAGTATGCCGTAGGCGGTGAACGACGCCGAACGATATTCATCGCGTCGGTGAGCCGAGCGATCCCGCTAAACCGGCGTGGTGCTTTCGGCCAGTCTCGAAAGGATGATCGTTAAACGGTTACGACGCAATAAAGCAGGGCAATAATACGAGGCTATAAAAGCCGTGGTGGCCGGTGGCCTTCTCTCTCGCTCTCTCTCTCTCTCTCTCTCTCTCTCTCTCTCTCTCTTGTTTCGTTTGTCCTTCTCTATCGTGGCACGCGACGGGCCGCCTCGCGAGAGAGACACGCCGGAGTGCACCGTCTCTCCTTTCGAGCGGTCCTACAACGTTTCTCTATAAAGTGAGTTCTCTCGATGATGATGTCCTTACACTGCACTAGCACTCGTCGTAATGCTGCGACTTCGGAGCCGAGGACGCACGATGTGTGTGCTGGGTAGGTTAGAGTCGACGTACTACGTAGGAGAGCGTATCGTGTCGTAACGAAGCACGGTATGCCAGTGCGGTGGTCCACGGCACACTACCGCTTTTCTCGCGCCCCGTGTACCGCCACTCTGTACCGCCGCCGTCCATCTCTCGCTCGCTCGTTCGCTCGCTCGCTCGCTCGCTCGCCGCACCGCGCGCCTCGCTCCTTCTCTTGCTCCGCGCTGGCTCTCTCTCTTTCTCTCTTTCTCTCTCTCACTCCCCTATCTCTCTCTCGCACTCGCAAGCGCGCGCCGCCACTGCGCTCTTCCTCTCCGGGGGTCCTGCGTGCCGCCGCCGCGGCGACGAGGAGCGCACCAGTACAGCTCCTCCTCGTCTTTCGCGCGCGCCTTCCCCTCCTCCTCCGCCGCCGCCACCACCTCCTCCTACTCCGGCACCACCAGCGCTGCCGCCACCGCCGATAACCGACTTCTCTCGCTCCCAGCCGCTATCCCCACCCTTCCGACTTTCGAACCCCTCCCCCGCCCCTACTCTCCCTCCACCATCGCTACCACCCGCTACACTTGCTCTTTTCCTTCTCTCTCGCACTTTCTCTCTCGTTTCCCCTCTAAAACACGCAGCGCCCTCGAACGAGCGCTCGGCAGAATCGACGACGTGCCGCCAGATTAAATTCGTAGCCCGAGTCGCCTTCTCGAAGAGAGAGAGCCGCCGGCGAGAAGAACGAGGAAAGAAGAAGAGTAGGCAAAGTATACGCGTAAGAGAGAGATAGATTAATAGCGATAGGTTCGCGGATAGCGACGCGGAACGACGGTAGCTAAGAAACTCGCGAGTGGTGAGAGAAAGAGAGAGAAGAGACGTGGAGGAAAAAAGAAAGAAAACGAGTAAGAGTGGTGGGGCTGGGTGGTCGAGGTGGTAGCAAGGGAGGAGGTTATGCTTAAGGACCAATCAGAATTGAATTCGTCACGAGTACCGCGTCGCCACCGCGCGAAACTACCTACGCCGTACGAAAGTAGTTCCGGCCTGTAACGACGCCCATGAGCAGTTAGGCACCGCCCTCCTCTGCCCCCACCACTCGCCGCTGAACGACTGAGGCCGAGCGCACACACGAACGAGCTGCCGTGGCGTCACGACGAGCCGAAGCCGCGCGTCGCGCGTGCTGCTCCACGTTTCTGTCTTTCGTCTCTCTCCCACTCACGTTCCCCACTACTATCCGTCGACTTCTCTCCTCTCTTTTTCTCTTTCTCTCTCTCATGGATTCACGCTGACCGTCGTGGGTATACGCGTGACGCCACCTCTGAGTACCCGAGCGAACTAACACCAGCAGATCCATCCAGCCGTCCAAACGACCAACATCGATGGCTCGGCCTACCTTCGAGATTATCGGCATCGATGGTACTTCTCTGGGCTCCTCGAGAGCCGATCGGCCCAATCGACGAGAATATAAAAAGACGAGAAGGAGGAGGAGGAGGAGGAGTGAGAGGGTGAAAGGAGCGTTACGATTCCTACCGGCTACCGACCGACTGGTCGGATCGGAGGAAATGGCCGGGAACATTATCGTAAACGCCTTTTACGAGGCATTTCGGTGCTTTACGAACCAATTAGACAACGGCCGCACAATTAAAACGTCGTAAAGCTCGGGCGTCGTTCGAGGCCGTGGTCCGTGGGGCGCGCTCCGTAGCCGGCGCACGTGCCGCGTCAGTATCAAGAGTGTTTATTGGGATGTAAATGTCGCTGGATTATCGCCCCCACGGTTCGCACCTCGTAAATTATTCCGTAACGAGCCGAGTAATGCCCATCATAAGCCGCTCGCTCTCCCGGCCCGACCGGGGCTATTTCCTCGATCGCCACTTGTCTCGCGTGCCTCGTTACAAATGTTTAGAGTATCGTCCACCTGTCTTCGCGACCGATCGAGAAGAAGACGCTACAGGAGGGATTCTTGTCACCCGTTTCGCTTCGGTACGCCGACCTTGAGAATTTCTACCGAACGAGCCCAGACTCCGTGTCGGAGAATGGAAAGTAAGAGTCTTCCTCGATCGTTTGCTATCGTACCGAGTAATTTCGCTGGCGAGGCGGTGAGAAGAATCGATCGATGCTTCTCCGATAAGGTTGACGAAGCGTGGCGAGGTCGTCAAGGTGCACGGTTTGTTGATCTCTCCGATGAGGAGGAGGCAGCGTGCGTTCGGCGCTTTGGTGGAGCTCCGACAGGTGGCAGGGCGTTCGCTTGAAAATCATGACGGCAATAAACTCGAGTTTTACGAGCACTTGAACAGAATCGTAAAAGTCAGGGCCTTTGAGCCTCGCACCGAGCTGGTAGGGCGCGCGTGTCCGTTATGGTGGGGGCGTGAAGCCGTGCCTCCGCAAGCCGAAGAGGGAGAGCCAGGAGTGCGGTGGTACTCTATGGGTAGCCAAAATGGGCCTAAATGCCTCTTTTAAAGCGCCATCGAAGATAACCGGCCGACCACTAAAGGGGTTTACTTAATGCCGAGACCGTTCTCACGGAACCGGACCGCTGCTCGAGAACGGATCCGACCTTTCGTCGCGCGCCGCTCGACGACTTCATAATCGTTTCTCCCTCTTCCGATAGCCACTCTAACTGATTCTAACTTGGATCGATCGAAAATTTCGTGTAATTTAGTCTTCCCTAGGAAGAAGAAGAAAAAGAAGCGAAAGAAAACGTAGGGAAATAAGAAAGTCGCGAATACCGTGTCGCGTAAGAACGATGCCGGGGAACGCTCGATGGACGTTCCCTTGGGGGTTCGTGAATAAAACTATGAGGAAGTTCTTGGAATGGTTTTCACGAGGGGTAGGTAGGGTGGGTAGAAATTAGAGGGCGTAGCTATAGTAACGACTGACGAGAAGAAGAAGAAGAAGAAGAAGAAGAAGAAGAAGAAGCAGTAGCAGAAGAAGTGCCGGAGAAGGAGGAGGTGAAGACGAAAGCGAAAAAGAGGTTATTGCACTGCCTCTTCTTGCCCTTCTCTCTCTCTCTCTCTCTCTCTCTCTCTTTCTCTCTGCTCGAGGAAATCTGCACTCTCGCTAAACCAGCATCCATTCTTCATCGGGCCGGCTTTGGCTCCGGCGGCTTTGGCTTCGGATCTTCTCTCAGCGTCGGTTCAACGTACCGCTCGGACTCTCCTTTTGGTTTCTCTCTCTTTCTCTTTCTTTCTCCTCTTCTTTCACCTCCTGTCCAGGTTCCCTCCTCCATTCTCCGCGTCTCCTTCCCTTCCTTTTCTTCTTCTCTTCCTGTTCTCTCCTTCCACGCTCTCATCCCCGCGCTTCTTCTCCTCCCCAGGGAGATCAGGGATGAATATTCGATCATGAAGCTGCGCCGGAATTTCAGATAAGCACGATTCTCGTTCGTCGTTACTCTCTCTCTCTCTCTCTCTCGCGATCGCGCAAGCGCGTAGGTACCTACTGCCTCGAAGCTCTTCGGGGGATCAACCTGTGATATACACATGCACTCGGGGCGGTTGCACGAGAATGGCGTGCGTGTCTGGGCGGTTCCACGCTGCCGATCCGCGCTTTGTATTTTCTCGAAAAGTATACCCTGTACCGTCGTCGATCCGCTTTCTTCGGCTCGTCTTGCTACTTTTCCCTCTTTTATGGAGTTATTCGTATCGGGACTTTTTTTCAAAGAAGCGATGGAAACGCTCGAAGAATGGACGAGCATCTACCCCCTCGTGGTATCCATCTTTCCGGGTTAGATCCATCTTTATACGCCACTTTTACACGGTTACTTTGCGTATACCGACGCCATACTTCTCGCTCCTGTTTATCGATGCTTGATGCGAAACTCGATTTTTTTACCTTCTTCCTTATCGCTGTTGATTTTATTTTTATGCAGGATCAGAAGAGTGGAATACTTTGTAGACATCTTTGATAGTTGTCGACAGCACCGTGTATAGTAGCTATGGTCCCTGAAATTCCTCGAAGACACTTATCAGCTCTTTGACGCGAGTTAATCGCGGTCGTTAATGAAACTAGAGCTATAGTCGCCGATAGGAAATTTCCTATGAAACGTTGTAATCGATTCGAGTTAATTAGCCACGTTACTATATTATTTTGTCCTATCAATTAGTGCTTGTATTTTATTTAACCTGCCTTTAACCTTTCTAAACGATCACGATGACTACTATGAGACAGTAATGTCCATTTTTTACTTTAAACGTTATAAGGAACAGAGGCATTAATCTAATGCAAAGAAAAACACGAATTTTTATAAAGTCAATTAACACTCGGCAGAATTTTTTATCGACCTCAAGGTTTGTGTAACGAAGCAAGAATGTTGCTCGTTCGATGCGGATAAAAGTAAAGTTGTTTAGTGTGTAAGGATGGTCATTTTAAACGTTGTTAATAAGATGATTCATAATTTTATTTCTCAAATTCATCGATATCTATATTTTAGCTGTAATTACTTAACTTCTCGATACTTTATTAAAACAAATATTTGTAAAACGTCAAAGCATTTATATTTCAATTTTCGTAGCAAATTTCTTATAATCGCTCGAAGATTATTTCGAAGCATTTGATAAACAACAAATTTCTGATCGTTAAATTTCGAAGAAATCATTCTATCGATCCTCGAAAATCTCGAAGGAATGCAACGACGCAAGGACAGGAAGATGTCCTCTTTGCCATCTAGCGGTCACGTGCTGCATCACCTGGCTGCAAAATGACGCTTGCAGCTCCCTACCGTTCTCGCGGTCGATAGTTGTCCGTCCTTGGAAAAAGCCGGGTTGGCCAGCAATGACGATATCTCGACTGATATCTTTTCGACTCTCCCACGCTACCGTTTCTTCCGATTCGCCGCAAAATTCGCCGAAAGATCCAGATCGATGATCTCTAAAACGAGAAGAAACGATGCGATCGGTGGCATCGATTCTTAAACGATGCAGCTGCGCTCGTAAATTTGAAGGATACTATGCGAGCATCCGGTTGAGCACGAAGAAACAAGAGCAGTGAGAATGAAGTAATTCGATGTTCGCGACTCGTGTATCTTAACGATGCGAACGAACGATCTAAAAGGATGAAGAGCGAAAAGAAGAGAAAGGAGATAACGATATTGAGAAAATGGAGATGAAAGTCGAAGGGATTAAAAAGAGAGCGTCAAATCTGAGACCTGTCTTCGTACGTACGTACGTATATGCGTGTAATCGCTGGCCAATCCATTCATGCGCGAGTTTAAAACTCGTTAAGCACCGGCAGCGGTCTACTTTACCGGTCGAGGGACTCGTCGTGTGGTCGATCTGGTCTCTTCGCTATTTAAAGGGCCGTTCACACGAGAAACCGTCGATGCAGCAGCTGCGGCGTTGGAGAAAGGCAGAGAGAGAAAGAGAGAGAGAGAGAGAGAGAGAGAGAGAGAGAGAGAGAACAAGAGATGCGCTTTGAAAAGACTCGAAAATTGGTCGCGGAACCGAGACTGTAATTGTAATCGCTCCTTCTACCTCGAAAATCCAATTTTCGACGAAAGTCTGCCCGAGAACGATCGAGAATACCGATCGTTTATCGGACGTTGGTATTAGTAATTGAAGGTTTCGGGGAGGTACAACGATACAATGCACTCGATGCAGTTTTCCCTGCGCGTTACTGTTACACTTGAAAAATTCTAATCGATGCATTTCTTTACAATAAAAAAATTTGTTTTTATATACACAAGTACATTTGACAAACACGTATAACTGGAAGGACGTAAAGGATACTACATAAACATTTGATAATTTTTTTTTCAAGGGTAAAATCCCATGAAACACTTTAACCGGTACTCTTAATGGTTTGAATAGATCAGAAGCGTTCGAGCGAGTATCTTACGGGTGTATTAGTAACGGAGATACAGCAATAAACCAGCCGCCTATTCAGTAATCAATACACAATGCACGACGTGGACCGATAGGAAAAAGAGAAGTGGGCAGAGGGGAAAAGAGAGGAAAAGAGGGGAAGGCAGTTTCGTGACGACAATAGGGGATAATAACGGCCGGTTAGAAGTAGCTGAGAGAGAGAGAGAGAGAGAGAGAGAGAAAGAGAGAGAGTAAGAAAGCGCCGGATGAGTGAGTGGTAGTTTACATGTAAACAAACAAGTATCAATGCGTCCAAATTGAAACATAAAACGAAATGAATGAGCCCATAAACACTTAAAGCTAATGGTAAGGTGTGGGTAAGCTATCGCTCGAGGATTCTTCGCTGATGCGAACGCCGCGAGAGAATGTGCTCCCCGACCGTTTGTGAGTGCCGCACCATTTCTACGCGTCTAAGGTCGTATCTCAAATCATTTTCTTTCGTTGACTCGACTATTTCAATCCGTGACTTACCTTAATTTTAAGTCGTCCATCGTGTTTTTCCCGATTTACTTCTGCATCATCCGGTGAATCCTCTTTGTGAATCCATTATGTTATCTGGACAAACGAAAACGTCACATCTTGTAAAAAATCTGTACGTTAAAAATAATTTCTGTGTTAATGTAGTTAAAAAGTCTACTTGTAATGTAGCTACTATATTCTTAAATGTAAAAAATATTTATACATTCTTTAAAATCGAATAATATGTAGAGAATTTTAAATGTTTATTACTCTTATCAGCTTTCGAGTCGTTTATATCAAGTTTTACAAATATTTTCATAACGTTAGGGCCCTTCGTTCCTTTAAAGAAAAATTATTAAATTATTAAGAATGTAAGAATATTTTCTACACTTATATTTTGCGCACGCAATTCGCGTTTACTTTGTAGCAAAAACACGAGACGAGCGATACGATTTCGAATAACGAACGATTGATTCCAAGTCGTACAATGATTTTCTGTTTAACGAATACACTGACGGTCTTTGTGCGTGGCTATTGCGACATTAAGATTTCAAGAGGGAGAGAGCCGTCAGACCCGACCGTGCTAACGCCATATTTGTTTCTCCTTGGCGTGTCACAGCGAGTTCTTATGGCGCGCGACCGATTAACTCGCGTTTTTCTCGGCGCTTTACAGAAAAAAAGGAGATTCTCGAAGAATAGGTGATAGCGTCTGAATGGGAGCATTGAAAGAAGTTCTTTAATTATGGCCCCCGTACCGGTGATATATATCTATGTATGTGGCAACGACCGTGAGTGTCTCGAAAAAAGAATCCAAGCTACACCGCGTCGTGCAGAATTTATTTACTCGTTTCTGCGACTATTCCCGTCGCGAGCTTTTCTTCGCTCGGACGTACGAACGTCGTATACCTATCTCTTAGCTCGAAAAATTTCAGAAAGGCACTTAGTTTCAGAAAGACATTAGTCTCTCGAGTAGTCGAGTATTTTTCGATTAGGTATCGACCGGGTCGAGCACCCTTCCTTAATTTTTCATCTTTCCCCCTGACAGAAGTCTCTTGGCTTTTATTCGAACGAAACACGCGAGGTTCACCGCTACGATGGCCGAGCCCGCGTACGAACAATGCTATCGAATAACGATCGATGCACGTTTCGTACCTTTTCCCTGGTCCACTCGCTCTTACTTTTCTTTCGACCTCCCTCGGCCATGTTTTCTCTCCCTCTCCTCTCCTCCAGCTCCTATCTCTATCCGTTAGACTTCTGGATTTATGCGTATTATACATCGCGTCCGTTTGAATTGCAAATATGTACCTACCTACTTTGCTCCGCGCACGGCTTCCGTAACGCAACGCGAATTCTAAGTCATGCGGAAATGCAATAGGTATTGTTGCTACGAGAGCGAGATTCTTTGAGGGTGCTTGAGCGGCGAGAGTATTAACGTCTACGATTCGATGTCCTTCTTAATGTACTTTCGAGTCTCGAAGAGAACGGTAGTCGCTTTCTTCTGTGTCGTGTCAAACATAATTTTCGTTTGACGCGCGTCATCTATGCAAATCGATCGTTTGTTCTCTCGTGTTACGTCTAGCGTGACGTTGTTATTCTCGTTAAAAAGTTTTATGCCGTTATTGTGTGCCTCTTGTGTTTTATGAATATAGCGAAGTTAAATAACATTATCTATGCAGAAAATATTATGGTATCTAGCGTAGAAGAATTATGTACGAATGTAGATACATTTTTCACGGATCATGTTTTCTATCATATTTCCTTTCGACCACGTAAGCATGCTTACCATTTACCTATCCGCAAATATTTTCTACATTAAAAAAATAAGTACTTTAGAAAACATAGATACATGGCGAATGTGAAAACGATTCCCCCCGGCACGAGCTCCATTTATTATTACCCTCTCGGTCGAATAAAGAAAACGACGAAGGAAAGGTAGCGAAGAAGCACGGTAGTCTCCATTGTGGTAGAAAAATACGCGAGATCCTCTCGCTATCGATCGCATCGCTCTCGGCCACACAATTATATTCGTCCCCACGCGAGCATCGCAATTATGCCATTCGTTCTAAAGAAGAGGAGCATCAGCTGCGAAGCGACGGCTCGTAGGGTGAATCTTTCCTCTCTGTCTTTCTCATCTTCCCTCTCAAAGGAAGAACCTACTCGCCCTTTCCCTTACTTCAAGCTCGTGGAGTCTCTCGGAGCCCTTCGAAAGACAATAAACGAACTCACAGTGAGAGACAGAGATAGAGAGAGAGAGATAGAGAGAGAGAGCACCGAAAAAGGGGGAACCACCGGCGAAGGAACTTATGGCTGACGGCTCTTTAATACAATGGAAAGAATGAAAAATAACTTTATTAGAAAACAGCCGCATCGAATTTGGGTCACTGTCTCTCTCTTTCTTTCTTCTTTGACTTCGAAGAACCTCGAACCCATCCACCATCGAAGTCTGATCTCTTTCGGAACGGTCGGTTGGAGGGATCTAGAATCGAGGGAGGCCGAAAGCGAAAGGCCGAAGGGCCGAAGGGCCGAAAGCAGGGAGGTTCGGAGAAGAAAGGGGAGTGACTTCTCTTTGTGAAAGACGGCACTCTTTCCAACGACCCCGCCCCTTCCTTCTCTTCGGGTATTCCAAGACCATCTTGCCCAACCTGCCCCTTTACCTTACCTCTCAAGGTCGTCCCTCGAAAGACTACTTTCCGCGCTGACTCCAATTTAATCGTCATCGATCCCCTCGCGTACTGACCGCTAACCGTCGCTAATCTTCGTTCAGCCCTTCCTTAAGGGCACCCTTGATGAAATTAAGTACATACGTACGTTTAAGTAGACTCTCCGTTCGATGTTCTTTTAAATTTAAACGAATGGATACTATTCTGGGAGTTAGAGTAGAAATGAACGTAATGTTTATGAAATTGGGATTAATAAATATGCGATAGGTATAGATAGAGGCGCGTATGTATACATTATAAATAAGTGATATGTATTTCAAACTAATTTTGCACAATGCATAATATTCCAGCCGTCATAATCTAGGAAGTTGGCAAAGTGTTAATTGGACCATAAAATTTCACTCGTTTCAATCACGCATTCTTAGACGTAATAGTTCAAGACAGCGTCACTGTGAATGGTGAGACAAGCGGAATGCCAAGAAACACGCGCGGCATCGCGTAACTCTTTACGCGGCATTTACCAATCTAGTATCGCAATGGTCGCGCGAGGAAAATATATTTTGCACACGAATAAAATTAGAGTTCGTTTTATGCTTACGAAATACTTTCGTATTCTTACAAATCTTTGCGAAAAATTTTCGCATTAAATTCCAATTTTTTAATTCGACTTTTCATCCTTTCGAAGTCATAGTTCGCGAGTAATCGATACGTAGATACAACGACGCGTTTGTAGCTCCGTGAACCGATATTAACCCCTATTTCCTTTCAATTTCTTGAAGTACGAAGGTTATCTACCACATGGAATATCTAATCTCACGACGTTTCCGTACCTAACGAAGAGCTTCGCGTTATCGCTTGGATTCGAGCGTGTCATTGCGTTCATAAATAATATACCTACTTTTTTATATCCAACTTTGTTCGACATTAAAGATCATCCTATCTTCCTCGAGAGCCGTCATTATTTGGCAGAGAAAGAAACGGGTAAAAGTCCGATAAAAAAAGATTTTGGTCCACGAGGATAAGATGAGTTCAATCACCGTTTTATTTTTGCTTCGACTAGACAATGGATTCGCTGGATACTTCGTTTCCCGCTCGGACGGACGGCCGCACTCGAATGCTCGAATGCTTTGCATCATCCTCCTTCTGAGGTTCTGCTTTTACAAATAAACGAGATGAAATATTTATGACTCGAGACGCGCATGCATCCTGCTGGAGAGATGCATCTTCTCGCGAGTGAGTAAGTATATCGAACTCATTGGAAGTACCTACTCGAATATCGATGCCCACCGAAGAAAAGAATATTTATCGAAGATAGCTATCCGAAAAGAGTGCATCGCGTCTATCGGCGAAATAATGTAAACTGTATCCATAGAATGCTCGATGAACCTGTGCGTGGCCACCGTTCCCCATGGATACCCATGAGAGATATTTATCTCTCGGACATAAGAAGCACGCTTGCCTTTTAAACGTATGGCATTCGCCTCGTACACTCACTCTCACAAATAAAACTTTCTTTTGCGTTTTTTGCCGTGACCGTTCACTCACGGGGAGGGAATTCAAAGGAACGAATGTGCACGCCATTGAATCCCGAACGAATCTATGAAATACCTCGACCGAGGGATTCGTCCTCGATGCCGCAGGCTCGACAAAGTTTTCGGGAAGAAAGAGCGACTCTCGCTTCGTGTAAAAAAGCTTCGCAATTAAAAGAAACGTCGAGGTTCAATTGCGACATTAAGAGACGAGATCATGGACGAAAATCCGACTTTAGCCTGCACCCTTATTGCAAAGTTTTAAGAGATGCTTCTCGAGGACAAAAAATAAGAAGCAACGGTCGGTCGGTGGGATCTTAACGGTGAGTAAAGCGAGGGTGCTCGTGGCGTAATTAAAAAGTACGCTAACAGTAAAAATCTGTGACTATGCGAGACAGGATTTAAACGAGGAATAAGAGACAGAGAGAGAGAGAGAGAGAGAGAGAGCGAGAGAGAGAGAAAAGAAGGTGGAGATGGCGAGACGCAAAAGTTAGGAAATACGAGACGACGTGGAAGAACGTATACGTATGAAGGTATAAGAGGAAGAGAGAGAGAGAGAGAGAGAGAGAGAGAGAGAGAAGTGGGTGATGAATAATGGATGGTACGACGTGGCTATCTCGTGCCTGGTATAGCCTGTAGGACTCGCCCGTAATGGTCCGTAAATTGCTGAACCGCAGGGACAATGAAATCGCCGCGCTTGCCTTTGTAAATGCTCCGTTATTACGCATTTCTCTAGCTCTATGATTACGTCAAGGGCCGTTCGCAACCCCAGCCGAAGCGGCCTTGATTAGAAGCGTTACTTCCACCTATTCCTAAGCTCCCAGGGAACGAGAAACTACTGCAAAATTTGTGCACGGCATCCGACGACGTTCAAGTGTTCGTATTATAATTATAAAAACGAGGATACGTCTAAAGTATTTCTTTCGAAAGCGTTACGGTGCTTTACGAGTGCGTTCCGACATCGAACATGGGATTCCACTTGAATATTTTTATCCAGGACCGTCGACGGGAAGATGATTATCTTTTTTCTTAAATTCATAGCTGCTAGCGTATCGACGATCGTATGATAGAGTGTTGATTAGGTATACGGTGTGCTATTAACGATGAAACTTGTTTGCGATACCGAAGGAACATCCCTATTTATAAACGGATATAATAAGCAAACAGTTACATTATTAAATAGGTACCTATTAATCATTTTGAATTAAGGCTTCTACATTATGTAACGAAAATTTTAAGTAGCAAACGGTGAACTCGATCGAAGCAGAAATTGCGAGAGAGAAATAATGGCAGACGCATCGGCGGAAGTCAATGGCCTTTTCTTTGAAAAGCTTTTAACGACATAACATGCGTTCGAACATATTTCATCCTGCCTCATGCGCTGCTGAACGAGCACGCCTCGTTTCTTACTGCTATATAAGCTATAACCAAAGGCGACTTAACTTACGATCATCTTATCTCCAATCATTTATATGGGTAACCATAAAACTTCTCGCTGTCCTAATGCAACGCTATTTCCGAGGATTTAACAGTCTTTTCGACGAAAGTGTGAAGTATTTCCGCGAGAAAATATGAAAATTCGAATTAAATGAATTCTTGAAGAGCTTCGTGATTCTTGATACTCCGCTTATCTATTTTATTTTATTATTTTTAATATTTCATTTCTTTATCTTCGCCATTTACTTACTGGACATATTGTACGGATATAAAAGTAGGGAAGTTTTATTTCGTTGGCACGAGACACGTTCGGAATACAAAATATAATATATGCAACGACTTCGCCTTCCAATGAATATTTATAAATCGTTATTACATTTACAAAAGCCTGGAATATCGCCTATTGGCACAGTTTCGCGGAAACGTCGGAACGCGAGCTGCGACGCGCCGCTGGTGCTTCCAATTAATTAAAATACCAGCGACGAGAGAAGCTAGCTTAAAATTTTGCAAAAATCCTTCCCACTTTCCGCGAGTAAGACGGATGAATTTCGTCGATGGAAATTTTAATATTCGGTCCCTTAGTTAGCGCAAAGCGAGACGAGATTTTCCGACTATAACCATCGGCTTCGATGGTCTTAAACCGAGTGCAAGCAGGTGGGTTGCTCTCCGCAAACAAACGAGAGTGCCACGCTGTTTGAACAAAACCGCGTCAGGTGGTACGCTCGGCTCAATTTCCTTAATCCTATGCAAAATAGGCTTAGAGTTTCTCTCGACTCTGCGGTCACCGAAATTGTCGCAGCAACCATCGTGCCGCTCCGCGGGAGTTCCTTCGACGTCGTCAAACGATCATTACTTTTCCGAGGCGTCGAAAGCACCCTTCAAACTTCCTTCATTCATGGATTTTTCTTTTCTATATTTCCATTCTACTATTCGAGACGAATAATAATAACAACGTTCCGTTTCTGATATCCGTAATGTAAATTTCACAAGAGGTACTTATCGATAAATATTTAATCTATTAATCATCCATGATATTGTTAATATCGATATAGGTGCCCGTCGCGTAACAACGACATTAAAAAATGTTCGAAGAAATAACTGACGCGACAGGATGTTCCTCGCATTAAATTTTCCAAGTCATGCACATTTATGAGGAGCGTAGAAAAATTATAGTTCCCATGCGCGAACGATGCAATTATTCCGTGATCGTCGATGTCTACTTATTTAACACGATGCTGCGGCGTGTGTATTAATGACACCGCATACGATAACCCTAGGCGCTAACAAGTTCAGACCGATGTCAGGACGCTTTAGATTAGGGAGATAGGTGTATACTTATATACACGCTCGAGGTACGCCAGTGCAAACCCGTGTTAAACGCGTTAATACGTTTCCCTCTCAAAGACATACCGGACTGTCTCGTCGTCCGCAATCGATATTAATAGATGGACGAGCTCGTCCATTTTGCGACATTGTTATTTCGAAGACCTATCGTTACCTGAATCTACTGGCGTCACGTAGTTTTTATCCTCGAAGGTCTTCGCATTAATTTGCATAAATTAAACGATGATACGCTTCTAACAAGTTCGATGAAATTACTAGTGTCTGTCTTTTGCATGTTTTGATTTAATAACGCTCGTTCAATGATTTTTAATTTCACTTTGACCATGTAGCTTGTTTGGCGAGAATTTTTGTTTTCGAGATATCGACCGGAAGTTATCGAGACTTCCACGATAAAAAAATGTACAAAAACTGCGATAAGATCGTTAAAATTAAATATTGATTCGTATTATTCGAGGATAATTATTGTAAAACTTTGTTTAAAATAGATATCACAAAATGTCATAGGATAGATTATAAATTAATATAAAATCATACAGATACGAAAAAAGGGGCGAAAAAAGCGAGGGAATCTTACTGGCATAATTAGACGCACGAGGAAATCACGCGGCATTGCCGAAGCTTTCGTGTATTTTCTCCTTATTGCGACGCCTCCAGTGTGATCGTTGCTTCTCCGATAAGATTACCTAAATCAATTGAAATGCAACATGTCAAACGGGGCAATAACACTTTGCAGTTGCAGTATGCGAGACACGATAACGCTCGCTAGGTTGTATCAACGACGAGGAACGCGCGAATGCGTGTCAACGATTCCTGATTTACGGCGAGATGCGTTGTTAACTTTTAACCCACAAACGCTTTACTTTGTCTCGACATATAACGATTCAATCTTTGCTCATTTCTTTTCAGCAAATCCCATCGGAAGTTAATTACGCGCGATCGGAAGATCAAACGCGCAAACAGGAAGCGGAAAAGAATATCGTAAGTATCGAAACATCGAAGAAGATAACCTTTGCTTGGAGAATATCGTTTGTATTAGATACTTAGAGACATATTTTTTAATACTTTATATTTTCTATATAAAATCGTCTAAAACGTTAGGCGTGGATCTCGGGATTATCTGCAAGTATGATCGTAGAAACAATAGAGAGGATAAACGTAGATAGGATCACGGAACAGAAGCAGATCGTGGAGTCAGACAAAAGCTTATAAAGCGACAGGGTCCCATAGGCACGAAGGGTCGCGCGGGCTACGCCACAACGACGACAAAAACCTTATTCAGCCCTTCTTTATTTCATCGAAACGTTAATTCCAAAAAGTTTGCGTGTCATGCGAGGAAGTATTGGCTAAGAATCGATAAGTTCGTTTGGAAAGCCTAGTCGAAGCGTACGCGCGAAGGTAGGTCGGATAAGTTAAAAAATTCGACATAAAGCGGAACACACGTTCCGTGTTCGGTGAAAACACGAAACCGATTCGAGCGGTCGTGTGCTCTCGCTCATCGTGAGATAGACATCCTAGAGCTAATGCAACGTGCCTTCGTACCTCTCTCGTGCAAGGTTTTGTAATATGAAATACAGTTACGGATAGACAATGCCGCTGCTCAGATAGGATCGCGCAACAGAAGTCGTGCATTATTGAGTTAGACTAATGCTTCTAGATATCCCCTTCGCGTGGGCTGAGACGAAGTAGCGCGGCCCGTGTGGTGCAAGAGTGGCAACGTGGGCCGGCGAGCTTTTCATCAAGTGGGTTCATCGGGGCCAAGAAGAGAGACTCGGGGAATGCGCCCGATCTAAAGAAACGTTGAGAGACTCCGCGCGCTGGACCGAAGCGAGTGCGAGAGACAGAGAGAGAGAGAGAGAGAGAGAGAGAGAGAGAGAGCGGGAGAAGCGACGAAGTACGCGAGAGAAGGCAATAACGCGCTCCTCCCTTCCTCCCCCACCTCCTTCGCCATTCTACCGCTCCTTCTCCACCTTCTTCCTTCCCTTTTTCTCCTTTTCGTCCCCTTAGGTCCCTCCTTCTTGGGACAAGTCCTTTTCTGTCTTCGACCATTTCCTTTTCTTCTTCTTTCATCGTTTATCGTTTCTTCTTCCCTCTATCGTTCTCGAATGGCCTCAACAAACGGGCCACGATACCTTTTCCCTATCCTCCCCCCTCCCTCTATCCTTCGTTTTCCATCGTACTATTTCTACCTACGATTCTTCGTACGAAGAAACGAAATTTCTTTCCCTTTTCCCTTTACTCTTCCACGTCGTCAACGTAGCGTACTTTCCTCGTGAACACGTCGGTGAATCTTTTCTTTTTCTCCCTTTTTCTCTCACTTGCTTCTCGGACTTTCTTCTCCCTTATCTCTCCCTTTTTCTCTCTCTCTCTCTCTCTCTCTTCCCTCCGCCCTACCATACGAGCCAGAAATTCCTCTTCGCCTCTCTTCCTCCGAGCGGAGCGGCCCTTTTCGCTCTTTTTGTCCCGATCTCGAATCCTGCCCTTGTCTCAGCCCCCTTTAGTGTATTCATCTCACGACGTCTTCTCTCCAACCTGCTGGTCGCTTCGTGTATGGAAAAGGAAGAAGAGAAAGAAGAAGGAGCAGAAGACTGGCTGGAGGAACAGCAACAGCAAGAGCAACGACGCCGTCGGCGGCCCTGAAATCTTCCCCCTTCCTTCTCTCTGTCTCTCTCTCTCTCTCTCACTCTCTCTCGCTCGCTCGCTCGCTTCACCCGAGGCCTTTCTTCTACCGCGTTTCTTCGCCGGCCGTGTGTCTCTCCGCTGATTAATATCCAGATTCACCGCGGGAGATAGTTCTTGCTCGGATGAAGCAATTCTGGCCGGTTTTTCTGACGATATCTCGCGAGGCGGAGCCGGCTCACCTCTTTGGACCTCATATACCTCGAGATAGTCCAGCACTCGCTACCCGCCATCACCCGTCTTCGGCTTGCACCTACCCACCTCTCGTGGTACCCCCGTTGTCGAAAGCCAAACCGTGTAGGAGCACGATATCGGCCGATTATTCGGACGTTCGAATTTGTCGCGAGAACGTATTTTGCGTACCGTCGGTGATTTGTTGTCTTCCATCCCATCTCTTTCTCTTTCTCACACACTTCCTCTCTGTTTCTCGTTTCCTCGTGGAAAAAAGACTGAGAAGAAAAGGAAAGAGGGACGAGGATGAAGCTGAGATTTATCTCGGACGGCCTCGAGAACGATACGTTTCACGTATCTGGAAGATTGTGAGAAAAACCTGATATTCCGATATCGGCGGTGGTAACCCCACCGTTTCCAGCCGATGAGTTTATCTCGGATCGGCGAAAGTTTATTGCGCTTAGTCTCCGTTGCTACTTACTTGCGTACAAATATGGCGGCTCTAGGGAAGGAAGGGTATGAAGGAGAGAAAACGTTTATCTGATATATAACACGTCTATAAGTCGCTCTCGGAGATGGGAGACTTCGTGAAACTCGAGCCGAAGTACTCTTGGCTTTATAGGTTGCTGCTCCGGTAAGAGGATATGTCTCGTAGTTAGGTAAATGCGATGCTATCGAAACTCGCGACGATAAAAATAAATGTACGAATCGACGAACGTATTTCGTGCTTTTAAACGGCTCGCTCCGACTCGAACTCTCCGGACTAATTTATTTCTTTCCACAGCGACGAAAAGTCACCTCAGGGTGGACGACCGTTTTGAGATACGCCCTCCTGACGCAGGCATGCAACAATGAGACGACAGTTAAAAATACGTCGTTAGGATCTAAGCGTGGATCTCTGCGTAGGTACGACGTGTCCATGATGAGAATGCTTGCGAAACGACACAGGGGCACGGGGATAGATGATCTAATTTGGCACTTTTGCTTTTCCTCGATGGATTTTACATGAGTAAAGTAGAAATCAAAATCTATCTCTCTCCGATTCGCGACATTAAACTCACTTAAACAACTACTTCCATAATTCATTCATACAATAGATTCCCATTCGAATAATAGCCATCTTCTACATATACTTGCATATCTTCTAATGTTGTATAAAATTTTATTAAATTGCAGACACAAAATGCCTATACATATATCATCTGAGAAACACGTAGAAAACTGAAAGGATGCGTAGGCATGAATTTAGCAGCTCGCGACACGCAAGGATGTTTCTATATTTCCTATGCGTAGCCCGTAGCATCGAGGACTAAAAGGGTAGAGGACGAAAGTCGAGAAAAGAAAGATGATCCGGCGGAAAAGTCGAGATATGAGAGAGAGAAATACCTGACCGATGGCGTCAGCCAAGGTTAGTAGAGTCGGTTGCTAGGGTTGCAGCGCTGCGTGTACCGTGGTGCATCACGCGAACAAGATGGCCGCCGCGGTGGCGGCGGCGGCGACCTGGGCGTGGTCGGCGCGCTTCGCGCGTCTTCGCGTTTCTCCTGGTCCACGAAGACGTTCTTGGAGGATGCCGGCGACGAAAGCGGAATTCACTCGCGGGAAAGATCACTGTCTCGTGCTTCGCACTTCCACATCGTGCTTCCGTAGTCCTCGTCAAGAGTTTCGATGCGTGCGATGCGCGCACCGCGCTCGCGCGTCAGCCATCTTGGGATTCTCCTTCCTTCCATCCCTGCTGCCACGCTTGGTCCATCGTGTCGACGCGCTTCGCCTCTCTCTCTCTCTCT
>JAIFRP010000011.1:457881-484959 GCA_032403825.1 Odynerus spinipes | reverse complement strand
TCTCTCTCTCTCTCTCTTTTCCTCGTTCCCCACTCGAGTTCTCGAATACCCCACCGCTTGGCTGTATCCCGTCCCACTCACTCCCTAGCTCACTCCTCTTCTCTCTCACTCTCGTTGCCCCGTCCTTTTCACTTCCACGCGACGTATCGTTCGTCTTCTCGCGTGACTCTCGAGTTAGAAACCTTTTCGTGCCGAACCGCTTTACCAAAGTTCAACGAGCTTTTGGGATACCGAGAGAAATTACCGAGTCGCTCGTTTTCATCATACGATATCCAATTTAATTTTTTTCTTTTTCTCTTAACCTTTTTCAAGCCATCGTCTATACTCGATTCTATTACATATAGAGTACCTACATAGATGAATTATTGGTACAAATTTTATAGATGAATAAAAAGTAAGCAGAAATAGATAAAGACACTCAATTTTTTAATTTGTAATACAACAGAAAAGTAATTAGCTAATAAGTGTATAACTTCGAACGAAACAGAAATCACCGATAGACTTTCCCGCTATTAAAATTACTCATACGTAACAAGTATACAAAATTTCCGAACAAAATCTAAATCGATGCTAAAAATCAGTACGCTCCCTCGACGAAATCAAAACACACGTATCTCTTCCCTATGGCGTCCTTCCTAATCCCTTCCAAGTTCCCCTTCTCCAGCAACCATTTCCAGCAGGAGTCAGAGAGCCTGACAAAGTGCGACAAAGTGCGAGCGAGCGCGTTTCGAAAGCACGACGACGTGTACGTTTCCGCGCATCCTCGTCGGGCCAAAGCAAAGTCAATGATTTAAAGATACGAATGCGTCGTAGGAGACGACAGAAGGAAGAAGAGTGCCGTCGAGCGTGTTTCATCGAGCGAGAGGGAGATAGAGGGAGAAAGAGAGAGAGGCCGAGTTTTGGAGACTCAAAGTGAGAGGAGGTGGCGACTTGGTGGTTTAAAAATATTCAGCGTAAGCACGAAGCTGTGTGAAGTTGCGTGCGTTTGGTTTTGGGCGATGAGCCGAGAGCGAGCCGGTCTTTGGACGAGTGAGAGAGAGAGAGAAAGAGAGAAAGAGCGAGCGAGTGCGCGTGCGTGGGAGAGAGAGAAGGAGAATTAGTGCGAGCGAGAGAGCGAACACGCAGTCACGGGGCAAGGGCGAGAAGAGGCACGAGCGGCCATCTTGGATGTTGCCATGCTCTTCGTCTCACTCTATCCCTATCTCTCTCTCTCTCTCTCCCCGTGCGCACGCGCATGCGCAGAAACACAAACGCTCGGCCGCCACGGCTTTTTCTCTTCTTTCTTCTCTCTTCTACCCTTTGACACGTGCCGCTGGCCGAGTCATGCGGGAGCGAAACGCTTATGGATTCGAGGCCTGATTCTCGATCGAAGGTATCCTTTTTTCTTCTTCCTTATGCTTCATTTCGAGAGTAACAATCTGCGAGTAGAGTCGATCGCTTCTCGCTTACGCGGAGACGCGGCAGCGGCTTGAAAAGCGTAGCCATCGATCGTCCGCACACCATTTTCGAAGTCCCCTACTTTTGCAGTACTATTTTCGGAAGCTTCTTTCTACCACGTTGATGGTTTATATTACTCTTACGAAAGTATGCGTTTTCCGTAACGCGATACGATTATTTTTCCGAATCGATCGATTCCAGCAAACTCGTTAGATCGACTCGCTATATAAATAATACTATTAGTATCGTTTAGATAAAACTGTGCGTATGAATATGTTGGCCTACATAGTTCATCCCGCGTTAGATTCGTCTTACCACGCACAGACTCTCTTTTTTTGATAAATCTAGACCGAGACCATCGAGAAAGTAGAAATAGCGAATCTTAATCGGCTCGCGGCCGAACACGGCGCTTGTGTACGCGAGATAATACCACGTTCGTTATGCGAGCGACACTATTGCGCGTATTAATTTATTCTATCGCGAGAAGCGCGATTGTAAATTGAATACGTGACGTATCGTTTACGAGCGTGACTAATTCGATGCGCATTTCGAGTAATTAATAAACGATACCGCGAAATTGTCGTCGGAACGAGCGTCAAACTCGCGGATATACGTGGTGCATGTCGTTACGATCGGAACGGGCGTGATCGTGGCTCGAAATATTTTCAATCTCTCGAAGAATCTCGTTTAACGCTTTCGAGTTTTCAATTTACAGAGACACGCTGGAAGCGAAGAAGCGTAGAGAGATTTTTTTTAAAGCTCGCGCACGATCCTACGACGATCCAACGCGAGTCTCGTTCGCCTTCGCTAAGGAAATCCCTAGATCATCCTTGATGTATGCAGGAAAATTTTTCTACGAGTTAACCGAGCGCGATAATCGAGGAGGCGGTTAAACGCCGCGTTCCTAATGAATAAGGGCAACTTTATGCGCGCGTGTCGTTGCGTGCAAAACGATACGCGGCACTTACTTATCGTATATCGCGAGAGGGACTAATATTTCTCGTAATTCCATTTCGTCGAGATCTATCGACCGTCCCCGCGTCTCGCGTTCATCTTACATCGATTTTTGCCGGCTGTAGTCGGTAACAAAACTGGTTCCGTTGTATCTTGACACATCGATGCTCCGCGAAGATAACGATCAAAATTTCGCGTTTTTGTACTTCGCCGACGGACCGAATTAAAATCGATAAATATCGCGTCTCGACCCTTTGTTAACTTCCGCGATGGGCCCCGATTCGGGGTAAGAATGTTTTTTAGCTCGCAATTTTCGCGCGTAACGCGTTAAAAGTCGAAAGATCGCCGTTGGTTCAAAATTGGAGCTTTTACTGTAACTTTTAAGAACGAACGATTATAGTCATTACCCGACTTCATTTTTCGGAAGTGAAGAGTTACACCCCACCTCGAGAACTAACCACAAATTTCGAGGAGACTATTATTACTCGCTCGCTCTTGCTCTCTTAACGCGAAACTAATTTTGCAATTTCCATGGAGGCGATCGACTTTTCGATCGCAACGTCGGAGAAGAAATTGGGAGATGTAGCAACGCTTCCCGAGGCTTACATTCCGTTCCTCCTCATTCCATTAAATTACATTTTATTAACTCTTATTTCCAGCGGTCAGACAATTTCTCGTTATCTGCTACGAAGCTTTCATCTTTGCTTTCTCATGCCTACGAGTCGTTAAAATAGATACGCGAAATACCGAGGCATTATTATTAAAAAAATGAACATCGAGCTACCGGAATTCTTGAAACACTTGTTTAATTGGTTTTAACGTTTGAACGACCGATTTTGAAAATTAGAAGCCGTAGACTACCGATAAGAAAAAATAAAAATATGTAGATAAACTGTTCGATTAACTCAACGCTTAAAGTAAGTACCTAGCTAACGAACGATTTCCTCCGTACTAAATTCTTGTCCGCAACAATGACAACATCTAAAAAAGAAACTAGTTGAGTAAAATTCGGTGGCAAGAATACCTAAATAACGTAATGGACGAGCACGACGGGTTTCGGACGGGCGGGCGACGTAATCGGTAGGGACAAAGTGCCGCGCGATAAGCGATTATGTTTAAGACGGCATAAGGGTATAATAATCCCGTTGTTAATGGAATTTCTCGCGGTGACTGGGAGTCCGCGCGCGCGCGTCAAGGAGCAAGCGTGCGGACGCAGAGGACTCGGTTTTAGCGGGCGGAGTCCTCATGAATAATCCGTAACGTAGTAACGACGAGAACGACCAATCTGATTGCACTTTTATGCGCTGTTTGGCACACGAAACTCACGTCGCGCCTATAAAACGCATAAAACGTCAGGTATAAGTGGTCCGACACTTTCTCGGCGCGAGTGCGCCAGCCGAACCTCTTAAGAGGGCTCGAGCTCGCGTGAAAGCGCGCGCGCGCACGCTCGCGCCACTCCGCCATCGCCACCGACACCGACTACCTCGCCCGGATCCGGTAAAAGTTGCCTTTTGTTTGATAGCCGGCTAAATCGGCCCGGCAACCCCCTAATGCGTCATTACTGTCGAGCTTTACGGCCGACTCGTATCATTTCACTTAGGTATATTGATATGGCAACGAGTTCCTGACCTGCCCGAACGCCACGACTCCTCCCGTACTTCTCCTATCTTCTTCTCTTTCTTATTTTCGCTTCTTCCTTTTCTTTTTATCTTCCCACACTCTTTGCTTCGATCTTTCCGCTACTTTTCACTCCCCGAAAAAAACCGGCCCCCTTATAGTTAAAAAATGGCGTTTTTCGCTCGTCGCCATCTCGTAGTTTAAAGTCCAAAAAGATTTAGAACTAGAAGAATGTTGAGGATCGAATAGAATGATTTTTTTTCTTCTAGTACCTATCTAACTAAGGGACTTTAGAATTAGCACGTTTTTCTAGACATTTCTAATGGAAGAAATTGGAGGCTGTAACGCGCCATTAACGTCGGACTCTGCGAGAGTCATCGTATCGTATCGCTCGCGCGTACGGGAGATACGTCAAGTAGTTCTTTCCTTCTTTTTTCCTCTCTCTCTCTCTCTCTCTCTCTCTCTCTTTTACTCACTCTCGCTATCTCTTTTCAAGTCCACCCGCTTTGTCGCTCGTACGGTATCTACGAATAGAGAGACAATTTTTAAAGCGTGGGACGTTCCGCTTCACGGAAGTCGTCGATCGACGCGAGCTGGCAATATCGGCGATGATTAGGCCTTATCTGCGAGTTGGTTTGTCCCCTGCTCGACGAGCCGTAGACAACGATGTCCAGCGTCTCACGAACTTTCAACGCGGTCTTCCAAAGTCCAATTCGATTTTCTTGAATATTCGATCGCTCGTCGTACGTACGTTTCTTTTAGATCGACTCGATTCTTTTTACGTTATGTCTACCAGCTGTCGATAGATAGGTTTTTATTTCGAGAGAAAGTGTTCGACTAATTAGTAGGTACTATTATCTAGTAGGTAGGTATTAAATCGTGAGACGCGATATTCACGGCAAACCTCGTTAATCCAGGTTCATTCTAAAGCGATGTAAGTCATCGTCGATAATAATATCCATCGACGTATGAGAGACGGTATTGGAGAACTCGTAAATTCTGCGATTCGAATCTACCGGCCGTGCTATGTCACGCTACTCGACTCTTACGACGTTCCCCCATCGCGTTATGAGATGTTTACGACGTGAACGTCGAAAAATTTGCCTGGGCACGGCGAGACGATTTCCACGCGATGCGACGCAATCCTCGAAGTCTACGGATGGAAGCGGCAGGATTTCGCAAAATCTTGGCGCGAGTCGACGCGTCGCCTCTTCTCGGTCGCGAGAACGCATCTCGCCCCTCGAAACTCGGCTTATTTTTTCGATCACCAAAATATCCACGAACGCGACCCGCCCCCCAGAGTATAAACCGACGATATTTTTTCTTTTATCGCGATGGCCCGCTCCTTGTGTTAGGCTTTGTTAAAAAGTCGGGAATATTTTTGTCGACTTTCGGTTAGAGGTCGTTGTCGCTATTCGAGTCGACTCGAGTCGATTCAACTTCGAGTCGAGAGTCGGAGCGGAGTGGTGAGCGCGCGAGCGCGCGAAACTAACGGCCGCGGTGCTCGTGTGCTTTAAGATTACTCCGGAGACTCGTACGTTTCTCTCGCGTCGGCTATTTATTTATCTTACACCGCTAGACATGACAAAAGCGAGAAGGACTATAAATAGTCGAGCGGCCGTGCGCGGAAGGAAGAGGAAGTCCCCGATGGGACGATAGCCATTGCCGTCGCGTTTTCCATTACTCTCGTGGAGCAACTTTTCCCATTTCGATTCGTCTTCTTCTCTTTTAGCGAGCGCATCTCGCCAGGAACTTGTCCGCGTTGATTCTTGATCGAGTGCTCGTCGCACGAGAGTCCTCCAATTTCGCGATATAATTTCTTCAAATTTCCTCTCGTTAGACGGTCACGGGTAGCGTGGTACGACGCTCCGTCTGTTCGAGCGATTATTAGCTACGACCCTGTCGAGTTATCTAATTTATCTAGTTACCTCGTTTCACTGTGTCGTGAGTACGATCGTGGACGAAATATACGGAATCCTGAGTGCTCCAATTATTGCATTTCGAGAGACTCGGTAAAAATAATATCCCTGCACTTCGCATCGAGCTCCCACGTTATCGTTATTTATACCTCGATTATTGCCGCTTGGTGTTACCGTCATTGCTCACGAGAACCCGGGAAATCGCGTTCGGTGTTACGAGCTTTCCATCGCGAATAATTAATTACAATTTATCATCGGTCTGTTATACCCCCGTCTTATTATCTTCCTCTTCTTCTTTCTCCCGAAGAAACTCCTTTCATCCCGACTAGTCTTTCGCGTGCCACTTTGATTTATCGTAACGCGTGCTTCTATTTTTCTTATTACTTTTTCAAGATTTTGGGACTTTGCGAATCCGTTCGAAGAGAAAGCACCGAGAACCTCGACGAACGGTGTTACGAACGCGTAGGTCGGGCCAGAACTAACTCCTGCCTGGTTAAGCCTGCTGGACTAGCAATCGATGTTGTCCTTGAGGGCGAAAAAAGTGTGTAACTTTAAGAAGAGAGACCGATGGAAAAAAAGTGGGCTTTCAGAGGTATTCGTGGGGTTTGCGAGGTCAAACTTAACAACCACCGACGGTTCGGCTCTTCGCGCCGTTCGCAATCCGACGGTCCGAAGTGCTTCCTTCCGATCCGATCGGTACCTATTTTACTTCGTTACTATTCACGCTTCTTTTCTTTAAAAAAGGTTGTAGGTACAAACCGTGCGTTCTCCAAAATACCTGTGTTATTACGACACGGTAATTATCAATTATTTCTGGTTTTTCTGACTACAAAAACTGGATTTTTTATTTGAGTTTTATTTTAATGCAAAATTAATTATTTGCAACGTGTACAGTTATTAATTAACTCATTTGAGAGGTTGATGATTATTTCGTTCGTAGTGAATCATATTAAATATTGAAATGTATCTAAATACGATCTGATAATTTCGATCGTTTAATTGAAATGAAATTATCATTCCAGTATCGCGTAAAAATAATCATAGCACAGATATATTTAATGCGAGTTCGAAAGAGTTAATTTTCGCACCACGACCCTTCACATTTCTGCCATGAAACCAAATTCCGTTATCCCTGTTTTATGCTCCATTTTATTCCACTCCACAGAGTGGTCGGGGCCGGAAAAAATTGATTTTTCCGAATGCTATATTTTCAGATGACTTCCCATGATTTACGGACGGCACGAATAAATTTATAAACTTTCATTAATGTTTTTTTTTGTATTTATCTCCACGTTGATCAATGCGAAATCCATTTGCAATAATTTACGGACGAATATGTAAAGTTAATTTAGAGTTGTATCAGCCTTGAAAATCTAATCTCTTCTAATCTTTACTATCAGGAATCATAGGCCAAGATCCAAGAATAATAGACTAACGAAATATTTAACGCATTTTAACTTTCCGATGATTCGTTAAAGAGAAGCAATAAAAAAACGTCAGAGCGATAAATTTGCTTTGCAAGTTCGAAATTAAGGGTTAAACGCGTAGATAAGTTCTCGAGTGTAAGTAAGATTTACGCGAGAGATGCGAGGGACGTTTAATTCGCGATACTCTCTCTCTCTCTCTCTTCTTCTCTCGGAGATAGTAAATAAAATATGCATTTAGGATTTGGAAAATCCGAGAAGATCGACGACGCTCGAAGAACCTACGGCTTAACGCTTCGGCACAAGGATCCGAACGACCTTGACGACAAAAAAGCGCGTAATTTCAAGTGAAACGAGAGAACGAGCGCGAAAACATGAATGCGAAGGGATCGAGAGGTCAAGCCGATCGTGAGTCTTCCGATCTTGCTCGTTCGGCTTCTCGTTGTCAGCATCTTCGTCGTATTCGTCGTCGTCGTCGTCGTCGTCGTCGTGGTTGACCTTCCAGAGGCTTTTTAGTCCGGGTACCTACCGTGCGACCGTGACTGTGACCCTTTTACGGGTACACCCGCCATAAACACCCTCTCGGTCACCCCGTTAAATGCTTTTTTAGCCAAAGAGCCTGTTTTTAACAACCCTTGAGAGAGGTCCAAGTCGGGGGACTATCCGGTGACCACCTTGCCGAGCGCCGTGGAGAGAAAAAAGCCGCACTATTGCAGGAAGCGACGGCCCGGCTATTCTTTCCTCGAGGTTTTTATGGCCAGCCTTGAAATTCTTCGCAATTTCGTAACTGCTGGGTTTACGGTCGCTTTTTTAAAGGACTTTTTGTAGCCGCGTTAGGTGCGTAAGAGAAAAAGAGAGAGAGAAGAAGATAAAAGCGGGTGAAGGATGGAAAATTGGAGAGTAAAAAAATAAAGAAAGAGGAAAGGAGGAAGAGCATCGACGGACCCTTCCGAGTCCTTGAAGGGATTCTATCTCTACGTATATCTGAATTTCGCGTGACTGTAACAACGAGGTCCTACGCACCGAGGTAGCTAATTTTTTCGTGCCAGGTAAAAAGTGCAATATCAACGGCGAGAGGACGAAGCACCGTGGCTTCGCATTTTCCTTCAGTTCGGCGTTCCGAACGTTTTCGGACAGTCGTGTTTTTTCCCTCTTTTTTGGCTGCTCTCAAAGATGAGACGATCTCTCGCGCGAGGAGTTCGCTCGGCCACATCGTAAAACTCGTATCTCGCGAATCGTCATCGTGGTCCATAGAGGGTACGTAATCCAGATTTCTTTGCTCGTGCGATAAACGGGTTCTCATCGTATACGGAAGTTGATATATACGTATACAGAAGACGTATGTCCATTAGGAGAGCACCATCGTCGAATCGACCAGTCACTTCGCATACGCTTCTTCTTCTTTTCGGTCCACGCGAGCGCCACCGAGGCCTCGTACGCGTACCCCTCGTATGTAGTACCTACGTACATTGTAATAAACTTTTATGAAGTCCTTACGGAGGATTAAGACGTCTCGCGAAAGACAGATAAACGAGGCGGATCATACGAGCGCGGAAACGTGACGGGAATCAGCGTCGGGGGCCTAACAGTCGCCGGCATCGCGTAAAACTTTAAACGAAGCAACGATCCCTCAAGATCGTGCTCGCCGTTAGCGTTCGCGCGTATTACGCGATCTTCTCGGCTTCTCTTTGCTTCTACGGTGCACCGCGTTCCTACGATTCCGCAAGACGATTAATTTTCTTTTTCAGCCCTTTTCCGAGCACTCGCCGACTCGTATTTCGGTCGACGCTTTCGGACAACCGCGATATCTAACGACACGTAGGTAGAGTACTTCTAACGTAGCACGACTTCGTTTAACTTCGTAGCACGACGTCTTTTATAATATTTGTAGGTAGGTAGTATGCAGATTTTAGTCACGCGTGTCGTAAGGTGAAACGCGAGCTTTTCTTTTCTCCTTACGAATAATGCGGTAGGAATATACGTGCCTATAATATGAGAAGAATAATGATGCGTTATCGCGGGCGTATAAGAACTCTTGAACTTTAACCTCTGATAGAGCGATGGTATTGGAAATTGTCAATCTTCGTAATGCTATCGAGCGGTACATTCGTTTGTATTATATCCACTGCATGTCGATCGACCGCGAAGTGATCGATTATTTTTAAATTATAGAAAGTAGAGTTGTTGAATAATCCAAGTAATGTAGTATTCCTTAAAGATGAAGTATATAATATCTTTAATATTACCCCTTCCATCTAACTTGAAAGAATTTTGGGTTGGGTATATATACATATAGGTATATTGTGGAAAAAAAATTGCAGCAGATACCGCATCAATGCATATCATTATCGAAATATCGAACGCTGAAACGTTATCGATCACTCCGCCAAGGCAAATACCCCTACCGTTTACCTTATACCTCCCAATCAAAATACAAAGAAGATCGACGATACCTGCTGACCACCCATTACTCGTTCATACAACAGCAAAGAGAAATATTCGAGAAAGCAAGGGGGAAATAGCGAAAAGGGCGTATCGCGATGAATCCCGTCGAAAAGGCGATAATTTTCGTAGGGCAGAACGTTCGTGTCCCTCTTATCGGCTCGCGCCGCGCTAGCGGGCATTCATTCGCGAAAATAGGTAACCTCGGTCGTGCTCGAGCGGGTAAATAGGTATCGATGGATGCGGAGCGGTGCGGAGAGCGGAGGGAGGTCAGGAGGGAGAGGGAGAGGGAGAGGGATAGGGTGATGGTGGGCGAAGCTGGTGAGAGAGGAGAAGCCGCGGCCATTCGCATACTCGTCGTGTATAGTGGTGTGTGCCGGTGGCCAGGGTGGAGCTTCGCTCGAGCGCAGAGAGGCGGCGCGGCGGCGGTGGTCCATAACGCGCGCGCGGCAGTAACTAACCGGATTCCGGTGGGCTATGCGTGCACCACCATCGGCCATACGGCGTAGAATATGGGGAATCTATGGGCTCATATCCACGACCCAAACTGTACACTAGCCAAATGGACGCGGCAATAACGGCCCGTTAACGCTAATTCGCGGAATTCTGATTGACGACGGCCGCAGGGAGCTCCCGTGTTGCCTCGCGATTCCCTCTGTCTCTCTTTACCTTCCCTTTACTCACTCACTTTCCTCTCTCTCTCTCTCTCTCTCTCTCTCTCTCTCTTGCTCTCTGCCTCGTGTTCGCCGTATTTATGCTACCTGCGAACGCGCAGTGGTGTCAGGAGACTCACTGCGCCATCAGCTAACGTTCTTCCTCCTCGAAAGTACGCCGATTCGAAAGCTCCGTTTAGGACTCGTTTAAAGAGTTCAGAAAAGTCCGAAGTTATGTAGAATGGACTCTTAAATATCAAAGATTTTATCCGATCGCGATGGGATTATCAGAGAGCATCGATAAAGTACCGAAAGACTAGCCGGCGTTCCGTCTCGTTTGTCATAACAACCCCGACAATGTTGGGGGAAGAGAATGGAAGCATCGATCATGGCTATACAAGGAGGTCCAACGGTGTCCGCACTTCCGTGTAAAGGCTGAAACGGGTAGACCCTCGATGCCTGCACCGCTGGCTTCCTCTTCTCTCCTCTCCTCTCCTCTCCTTCCGGTCTTTCTTTCTCCCACACAGGTCTGCAGTCGTGCGCGTATATACGCGGGGTATCGTGGCCGAGCTCTCCCTTTCCATCCAACGGGACTCCCCAATGCGCGGGCTCAACCATCAGAACTCACCCTTCGGCTCGGTCAACGTATTTCGTGTAAATACTGACGCGCGAACGAAACGCACACGCACTCGCGAGGCTAGGGTCGGTACACACACGGTATAGTCTGGCATCATGAACGTTGCTCGTGTAATGGGGTGACGATCGAGGTAGTCGAATGACGACCGACCACCCTCCTGTCCTCCTCCTCCTCCTCCTCCTCCTGCTCCACCTCCTCTTCTTGATTTAGAGTCATCGTTTTCTCTCTCTCTCTCTCCATTTCTCTCTCCTTCCACCCTTCGTTTTCCGTTCCTCTACTCTTTTTCCTCCCATTCACCCCCTCGTTTCCTGCTCCATGATCCCTACAAGCCATTCGTTGGCCCTCGTACCTAGCCGATTGGAACGCGTCAAACCCCCATTTTTCTCTCATCGCTTTTCGCGCGTACACGCGTTTCTCTTTCGACTAGACTACCTCGACCCAACCTTCTTCTTTTTTTCTATACTTAGATATACTTTTTTTTCCTCTGTTTCTTCTTCTCCGTTGGATCTCAGGGTGGAGCCATTTTTTAATGGTCTACGCTACACTAGAAATGACTCCGATTCGTTTTCACGGAACGTTGATTCGGAGGATCGAATTATGATCGATGGGGGAACTCGCGGTGCGTTGAATTCGAGAATGATATTGCGTGGGGAAATTTTTGAACAGTCTATGTATGTCGATAGGTTTTTGGATCGATACATTTTATCGTTGGTCGAATAAAATTTTCGAGTAGACTTAAAATAAATAATAAATTAAGAAGGAAACATTTTTCTGCTTGAAATAGAATAGGTATAAACGGGATTCTGCTGCGCGACGATGGCACAAAGCTAGATTTAATTAAGGGATGCTCGCAAATCGTACTTTCCACCGGCAGCGAGAGTTTATGAATGGCACCGCGCGAGCTGCTTCCTTCGAATCGCCAAACGCACATTGGTATCTTTTTTCGTTCGATGAGATCACCGTTTTAATTGCATTCCTGAACGAAACCTATCGTAACGAACATTGCGTGCGCTCTCGGATCTTCCAATTAAAGCACCGCGTTTGCCGCATTTCACCGTTTATTTATAGACGCACAGTTAGCACGCACGCTTTAGCCGCTGGATGCTCACCCTCGTAAACGTGTCGGCGTTTTGGAAAATGCATGGAAGCTAGAATTCGCTAAGAGCGTAAAATTACGCCGAGGGCTCTTCTTGCAGACTCTGACCACTTTGTACCGAGTCCATCTAAATTTAATGCACGGTAAATATTGGATGCGCTTTGCCCAGCAGACTCTTCCGTACTCTCCGCTCAGTCGAGACGATTCTTCCTACGATTCTGCAAAATTCTAAGAAATGGCATTTATTTGTTCAACTTTTTTTCTTTCATGGTCGCCAAGAAAAACTCGATGGATCGGTTAAATTCATCTTGAAAATAGTTCGACTCCGTCTCTCGTGGAGTCCCTTCCAACGGAACCGAAAAATTCTCCGCTGGCTTTCAGTGAATCGGGAGGCGAGCTAAGTAAAGGTTTTAAAATAAAGGAAAAATGAGCGAAGACTCGTTGGACCAGTTCGCCATCTTGAGCTCGCCAGGAACGCTACTATAAAGCAGTTTCTAAACTTACGGCGGCACGATCATTTTATCTCTATTAAATTTGTATTCGGTTTTATTTTTATCGTTTTTACGACGCGAGACGGTCATTAAAATCAGTCTGAAAAATTAAAAATTATCATCGATCGAATAATTAATATTATTGCGAAAAAGCTTATATTTGTATATTTATCACAGATAAACGTAAAAACAATTTATTCGATACGAAATCGAAAGGTACGATTACGGCACGGGGAATTAAAAATATATTCGCTTAAGTTATTCCCCGATGCACCTCGATGGTTATTTTTATGGTGTGAACCGTGTCAAACGTGACACCATTGTCGGCCATCATTCCCCTTTGATGCGTGTGAAAAGTGCTATGCGAAGGACGCTGGCTGCCTGCAAATGTTGCAGTTATCGACCTACTTGGCTAGGACTAGTGTACCACGATCGCTTGACATTCCTAAATAGACATCGACCGAATGGGTGGCCGGGTGTAAATTCATATAAAACGCCGAAAGAGAAAAGATTCTACACGTACTCGGATTGGGGTAGGCATACCAATGATATTACCCAAGTCGACGTTTTTCTCGAATTTCTAAGACCGAAAGTCGTTGAACAAATTCAATGGGTGGTCTATGCGATCTTCTGTATCAGATACCGCTACTCTAAAAAGAATAAGAAGCATTACGTACTACTTATACGCCGTATAAAAAAACGAATTAATTCGAATATTTTCTTCCTTAATCTATTTTATTATCACATGGATTATTAATTTTAAATATCCATACTTCTCCGTTCGCTTGTATCATATTTTATATCGCGTGGCATTTTAATCCTCATTTATGGGTAGAATTAGCAACCACTTTTTTATTTTCATTCCCCTACCCTCGACCGAAGGAGTCTCTTGTTTCTCGAAAATTGGAACGACGCCGACGCGTTAGGAGATTCCGTAAAAAATTCTTAATTGAGACGACACAATCCGAGATTTCATCCGCGTCGTTACAATAGTAGCAGAAGGTAACTTAACCGCTTCCAAATTGCGCTAACTGCTAATTACGAAGTCGTTGAGTACGATATTATGTATATTCATATACGGTAGCCTTAAGTATATATATTTCCGAGGAATGGTTCACGGTAGCCGAAGGTAGGCACCGATTTAGATGGCTCATTAACATTTCGTTCCTCTTACCGTCACCGTACCGGCCATCAAATTATGCAGTTTATGAACCTACAAGCAGCCCATATAACCCTCGTACAAATGTCACTCGACAAGCACTTCGCCCGACTCTATGGTCCTCTGACCTATAAGGTATAGTATTTCCCTGATTCTTCCCGACGTGAACGCTCTTCCTTGCACACATCTGCGGTGCACGCGTTTACGTGTGTTACGTGCGATATCCCTAAGGCTCGGATCTTCGGCTGCCAAGAGCGACGAAAAGATTCTCTTCCTTTGCGATATTTTATTACCGCTATCACGGTTTTATCGTCACGCTGGAAAGTGATTCCGCGTTTGTTTGGTCGAGTGACAACTCGCGTAAAGTATTCCTGCGTTTAGCGAAAACTTTGAACACGGGACGGCGAATGAATTATCGTTCACGATGATACCGATCAAAAGAGTCCTAATATTTAGCTCCGTATTTTCTATATGATTTATAATGTCGAAGATCGTAGGAGAATTTTATGATCAGCGTTCGCGTTTCTTTTAGATCGTGTTATGATATTTGTGAATCCACTGTTGATTTAGGAACCTTCTTTTAGGATCCTTCTTTTTTAAATCTTTATTTTATTCTACGACAATATTGTTTTATACGTAAAAACAAGTATTTTCTTCTCGAAACAGCATCTTTATCATCTCACGTATGAAGTTGTAATAATTTTATTTTTCCATCGCATCGTTCAGATCAAATTTAGTCACGAGAGTGACTATTATTAAATACATCTGTCCAGATTAATATACCTAATAACGATAGAGCTCATACTTCATTAATTTTTTCTAATTAACGATAATCTCGATAACGAGATCGTAAGTCAGATATAATTCAAAAGAGAGTAAATTACCAAGGAATGTTAATAACAACCAGCGTAGGTATATATTTGGGACTCGTACGATTCGATTCGAGACACCCTATGGACGTTCGCGTCCATGGAAGCACGGGCGAGATTCCGAGGAAGATAAAAGGGAGAAAATCAGCAGTGTGCACGTGCAGGCAATCCAACTCTGTACCTCGTACTTCTTCTTACGCGTTAGCCCACGATGCCCAAATACATTAATCACATCGATGGCAACGCGAAAACGAGTAGACCATCCTTCCAACTCGTTCTCGATCGTTCGCGAGAGAAAACCATTGCCGATTCGAGCTCTGCTCGTTCGATTGTATTTTCGTTAAATTTTGAGACGCTCAAAGATAAGTGCAGATAAGCGACGGGTTTAAACATAAAAAATAAGAAATTAACACAGTTTGGTTTTCATTTTTAAGTATATATTTATTTCTTCACAATATTACAATCATCTGATTCAAAATCCTTAAGAATTAATCTTAGTTCGAACGTAGAATCGGTAGAAACGTTAGATCGGAATAAATCAAACTGTCTGCAAATTCGGGTAAAACTTACGCAGGGTGATATATCTTGGGGGTTGCGAGAGGAATTACAATGGAAGTCCTTATCGCGTTTTTCTGCACTATCCGTGGAATCTAATTGCATGTACACTACGCGAAACAATGTAGCGTCTTAGATTAGCATGACACAAAGGTCTGATACAGTACCAGCAACAAACGCGCAACGGCTTTACAATGAATAATTCAAATGCCGTGGCTATGCGCGGGCCGAGAACTCTCTCTCTCTCTCTCTCCCCCTCTCTCTTATTCTCTCGTTCTCTCTGCTCTTTCTCTCTCTTTCTTTCTTTCTCTTCATGTCCCTATGTTCGTCCCCTCCTCCCGTCGGCGTGCACGAAGCTCAAGCATTCCTGCACGCATTTGCTCCACGAGATTATAAATCTCGTGACTCGCGGGGTTATGGTGGATGTTATGCGCCAATGAGCACGAAGGATGAGATACTAGCTCTTGCTTTATTATATTCCTTTGTCACTACTCGTTTACTCGCCGGTTCTCCATTTTGATTGCACCGAACTGTCACATATTCGCGCGAAATAAACGGCTCGTATAACGAGTAAGCAAATTAACGATGACATCTAACTTTCTACTTATCTCTCGGTGCGCCCTGACCTACGCGATCTTTACCAATCGCATGTGCGGCTCTCCGTATTTTTTGCTTCTTTTAAACTATCCGTGTAACAAATAGCGCGAGAAGAAATAAGCAATATTCAAATTCAATATTCAAATATGCATTCATCGTATATATTTATATAGAATTTAACAAAATATATTTTTCATGTTCGAGAACATGTCGAGATACCTGCTTTAAGAAAAATCGTGCGCAGATTTTCTTTACGATGTCAGAAAGGCAATCGAGATAAAGAGGAAGAGAGAGAGAGAGAGAGAGAGAGAGAGAGAAGAGAAAAAATAGGTTAACGCGTATAACGAGGTAGCGCGAGAGTTCCTTCACGTAGCGATTATGGACGACGACCTTCGAAGCGCGAACGCCCCGAGCGGGGCGATAAATCATCGTACCTCCATCATCAGGCGATAACGATCGTATTTCTCCCGTTACCACCGATACTCGTATTCATCTTCGTTTGCTTATAGAGTGATGGAGCACTTAAGGAATGAGCTTTCCGATTCGACATAATGCGGTGTGCAAAATGCGATTCCGATACTCATGCTTCTTGATTCGTAAATTATAGAATCTCAGCCGCGTTGAACGTTATGTGTATAATTCATTATTAACTCTCGATTGAGGTGTGTAGTAATGATAAAAGTAATATATCGATACATTCTTTAGCGCTCGTGACATAAAGTTCAAGAAAATGCATTGGTAATTATAGGAACTAGTTAATTATAGGAACTAGAACTAAATACTGCTTTTTCTAAAAGTTGCATGGCAACATGGATGCTAATTTCATATGACCTTATTTTTTATACGTATGCACCGATGGACCTTCGAGATGTAAATGCACTTTTTTAATGCAATCATATTTGTTTCTTTACATGATTCGATTCTTTTTATTATTCTCGTATAAAAGCATTAGATAATAAAGTATTCCAAAGAGCAACCAAAGAAGAAACGAGAACGGGATGTCGCTACTATCTCAAACGATAAACAATCGCTTATCGACGAGCATCCTCGCGGATAAATTCAAAGGGGCAGGCCTGTCTGTCCCGAGAACAGTGCCGGAAAGAAAGAAAGAGCAGCGAGGTGCAGGAGGCTGTTTACAGTGGTTCGTTATACACTATATACTCAATGTAGTACGAAGATGTAGTATACATATATACGAGGTGGTGGATACGCGGCCATAGTATCTAACGTAAGAGGGGCGCAGTAGCGATCGTAATTCTCTCTCTCTCTCTCTCTCTCCCCTTCTCCCTTAGTGCACGATTTGGTGTATTCCCTTTGATGGCATCGCACGTGTGCGCGTGCACACGTATTTGAGTGGTACGTTGCCGCCATCGTCTCATCGTCTTCGTCGCCGAGCCGGACCGAAGGTAAGCCCGGATCATATTCTTAACGAGAGTGCTTTACGATCCGATGCTCCTTTATCTATGGCGGTGTTGTTGGCGTTATCCAAGACGCGAAAGTCGCGTACGCGAAGAAGAAGAAGAGAGAGAGAGAGAGAGAGGGAAAGAGAAGAGGATAGACTGGGGCCCTTTGAAAGAAAGAGAAAGATGGAAAGCCTGTTCGTGTGAGAAAGAGAGAGGTAAAAAGCGAGAAGGTTGGCGTGATGTATCTCGCACTTAGCCGTGCCACGCCGTGCCACGCCATGGTCGCCGTGCTTTTTTACGCTTCGTCACCGTATCACGCGTGTACCTGCTGCGTGTATCCGTACCGTGTACTACGACGGTCCTGCGCCTTGTTCAGGGATCACCGTCGTTTGTAATTGTTAGCGCACGGTTCTGGAACGGCGAGACCGATAGGAGTGGACTAACTACAAAAAGAGAGAAAGAGAGAGACAGAGAGGGACAGTCTCGTCAATCGATGGAAGAAGTAGGCTGAATCGACAGTGGGAACGAGTTAGCTCGAGCGAGAAGCGTCTTTCTATTTTAGGATCGTTCCGGGCGAGAGTAGGTGTAGATTGTGGGCCTGATAAAGACTACTTTGTATTTCGTATAGCTAGCGTGTACCAAAAGCACGGCGATTTAGACTTATTTGGCGTTAAAATAGTGCTAGCGTTTTAACTTGTACATAGGATAACGATAAATACGTTTGTCAAATTGAATTTATGAGGGAAAACAAAAAAACATACATTTATACCTATACTTGGCATTAGCGATATC
Organism: Odynerus spinipes; assembly: GCA_032403825.1. Classification (NCBI taxonomy): domain Eukaryota; kingdom Metazoa; phylum Arthropoda; class Insecta; order Hymenoptera; family Vespidae; genus Odynerus; species Odynerus spinipes. The sequence continues at coordinate 466,914 of JAIFRP010000011.1, read as the reverse complement.
GTAGAAAAACATTTCATTGAAAATATACATAGCGTACCTACTTGATCCTACAATAGGATATATTTTCAAAACAAAGGTAATCGAAGTTCACGGAAATACATAAACACAATGTCCCCTTCAAAGGCTCCCTTGACTCCTCTTTATGACATTCGTCCGCAGTAACTCTACCTGGCTGGTAATCGATCGAGTCGCGCGATTAAGTAGCTTACTCGACTTTATTCCGTTCTGATCGCGTCAGACGAGTTTAGTTCGTTGCTGGAAGACAATCCCTTTTATTCTCCGAACGCTACGTTGCGCATACGGTAACGGCACACGGTACCGGGAGACGAACAGCATCGATTCGACCGTAAACTCCGTGCGAAAGGTTCTTCGTCCTAAAGACTCCTTCCCTTCTTCTTTTCTCCCTTTCCCGCGCCCTTATCGTTCATTATCCCTACACAAGCACACGACGGACGCATCGAAAACGGAGCAGCGATTTATCAATCCCCGTGGAAATGTTAAAATCCCGTTGGCGAGAGCCCTATAAAAATTTAGCGCACGGCGAGGAGAGATATCGAACGGAATAAATTTCCGTCTCCGTGCATCCTCCTGCGAATCTTACTCCCTTATATGAGAAAGAATGAGAGAGAGCTTTCATCAGCCTTTTACGTTTATCATGGCCGGGCACTTATTCAAACGAGACTTTGCTCGAGAGGAAGAGAAAGGAAGGGAAGGAACAGCGCGATAAAGAGATAATTCCGTACACGTACGAGTAACGTCGTTATTGCAATTATACGTAAATGAGATGATTACGTTCGTCGGTCATGTAAAAGGGACGCGATCGAAGACGACGACGACGACGACGACGACGACGACGAAGTTCATTCTGCGATAGACTTTCTTCTGTATTCGCTCGAGGGCTCGCGAACGCGCACGGTTCTTCTTCGGCCCCGGTGATTAACGTGCCTTCTCTCTTTTTTATATAATAAACGTATCCCTGGGTCAGAATAACGTCGGGTCATTCGAAACTCACGTAAATCGTTCGCCGTGTACGCTTCTCCTTTTCGCGAAGAAGATTCGCGAGGGAAATTTGAATTTCTTCTCCTCTCTCCTTCTCGGATGGGGTAGCTCGCGAAGGAAATCATTCACCCTGTACACGTGCACGTGGATAAGATCCCATGAATACGTATCCGCGCCTTGGCTGATTTGCATAGCGAAGAAAGAGCGAGGGAGAGAGAGAGGGAGAAAGAGAGAGAGGGAACTATCGGTGGTGTGTGAATACACACACACACACACACACACACACACGGCTACGTACCTACGTATACAAAGACACGAGAAATCTCTCCTCTCTCTTTCTCTTCGTTCCTGAGGCGGCCTACGTGCGAGCCACTCGGCCGACAGGACATCGCTCAAGGCGCTCACTCCCATCCTAAAGCGCTACGTTACACGAGGGTTGGGGGCACTTACTTCGTTCTCGTACTCTTGTACCTTCGTTATCCACTCCCCATTTATCCTTCACGCGGTCCTCGTCGTACACGTACGTACGCTGTCCTCTTATTCCTCTATGTAATCGGAGAACTGTGAGCGCCATTACCGCGAGTAAGGAAGAGGTGGAGGGGGGGGGTATTTCGAAAGAGGAGAGTCCTCGAGAGGTTGGATTTGCGAGCGAGATAATTCTCCGTGGCCCTGACGGTTCCTAGATACGCCGTACCCGCCTTCTCCTTCCGTTATTAACGCTTTTCTTGCTCGCTCGATCCTTCCCGAAGACTTTATTTTCCACGCGTTCTCGAGGACAAGTCCGGCCGGATACGAGAATAAACTTATCCATTTTTCTCCTTTTTTCTACGAGATACTTCGTCGGTAGAGAGGAAGAGAGCGAAGCTGCTCGCGAAGAAAGGAGGAAACGTATCCTCTTTGTGTATCCGTCGAGTATTTTCGTGTAGCTACAACGACGCGTATTTGTTTCTACAGATATATCGCGCGATCTTTGCTTACGTTTCGCGGTAGTCTAACTTATAATTTACGAAAGCTCATTTTATTTCTCTAAATAAAAAAATTCTACCGTTACGTAGTAGTTAAAACGGTATCCAAGCACTTTCGTAGGAACTGCATCGTCGTGGATGCGTCGTTTGTAAAAGAAAGAGCGTACGAGCGACTTCGAGGTGGGTCCCCCGTTAACGTTACCTCCCGTTAGAAGCCTCGATCGCATTCCGATCACGAGGGGTCCGTTTGTTCGAAGACGCTCGAAGAGAAGGTCCTAGGGAAAAGAGAGTCGCGCGAAGGGCTTGACTCGTCTCGCATAGAATTTTATATCGCGACTACGATAGACGAGCAACAGTGCGAACGGTGGCACACTTCGAGATATTTTCTAAAGTCGAGACTTCACCCTCTCTTCTTCTTCTTCTTCTTCTTCTTCTCTCTTTTTCTACTTTACGAGGCAATAAACCGACATCACAATACCGGGAGCTACCTCGTACAATGGGCTGGATGTGTTAGCGGCGCAAACGCCACCACTTCGGATAATGGATTCCTATAGCTCATAAAATTAAAGTCCCGAACAAATTTACGACTATATTTCCGTTACCGCTACGAGCAGAAGCGAACGCGTGCCGATTTCGAGATCTATCGCGCCCTCGAACTTCCGCTACTTAATGTAGTCCACGTTGTCTCGTTTATCGACTGTTAGCTGCTTCGCCGAACACGGTAGGTATGTAGAGCAATTCGTAAAATCGTAGACGATACAAAACATCTATGAGAAATAGAAGGAAATAAAACAGTAACCGTTGAAAAAAGTTTTCGGCGGCTCCTCCACACCGTTATTTTGATCTACGATTATAACAAGACGCAGGATCGAAATAGCACCGAGTACTTCCTTATTAAGACTTAAATTGGGAACCGCGAGAGTCGAAAAAAGAGAGAAACGACATCGAGAAAGAGAGAAAGGGAGTGCAAAGGAACGAGAGAGAGTTCGGAAGATTCAGGAATGGTGGTGCATCCGAGGCATTATGGCCGCCACTTCTCGACTTTGGCCGGTCCGGTACGAGGGTAGGAGACTCGGATCGTGGGGAAAGGGGGAGGGTCGAGGACATCCATCTTCCCCCACTACGTAGCTCCCTATCTCTTCTTCTTCCTCTCTCTTTCTCTCTAGCTACGTGTCCTGCCCCGCGCTGCATCCTGCAGGGTTCACCGTACTGACATACATCTCTTCCTTGGGGGGAAACCTCTCCGTCTCGTACCCACGACTCTCGGAGTTAACTTTACACAGCGAACTTTCTTTCTGCGTCTTCTCATGTTTTTCCTTGCGTTATCCGTCTCCGCTCTCTTCTCTCCTTCCCAACTTCTCCACCTTCTTCTTCTTCTTCTTCTTCTTTCTCTCCACCTCCTCCTCCTCCTCCTTCTCCCCTATTTCTCTCCGCGGAGAAAGGCTCCATGGAACGGACATCGGGGGGCCAGAAGACACAAACTTAATCCTCCAGTGATTCATCTGGAACCGCCATAGATCTGGATTATCTGTCGTCATCTGCGTATTTACGAGCATTCCGCTCCGCCCTGATTGTGCACACTCGTCCCACGCACCTCTTTACGTACGCGAGTATAGATACATCGCGAACGACGCCATGCCCAAAAACGGACGCCCGTCGCAAACGTCAGCCCTCCCCCACACCACTGGGCTTCTATTTCCTTTTCCTCGGATCGAATTTATTCGCGCGACGATACTTCTCACGAAATTGGATCGCGGTGGGAAAGTTTTAACGACGTTTTGATATCTTACGACCAGCTGCGAAGCGCGTGGCCTACGTCGTTTTACCGACCATCACTCGGATAAAGAAGACGATGCTTTTTTTCGTTTTACTTCGGACGGAATTAGTCGAAATGTAATGAACGTGAATTCGTTTCTGACTTTATCAACTCGCACTCTCGAACGTTGAAACCGGTTGAGTCTGTTTTCTTCAATGTCGTAGTATTTTAATATCGAATCTCGGGTTAAACGAGGTAAGACGAATTATTCGAGTTTTATGATATACCTAAAGAGATGAAAAATCTTAGTAGCAACACGTAGAGCTCTCGTAATGTAATCTTCTCTTAACTAAACGCGACGTAATTGGCAATAAAGCGTGTAGCACGGCTCGCGATTGGATTTGTTTTACCGGAAGAGCGCTTTCTCGGCGAGCAGTCAAATTCAATTACATCGATTCGAGATTAACAGGATAATATTCGTAAAGAAAACTCGTTAGAGTACGCTCTGACGCAAGAACGTTCGATTACAAGGTGAGTACAGAGTAGTTTGATACTTTCGATCTAATCTCGCCACTTTGAGATAGGATAAATTGCAACGAGAAACATAATAATCCTTTTGCTCTCTCTTTCTCTCTCACTCTCTCTCTCTCGCTCTCTCTTATATTTCTTATTATCATCTTTCCGTTTCTTTCTTTCTTTTGCATCCACGTACGCACATTATCTTCCTTTATCTCACACGGCGCGGATAAATGCTCCTTAGAAGAGGATCCTTTCACCTACCGCGATGCAACTCGCTGATTAATTCGCAATCGATCGACGCGGATTTATACATCGATCGACCATCCGCAAATTACCTACTCAACGAGTAATAACAACGACGTGCTTTCGGACTAACTGACCGTGGCCTCTACCACTTTCGCTCTCGCTCAATCGTTGACAGTCTATTTTCTTCTTTTTCTCCCCCTTCATTTTCTCTTCCTTTCTTCTCCGTTCCTTTACACACTCGTTCCTTCGATATGCCGCCTCTTGTACTTTTCTAAAGAAATGAACTTCATCGTTCCAACAATTTAACATTTTTTTATTCGCGGCTGAAATAAGCGTTGAAAACGAGAGTGCAATTATCGATCGATGTAATGGTTCGTTTCTGCGATATTGCGCTTTCGAGATCACTCGTGTTCCTTGAGAGATTGGTATGCAACTGACGAAGAACGATCGATATTATCTACTACCATTAAAATAACGTAACAGAGGATATAGCGAAATAGTTTACCAATGTGTAACTTAAACGACACAACGAGTGGCCGGCATGTTCATATCTCTCTTAGCTTTTTTTCCTTTGTGTGAATTCGAAGAAATTTTTTTCGAAAGAGAAACTTAGAAACGCATTTAGAACTTCATTTTCGACAGAATAGACAACGTTGTCGCTATCGTTGCTCATCCATCAAAGCGTATTATTATTTTCCAGTTGGTTTTCCACCTGCAATGGGTGCAGTTTAGTCAACATTCGGAAGCCATATCATTTTATCACGGCCATTCAAACCCCATTGGCCGTGCAGTAGAGATACCGCACATATCTATATACATGTCTAGTCTGCATCCTACGCCTCTAGCGGGTGAACCATGAAAAACCTACCACGTTTCCGGTACAAAAGGTTCCCGATGCTCGTTTTCCTAAATAAAATTCGAGGCGACTCGTCCCGTAAAATAAATTCTCACTCGGGATGTATCGCTTCGGCTATCTCGCGTTCGATACAAAATATTTCATATCTCGAGAAAAATGTATCGAATAGTGTAAATATATGACACTAATGAATTTTTCAAGGCACGTATATCGACGAGTAACGAGTAGGCTCGAAGGAAATAATATGTAATAATATAATAATCGTGTTTTATTGCACGAAGTAATAATCAGCCGTCGAATTCATTGTAAAATTCATTTTCAAAAGTTCACTCGTTATCTTTTATAGCCACTTTAGAGAAGAAAGCTCGTCAAACGATTTACTCGTCGAGTAATCGTACGCGTATCGAAAAAAAGAGAATCCTTTAAGCGGAGTCTTTTTGCCGAGTGGCTGTAATAACAAGATATAGAGATTGGACGACGCACGATACCGAAACGCAGCACTTTCGATGATCAAATCCATATTTTATCAAATCGTGCAAAGGGAACGAATAAAAGCCCGGCTTTGGAGTTAATGTCGGAATGGTTTTGCTACGTCTGCATCCGTCGGATCCTTTTCGTCTCTCTCCGTTACGTAAGCTTTCAACGTTGTACTTCCGATATCAAATTCGCTGATGTAGTAAATTATCCGATTATTACATGCATAATAATACCGAGATAAAAATTTACTTAAATATATCTTTATTATTGTAATCGTTCGAACGATTATAGGAATATGTATAAGCACTGGCAAACTATTAGAGATATCCATAAATTTTATAAACAAAAAATTGTTTGCCTCATTACAGTATATCATCTGGTCAAGAAATTGCAGATTATGCAATTAAATTTATACGTAAGAGTTACATCTACATACTGAATATTTAATATTATATAATATACCTATATATATATAAAACTGTACGAGATGTGGGTAGCTAGTCGTGGATCGGAAGATTACCTTCTTTTTTGTAGTCTTCCCCGATCGTTTCGGCGCTTTCGTAAAATCACGAACCTTTCGAGACGTCGTTACATGGCTACGTGCCGTGCAACTTCAGACGCCTAATTCTCCTTACGATCCTGCAGTATTTCGTAAACCGCACTCGTTGTACTCTTGGGACAATCGCGCCATGAGATTCTACGGAACATCTGCGCCAACTCAGATCCCGTCGCCTAAATTGCTTTTCTTATGACGCCCTAGAATCTTGATAATTTTTAAATTATTCGATCAGATTATGAATTGCCAATTACATCGATCGATCGATCGATCGATCGATCGTACGACGATACCGTAAAAATCACACGCAATAAAACCTGTTATAGTCGCTCCCTCGTTTTTCTTGGATCTTGGCGTAAAGAAAAAAAAAGGTTTTCTTCCCGAGGCCTCTCCTCGGGTCTAACAAAATGACCCTGAGTCTTCGTCGGCCCTTCGATGGCTCCTATCTTAGCAAGTACGTTATCGTTGACGCTCGTTTTGTTATCATATAATATAAACCCTTCTTACACGCACAAAATCAGTTTAAAACGAAGCAAGACTCGATCGATATTGAAATTCAATAACCGAGTAGAAGTCCGCTATCTAATTACACGGAACGCGGAAAAATATCGAAATATTGAAATATTAAAGAAAATTAGTGGCTCCCCTTAGTGGGAGCAGTTACATTATAGCGTCATATGCATAATATCGACCGAGCCTTCGGGTGAAACGTTCGGCTTCGTATTCTACCTTCTAATACGCCAGGATCGAGAGTAATTTCAATCGACGCCGTCTTGGACGACGATCGATCGTCGATCTCTCGCTTTCGCGATCGAAAAAAGAGAGGCGAGCCGTAAGAGGAGCCGTGAGTTGTTCTTCGAAGTCGAAGCGAGTGGAAGCGTTGACAGGGTAGCCGCAATAAAAATAAATATCGGAAGTCTCGTCGGCTGACGGAAAACCAGAGAAGGGTGGATGGGCCGCGGCGCTGACGTGGCACCCGTTCTTGCTCGTCGATAGAAACGTAGAGATCCTGGGGGCGTCCGGTTTCCGCTCGAAGAAATGGCTTTTCTCTCTTTCCCTCTCTCTTCTTCGTTGATTCTCCCGCTCGTCGCGCAGATTCGCTCGCTCGCTTATCCAGACGAGTGGCATCCTCGCTCGCTCGGCGAGAGCGAGACGATCGACTGTGTCATTGAATTAACGACGTCTACTCGCTAACGGAAGGAAGTTCCTAATATTCCTAAGGGACTACATTTTTCTACTTCTTTAAAAGCAGAGATCGACTCTCGCGATCGTCCTCGTTTGCGACATAATTTTATTTACTTTTTTACGCGTTTATTCGTTAAATGTTCCCGTAAATCGGAAATTAAAATATGTACATACATTTCAAGTGCTTTCAGATTCTCGAATTTGCTTCAAGGTGAATCGACGCTATTCATTTTTCAATAAACGTCGATTCATACTTACTTGCTGACGTTTTTATCTTAATCACCGAGCATTTACACGATCGATAATTCTTCTCGACCGACAAAGCGATATCGACAAGATCCAAAATTTATACCGAAGAATCCATCGAAAGGTTCGAGAGCATCGAACGTTTTAGTAACTCGGAAGGGTCGACGGTCATACGTGCGAACCTATTTAAAGCGGTTTGCGCCGAGGACGCCGCGCGGTACAGCCGGTCGTGCCGCGTTTACCACAAAATTATAGTTTCGAACGCGATACACGGGCGCCACGAGTCGATCTACTCGTTGATTAAAATCGTGAATAGGAGGAGGTGCGAGCGGTGAGCGACGATTACGAGAGAAAAAAGGAACGAGCGCCATTTACGCGTACCCGCATTGCGGTCCCGCCGTTCGCGTGCGAGAAAGAGAGAGACGGAAAGAGAGCAAGAGATTCTTCTTGGCACTTTGAATCGCCCCAACCCTTCCATCTTTTTGGATAAAACCCAGATCGTCGAGCGTTATAACCGCGATGGACCTGCCGCGGCAAAGACGGAAATTACGAGAGAGATTTTAATAAAAGGTTACCGAGGAAAAGGAAACCGACGGGTGACGGGAGGAAGCTTCGACCGGTGAAATTTTTTTTCGCGGGGATATAATGATTGCTCGAAGAGGTGCTGGACTGAAGATGTGCCTAGGTATACATCAAAGATCGCACTTTTCATTTTGTTTCGAAGAATAAATGTTGCTATCTTACTCCGAGCGTGAAAATAACAAAAATGTATATAGACATATATATCATCAGAAAGAAGCAAGTGTCCAGTGACTTACGAACGACGGGTCGAAAGGTAACGCTAAGTGTGACTTGGAACGTTCCAAAAGATCGTCGTTTTTCGAGGTTATACGTTTGTCGCACGGAAGGGTTGGGTGGCAACGAGCCCGGCAGAGGGGGTGGAAGGTGGTATTTGCGCGGGCCAAACGACCCAAATAGAGAACAAACAGTGAGGGTGCAGACGTAGTTGAAAGAGAGAAAGAAGCTCGTGCGTGATGGTGGTAGGAGAACGAAGAGAGAACGATAGAGAAAGGCAGGGGGTTGGAGGGGAACAGGAAGGGGGAGAAAAGCGAGAGAAGGGAGGAAATGGCGCGCGTTACGGAGAAATGGCGCAGAAACTGGGGATAGTGACGGGCAATGGGCGCTCGGCACCATCTCTCTCTCTCTCTCCCTCCCTCTCCCTCTCTCT
>JAIFRP010000011.1:444151-457846 GCA_032403825.1 Odynerus spinipes | reverse complement strand
TCTCTCTCTCTCTCGCTCTCACTCCGTTCTCTAGCCGAGAACGAAAACTCGAAGCGCGGAGACCGTGGGAGGACAACCACTCCCCGAGTTTTGTGTAGCCGGCGTACCGAGGCACCACCGGAGTAGCGTAAGGAAGGAGTACAAAGGAGGAAACGAACTAGAATACCTTACGAAAAGGGAATCGAGGAAGGGATGAAGCTGCCTGACCATAGAAAGAACGAATGGAAGAGAAGGTGCCCATTTCTCTCTCTCACTCTCTTTCTCCCTTTCTTTCTTTTCTTCGTTCTTTTTCATTTTTTACCTCCCTGCTATTTCTCCTTCCTTTCTTTTCCTTCTTTTCACGAATCTTGTTTCTTTCTTTCCTTCCTTTCTTCCCTCTTTCTTTTCCTCCTTTTTTCGAATTGTGCGCGAAAACCATCGACGAGATTAAGCTCGAGTTGGCCGAACTGCCGGGGCGACCCTTGGAATTCCTATCGCGAGGGCAGTAAAGACCTTCTGCTCTTAATGGACCGCGAGTAATGATCTCCGATGTTTGTGGGCTACGCTTCGACCTTGAGATTAATGCAATGCCTCCTCGTTAAGCGATGCGCTTGACGTTTCGTCGATACGCGACCGTTTCTCGATACGCGTAGCTACCTTTCTCGGTTTAGACTTTTACGCTCGACAATCGTATTTTCCCGTAAGAAAGCACCAAACGGAATTCTTTCCTTTCTTTTACATCGTCGCTACGTAAGTTAGCGTGTTGAGGTCGACGTCGTACGTTTCGGTGATTTTCGATAAAGGGGACGAGTCGAACTAGGAAAGAGAGAGAATCTCGAAGTGTTTAGATAACAAAAGGATTTTTTTCAATCTCAGGTGCATACAAGTTAGAGTAGGTATTCTAGCTGCACCACACGTGGTAACCCTACCGACATCTACCGGCATGCCGCATAACCTGGAGCTACTAAACGATTGTAGTCGAATGAGCGCAATATCGATGAAACTTGGTCGAGATCGCTGGGACTTTGAAGAACTTGTATCCATAAATACTCTTTTTACGTTGTCTTCCTTAATATATTTTTAATATGCGACTGAATGTCAGTGGATGAGTAATCTAGTTATTATTTTTTATCTCTTGATAATGAAAGATCAATTTTGTTTAAATTAACTTTTATCATTCGATTTTTATCCGACGGTGAAGGCAATTTACATCGATGTACGTTAAACGATTTTCAATACAACTCCGCGTATCCTATTAATATAATATTTACGATCGTTGGACAAAGAATCACGAGTGAAAAATTATTAACGAATCGCATAAAGGTAATAGAGAGAGAAAGAATGAGAGAGAGCATGGTAGAATGCGTCCGAGAGCAAAGCTCTTGCGAAAAAGGATGAAGGACCTGTTTAAAGATGGGGGGTCGTTACGAGGCGCCACAAATGGCGATAGATTGAATTAAGATTGCGTGGTGGCCTCTTGGAAATTGAGCCAATTATGAATTAATTGGAATGTTACGGTAGCCCCGTGGACTTTAATATCCGATTATGACTTAACAATATATCGCCGACCGATACATTCTACCTCGTGTAGTTTTCTTTCCCTGCCTCTTAGCTTCTCACCTGTAGAACTCACTCCGACTGTTCAGAAGCTCATGAAATATCACGATCGTGTAATTTCGTTTTAATTTATATACAATAAGAAATCGTGCAGTTTCATAATCTAGGTTTAATTTAATATTTATTACTTTATACCGATATTAGTTTATTGTTACTTGAAATCACGGAGTCGTGCTATCGATCTTCCGAGACTCGAGCTTTTTTCTCACTTATCGTCTACGATGCAACGCGGAGGGTAAATCCTACGGCACTCCGGCAGACATTGTTTCCGCATTACAGTCTCTTTCCCGTCATCCCCCATATCGCCAGGACTCCTGTCATTAACGTCCGAGTTCGTAGGCGCGAGTACAGGAGACGCGAGAGCGCTAGCCCTTCGCCACCCTTCGCCACCCTTTTCCCACTCTTCGTTGTCCTGAGAGAGCCCTGAGAGGGTTTTCTAGTGCACGCGACCACCCGAACACGGTAACGTACAACCTCTACTAAATACTACTAGTTTTTTAATAAAAAATAGAGTGATTACATTTGGTGCATTTCGTGAATTTATACGTAGCCTTTAAATACTATAAAAGTCGAGCGAAACGATCGGGTTGTTTAGAGAGCATTTAATTGCTGGTGGAAATGTCGATACTAACGATGTAATAAAGATTACAGAGACATTTAGATAACCGTCGCCCGTTTCAGGATGCATACAAATTATTGGGATTAACACCGCGTATTAATTCGATTCCATAAAAAAGCCTAACAAAAAGTTTGTGAAATATATTTTTAAAAGCTGCTACTATTAACACCATTGTTCCTATATATCGTATAAATTATGAGAATACGAAATTATGGAGATTCATTTTCGGGAGACACCTCGTTGTTTTTTTTTCTTATTAAATATCATAATATCTATAGGTATACATATAGATATAGGTATAAGCAGCGCGCTAGTAATCTTTACAGACAAAGAAATTGTACGAGGTACGCCAGTCCCACGTGTTTTCCAAGACCGCGATCGTTAAAGGTGCGGCAGAGTAACTAGACCAATAACGTTGCGTCCACCTCGGCGTGGGATCTTGTAACACCTACGTAACAATACGTTATTCCAGAAGCATGCTCGCCATTACCCGCTGCAGCGTCTATGGGTGCCAAGTCTTGTTACCTGTGATCTAAGGCTACAGCTTTGCATGGACCACCGTAGCAAGACGGAGGAATAATTATGAGAGGCCTGCCAGTGGCGAGTTGTTATACTTGACATCATAAGCTAGCGCTTTTTATCGAAGTGACGTTAGAGAAACTTACATGGGATGCATTTTGTTGTAAAAAAACATTATTTTTTATCGCTTACGACAGAGCACGAAATCAAGAGATAAAATTATGGAATAAAAGCGTAATCAATTTTGTAAAATTAATTTAGCATTTCGCGTGTACTCGATAGACAAGAAATAAATCGCCTAAGATTCGAGCGGGCGACGTAAGCAGTCATGAATAGTAAGGTCAAGGGTTCCTTGCCGTCGTCGTAAATCAACTCGAGGATACTCGCTATTTCAAGGTCAAAGTAGGAAAAAAGGGAAGAAAAAAGGAAAGGGTCACGAAAACGTCGTTCTACGTAAGGACGAAGGCTAAAGGATCCAACAAAAGGGCTGCTGCCTACGTAACGGCATTTCCTGATTACGGTACTGGCCCATGGTGCATCCTTTTTTTACAACCACCCCCGTCGCTTCGGTCAAAAAATGCAGAGGCTCGACTTTTTTACGGCAATTTGAGCGGGTGCCGTTGACTTTTACAACGACACTTTTATGGCTGTATAGTGCACTCGTCGAACTCGCGTACACGGAAGGTCACTGATTGGTTCTGCCGTGCGACCGCACGTCGTAGTTTTTTTTTCAACGAAAGGAGCGCTACAAGGACGATCGTTTGGCCTTGGAAAAAAATACGGGTCTTATGGCACGTTTTCTTGTGTTTTCAAAGTTTCGGCTTCGACCGTGGTTTCTCTCATTGTTTCGTTTCCACCTCGTTACTGGATACACGTAGGTAAGATTCTGCTAAATACTTAAAAAATATTAAAAATTAAAATTGATATAAAATTTTGGAAAACAAACGTTTCATTTTGGAAGATGAAAATTTCTCGCGTAAACCTCCTCGGACTTTTATCTCCAATTTCGAGTACTTTACGAATTCCTTTAATGCTATTTGCGTTAAACGAAATTCACGTTCGCGTAATAACGTCCGAACGTAACGTTCTTAGTAAAGAAGTCGGAACACCCGTTAGATGTAGCTACACGCACATGAGTTTCTGCGGAAAGACGGTCGTGGTAGGATGCCACGAGATGTATAGGCAATCTTGCAAATGAGAATCGTGAGTAACGGCGAACATTAGCACACCCATACCATCGCGTTCTCTCGACGGGAGTACTCGCATACACGGCCACGATGAAAAAGAGAATATGAGTGTTCCAGGTGTATATACGTGGACTTCTTCTCGATAATGTCTTGCCGTTGGTGTTCTTTATGCCCTCGAAACTACGTGGAAGAAAGAGGAGAGAGAGAGAGAAAAAGAGGGTAGAATCGAGGGAGAGAGAAAGAGAGGTAGGCCGACGTAAGAAAAGACGTGCTTATTCTTCTCTCTCTTCTTTCTTTTTTTACATCCAACGATCCTATAGGCGAGTGGTATCTTCGTTAATACAGTTCTAAAACTCGTAACAATTTTTTAGTCTCCGATCGAACGATCGCTCAAAAGTTACATCTTCTTTTACGTGGATTCATTAGATACGTGGATACACTAAATACGAGTATCGGTACAATGGTCAGCGAGATATAAATGAAATTATTTTTGCGTAGTATTTTTGACTAAGTTTCACGTAGATACGTGTGTCATGTTTTGTTTTATTTGTTTTATAAGATCGTTTATCCGAGTGTTTATCGTACAGTAAAACGTCGAGTACCTACAACTACGTTTATCATAGAGCCATACACGGTAAATGTAACTTTAGCTACGCTTCACCGGGTCTCTAGGTCCTTGCGTTTATTGTCACTCGCATCACGTCCCAGTCATTCCGTTTCTACCTAATTGCAATAAAACGCACACTCGATCTACCACGGACTCACGGTCAGACTAGCGTATACACAAAGTACGCGGTGCAGATTTATGTGCATCTTGCTGCAACTTTGATACACTATCTGTAGGATGACGATAGTAGACGTTTCCGTATGTCGTATATAAAATTAAGTAAAATTCGACGGAACACGAGCTATAAATGAATTTCAACCGCAAAGAGATAACGGTCACCCGGATCTCGAGGTGCATTTTCAGCATAAATCGCGCCTTCGTAACGTCCTGGCCGATCTTTCCGAGTCGTAAGCAAGACCGAGAGCTTCGAAGCGTCTATAAGCGGTCCAGGAGCTTTTGTAGGAGGTGCAAAGGAACGGCACCGCGAAAAGAGGGAGGTCGTCCGTTGCGACCCTTTCGCGTGGAATGGCTCGTACTCTCGAACGAAATAGGCCATAGCTGCAGCAACCAATGGGTAATGCAACCTCGAGTGGAAGTATTGTGTACACCGTCGTCCATGGTATTGTGCACGGACACGTTGGTAGCTTGCGATACGTGAGAATACATCGAAGGGTGTGTTGGTGCGAAGCTTAGTACACGTACACGTTGGGATGCGCGATATGGTATTTCTAGAGTCTGGGCCATCCTAAGGGTTTCCAGCTCGTGAGAGAAAGAGAGAGAGAATAGGGTCGAAATGAGAGAGAGAGAGAGAGAACGAGAAAAGTTTCGTCGGTAGCCGCGTGCCCCTAGCTGAGAAAGAGTGAGAGAGAGAAAGCACCTATCCTATCTGGGGCGATAAACGCTCTTCTGGGCTAGCACGGCTGAAATCTCGACTCCTACTTAGCCCTGTGATTCATAAATAATGCATGTCCCTCGTACGATCCGCCGATACTCGTTACCATTCTACGATGGGACTGCGAGATCGCTTTAATATGATAAGGAACGTCGAAACGATGACGGAGGATACAGTTTCTCCTGTTTAACGAGCTCATCTTAAATTGCTTTATTTGATATTTTTTCAACTATTCGGATTCATCGGTTAGAAAGTAGTTTTTTTTTAAATATAATAGTTTTAAATTCTTTTCTACGCGTAAAACTGGACGATATCTAGATACGAAAGGTTTTCATTATCCAAGAAGAATCTTAGTTTACCACGGCAGGTGATGTTATAGATTTAGTTCAGCACAATTCGCGTATTAAAGGTAAGAAAGCGTAAGAGGTAGGTACCCCAGTCGTATCTCGAGGGCGAACGTTCCGCACGATGGAAATTTTTAAGCGCGCATACGGCCGCACCGCTTATTCTTATGCAGGCTGGACGTCCCAATTAGGGGATAATTGAAAAATGAATGTAATCAAGTAGGAGTAACTGCTTACGCGCTCTTGTCTCGTATGAAGATCTTTCATATATTATACGTCGGCACGTATGCGCGCTTTTACGGATCGCACCTTTATGCTTTATTATACTTGTCGCAATGGTGCCCGGGTATATATTTTTCGTCCAGGACGTAACATGTGTGTCATAATTAGCGAACACCCTTTTAATTAAATAAAACACGCTCGAGAAAACGTTTCGCGGAAGCAACGTGCCCGGCATACGGTCCAACGAAATACGCCGAAATGAGTGCGCTGCTTATAGAAGAATTATGCAAAGCACCGTCAATCCTAAATAAATAATGATAAACGGTTCCCTGCCGGAATACGATTACTGTCGATGTAGCTGTTAGATACAGGTATGATAAGGATTAAAAAGTTGGAGAGATTGTAAAAGACTGTTGAATTAAATACTATTCTTTGCACTTTTCCAAAACGTCAATTTAAATTACAAAACATCGCAATCGTACTAGCGAGTTAACAAACGCTATTAGATACGTGTCCATCTATGACGTAAATTTTCAAACGAATCGACGTGACTCGGATGATATTTCATAAAATTTTCCAAATAGAGGCGAATAAATCCATTTTCTAGGAACACTCCATGGTAGCCCTCTTAACGGTGCATCGATCGGCACGAAATATACGATACGCGTGCAACGAGGTGCGTATGCGGTAGAGAAAGGCCTGTTTTGTTGTACGTGCCACGTATACACACATACGCGTGCGTAAGCTACCACTCGCCGCAGTTTATGTGCGACATTATCCCAACATTACACCCCTTCCACCGAACGAGCACCCCGCCGCACCTCTCTCGCCCTGTAAAGTCAATTGCACGACGGGAAAACCGAGTAACACGCTGCAGGGGGTTCTTGTTTACCAGGACAGAGCAAAATGATTAATAGCTTCGGTTGGCCGACATAGGAGAGCTTTGGTTAATTAATCAGATATCCCTGAAATTAGCGCAAGCTTGCCTTCGATCAAGTACCGAGTGAACGATGGAAACTCCGCTGCTCGTGGAAACTCACGCTCTCTCGAATTTATAGCCGTTTAAGTCTCCGCATCAAATCGAGCTTCTCCTACCATGTGCATTCGTTCGATGGGATTCGGTGTAGGGTAAATAATTTTGTGAGAGAGTGCTCGATGCCGTCGAAAACGTAATAATATCGAGTGTGGAGATAAATATACATACCTGTACATACATATATGGTATTGCTTATCATTTATTTCGAGCGATAAATTAATGTTTGCGCGAATAATTTTACAAATATATCTCAATCGAATAGCGACAAATTGGGTAGACGTATGTGTAAAGTAGAATAGTATTTCATTTTTATTATCTAACCCAGATTTTCGTTTCCTACCCTAACATTTTTATGCGACCATATAAACTACAAGAGGCAGACCCCACTGCGACGTGGGCACGTCCACTTGTCTCGGTCCACGAGCACCCTGTACATTAAATCTCGGAAACTTAAGAGAGATCCTCAGAAATCAGAAAGTCCGATCTCTCTGTTCATCTCTTTCTCTATCTCGATTCGAAAGTATCCAGCGTCTCGACGATACGTGGAAAGTATTCCCTTTCGAGACACCCGATAGAGAGTATAGTCTGCGTATAGTTTCAGGAGGTAGTATCGCGAAGGATAGATACGAAGGGAAGTTGGCGCGATTCGAGGCAGGGGTGGAGGTTACGGGTAGCGGCACGAGAGGACGAGGGATAGCGAGCGCTGGAGATGGAGGGGTTAGGGAAAGAGAGAGGAGAGAGGGTTGCTGGTGGGTCTCGCGTGCGCGGCTGGTAGTGGGGAGGTAATGAGGTGGGGAGGAGGAAGGTGGACGGCAGTAGCGACGGCAGTTGAGGCGCATGAGCACCACTTTTATTGATTCCGTAACTGCCGCCATGACTGCCGTGCCGCCTCGTGGGGGTGAGTTCGTGTCGGTGGTGGTGGTGGTGGTAGTGGTAGTAGCGATGGTGGTGGTGGTAGTGGTGGTGGGATGCGGGCGAGCGGCTAAAGTAAAGTACGAGGGTGAGGCTGATGGGGTGGAAACTCTGCGGAGATAAAAAGGAACGAGGGTTGGTTCCGTGTCGGGACCGGTTCCAGGGGGAGACGATGTGCCGGAGGAAGAAGGGGTTAGCCCGCAGGAATATCAACATATCTTATATCGCGTAGAAACATACAACCGGAATGAGAATAAACTTGAGATTCGCTGTGATACTTTCGAAAAATAAAACTGCCGCGGAGCGGTCTGCGAGTTGGTTGCTACGTGGCGTACTCGCACCACCGTTGATATCGCGACTAGTTGCTGACCCTTACGAGGAGGTATATGAATTTTTTCTACTCTACGATCTCGCGAGAGACTAACACTCTCGCGATCCTTTTACGATATTCGATCGAGCAAGTCGTAGGCGTTTGATTACTTTTAGGATTTAATTTATATTACTTTTTACACGATGTTTATGGGCTCGTCGCGCCATAAATTTAATTTTTTACCTACCGAAAAGAAAAATCAACTCTACTGCGATATAAAATTGAAAGCTTCATACCGATTCAATGAGTCCGTTAATAATGAATATAGCAATCTAGCGACGCGGAGAAAAGTAGGAAAAAAGTAAACGAACGCGTAATTCTGCTTTCGCGAGTAGGATGACACTCGTACGCTTCAAGCATACCGTTTATCTTCTTGATTTATACGAACAATACGTATTACCCAGAACGTGGAGGACCGACGCTTTGTGCTAGGGGTATCGTCGTTGCTCGTGTAAAATGATGCCGTGTGTAAAGCCAAGAGAGAAGGTAATTCGGGAAGGGGTCAGGAGACTTCTCGTTCGCGGATTGGTGGAAAGGATGGGCTTCCGGATGACCGTGGGTGTAGGCCCCCCGATTAGAAGGGGTATGCGCCGATGCGTGAAGATAATTAAGCCGGCTGATCTATGGCCGTTTCACGAGTTCGCTCGTTATCTCCTCGGTACCTCGGCCGGCACCCCTTGGTATTTAGTTCAGTTTCGGATATACGAGAGCATCCAAAGCCGATGATCTCCCCTCGCGCCACTCCTCTCTCGAACCAGTCCGACGGCATGGGAGTTCAGAGCTCAGAGGTCGACGTTCAACGGTCGACGCTTTTCGGTATCCATCCCCGATCCCTTCGGCCAGCGGCGCGCCTCTTCTCTCTTCCACCCTCGCTACTCTTCCATCCCTCCTTATCCTCCTTCGCTACCTTCTCCTCCTTCGCTACCTTCCCTCCTCCTCCTCCTCCTCCACCTCATCTCCCTTCCTCTCTTCATCCCTTCCTTCCGCTCTCGCTCTCTCGCTCTCCGTCTCTCTCTCTTTCGACTACTTTATAGTCTGGAGCCGCTCCATCGAGGGTGCATCCCATTCCCAGCTTTAATTGAGACATAAATAAGGTTTGTTTGGCTTTGCCATTCAACCGACTGGCTATCCCTGGGAATTGGGATTGAGGCTTTGCCAATACAACCCGTTCTGCATAATGGCGACGTTAAATTTTGCTTCAACGGAAAAAGGAAAGCCCTTTTTTCCTGACGCGAGAGTACGTGTCCGCCTAGTTTTCAAGGACTCAAAAATACGAGAATTGCCGTGGCGTTAGAGTCTCGATCGGTTTGCATCCTTCCACCGTTGAGAGAAAGCTCCGCTTGGAGTTTTCTTCGCAAATGATCGAGTCCGCTTTTGGTGTTTTATAAAATTACCGTTCGTTTAATTTTGCAGACGATCGTAGGACTCGTTCTATCGAAGAGAATACGGAAAAAATTAAGAAATATATCGCACGACGCGTTATTCTTTTAACATCTCTCTTCGTTCTCCTTTCTATTTTCATCTCGAATAGCATCGCTCCGTTGAGAGACTACACCCCGCTGTTTCCAGAATCTTCGTCATTGTTCTTGTTGAGATATCGATGGCAGCAGGTTGAATTAGTATTGCCGCATACATGGGACGAAGGAAAAAAGGCGCGATACGACAGCCAACCAGATTCGTGCGATGAATTCGGGTAGGCGGATGGGCGTAGGCGAAAAAGAGGAAAAGAGACATGGAAAGAGGAGAGGTGGAGATTCCAGGTAGGCTAATGTGTCCACGCAATGGGAGCCTCGTGCTAGTAAGATCGTAATTTTCGTTAGCCAGGTATCTCGAAAGACTTATGGCTCACCTTTGTACGCTGCCGGCAAGCTCTATGCGATACAAGTTAATCCCACGGCTTCTTCGTCCACATCCTTTGCTCCAGCCATGTTCAGCCCTATCCTTTTCTTCTTCCAAGGTCATTCGGAATTTCATTTCGTCATACCCTTTGCGGTAGGTAATTTTTATTTCTTATGAATCTTCGTTTTTTGTTGTATAATTAAATTGTCTAGTATTATTCGCGATTTAATATCGTCCATTTTTTTATTCTAGGATCAAAAGTATCATCGACAAAAATGTTTGTCCCTGCGAATACCGGAAGTGGTTTAAACAAATCTGCGAATTCGAGAGACGGGTGAGTGGACGAGGTTACATAGAGGAGGACGCGTACCATACGTCACCCTCCGTTTAATCTCGCTTCTCATTTATGCTACTGCGAAACGAGCGAAGCGACTGCGAGCGCGCGATCTCCCTCCCTCGATGGAAACGGACTCCACTCGCGTTCTGTGGCGATTTCTCTGATGTATCTCGACCGTCGTTCTTTTCCCCCTTTTGTCTCGCCGCTTCGCGAGGATGTAAATGTCATTGGCGCCGTGGCGTCGCTCCGAGATCGGCACTCCCGGATAAAACTGCTTTAGGATAGAGAAACGAGGGTGGATCGCGATACTACCACTTGTTTGTGCTCGAAATTCGTTTTTCGAAAATTCGAAATAAAATACTCGAAGCGTCGGTCATCCATAAGCAAAGAAATTTTATTTCTTTGCTTCTGGATTTTTCTAGTTCATTTTACGATAGTACGATACAACTTTTATTAGTCATTGCAACAAAATAAATTCTGTTTGCAATATTTCAATATAAATATGATACGATAGAGAAAGAACTTAAATTATTCGAAATACGAACCCTCAAAAAGATAAAATAGAACTTTTATATCTGCCTCTCTATTAGTTAGCATAATAAAAATTTCACTATAATCGTAAAGTTGGTATTATGTATAGTTTATCGATTCTATAAATATCGGCGTATGATTCACGATGTCTTTCGGACGACAACCGAAGAAAGAACTCAAGTCTCGAATTCTTTCTCGAGACAAAAAAGCATCCAATATGCGAGAGAATTTATTCCGAGGGAATAACGTGTACGCCATTGGTTCTGAGTTATTGACTGATATATGCGTCTCCGGCCATGCACGGGATTCTAATACCGTTTCTCCCGCCTTCGCCCACCTTGTTCTCCATCTCCTGCCTTCTTGCAAGCCAGCAAGCGTTCTCTCTCCTCTCTCTCTCCCCCTCTCTGTGTTTCTCTTTCCGTCTTTCCCTCACTCTCCTTCTCGGTTCCTCCGCCAGCCTCCTACTCCACAGGGGAGCATCTTCCGCTAATGAAACGTCGGTGAGCTACAGCCACCTCGTGCCGGCAGCTTTTACCATGGAGCTTGGCACGGAATCACCCTCGCGACTTACTAATACCGCCCTTCTAAATCCGCCGAACGTGGGAGTGCTGGATTATTTTGAATCTCCTTTAATTCGAGACGCGATACTTCAACGGCCTACGCGCGTCGATGGCACCTCCATTTTTTTTTTCTTCCTCCGGGTGCGTCCCTCCGATCAACGGCCAGCCATCTGGCTCCCTTCTATTGATTTTCAAAGTTTGCATTTCAATATCGCGGCATTAGTTCGGTACTTCAATAACTCTGCGTTATTAATTTTACAAAAGTAGGGCATACGAACGATCGCTGTTGGTATTTTTCATAGGCGTGTAAGTAGATTTATTTCTGTCATTGTATTATACTTGTTTATTCTGCGCTTAGGGCGTAATTTTGTATGCCTGTACGTAATCTTTCTTAAACTTCCTTTAAATTCTTAGATAGACACGAATGAGCGCGAGAAGGTTCAGGTTTTCCAGAGAAGCAAGATCGATTTCGGGCAAATTGTTCGAAATGGCGTTCGCTAAGATCAACGAAACGTTCTCAGAGTGTAATAGTCTCCCCTTACCTGTTCCTTCGGTTGATATACGAAATGGAAGGGGAAAACCGAGGCGAACGATGCTGGGAGACATATATCACGGTTACGATCTCGGAAAGCTTTGCTCGCCACCTAAATACGCGACTAGATCTTCATTACGAAGGGAAAACGAATCCCTCCGTTGCTTTCTTCAACACCGAGCCGAACTCACGCGAACGTGCTGACGTAGATGGCGACGTAATGGCCGCGGAATGGCTGTGGCGATAGTAAACCAAATCCCTCATAACTATGGATACGTTGGGTAATGCTAATTTAAGACGGCATCCATTGCTTGCGTTTAATCGTATTTTCGATAAAACATAAGTAACGTAGGTGTCTTTAGATGAAGAGGATCATTGGAAAATTTTAGGGAGATCGCTCGAACTTTCCTCATTTCCGATCGACTCGAACTCGTGGCCAAGTTTCGAGTTCCTGACTGAGAGACGCGAATAAATTGAACCATTTGATTATTCGTTGTGAATTAAAAAGATATAAATTATTTACCTCATTAAAAGTGCAAACCCTAGCTTGTAACATTATGTAATCTACCCTTAAAAAATTCATATATAAAATGAATATATTTATTTTAATAGACTGTCTCAAAATAAGGATATGAATTATGAAGAAAACAAATTTTGCATGCGATCGTTGTAAGACAATAACTTCCATAAAGTTGAATAGCCACGATAATGACCATAAAAGGAACGCGAACTACCATATATCGTACGTACGTGCTCGAAGAGAAATCGGCGGTTCCTTCGAGGTGGCGGTTCATTCGAACTTCGAATTCCGAATTACCGGGCGAAACTAAAATTAGTGTCTTATCGTGATAGCCGGCATTAATCCGGCTCGGCACGCGTTTAACTCGTCCAATTAAGGATGATATACGCGTAGAATTTTCAGGCTGCCATTTAAATATGCAATGGCTGCTTGGCTGCCGGGATCGTTGTGCATATCTAAGATTCTCTCTCTTTTCCTCGGGGCGAACGCGCGGCGCCGTTGCCGGCGGCACCGGCAGCGATGGTAGGGAGGGAGAAAAGGAAGGAGAGCTCCTCGGAGAAAAAAGAAAAGGAAAGTAAGATGGAACCGGATGTATGTCGGGCACGTAGCCGCGGGGATTGCCTCGATGTGCCATAGAGGCAATCATGCCGGCAATGCAGAGGCCCATCTTATCGCGTTACCGCCCTGCATATACCCGAGAACCACCCTCTTCTCTCTTTCTTTCTCTCTCTCTCTCTCTCTTTCTTTCTCTTTCTCTTTTTCTTTCCTCCCCTCTCTTTTTCTTCCTTCTATCTCCTCTTCCTCGCCCTCATCCTCCCGAGTTCCTACGGAACTATTCCCTGTATATTTACCGTCTCCGTGCTTATGAGCGCCTTCTTCCTTAGCACGTCTTTTGAAATTCGTAAAATGTGGAAATTTACATTTTCCGATCCTTTCGAGAGCCCCCTTTCTTCTTCGAAAACGACCGTCTCTCTTTCTCTTTCTCTTTCTCTTCCTTGCCTCGATCGATCTCGCCATTCTTCCCGAATAAATCGCTATCTCTCATCTCTCTCTCTCTCTCTCTCTCTCTCTC
>JAIFRP010000011.1:422347-443554 GCA_032403825.1 Odynerus spinipes | reverse complement strand
AGAGAGAGAGAGAGAGAGAGAGAGAGAGAAAGGGAGAGTATGAAAGGACCTAGAGGGAAGAGGGTGGAAAGAGGAAAGGCGAAATGAAATGCAAATGCTTTAACGAGCCACTGAGGGACTACCGGGGCATATCCTAGTCTCGCTCACGAATGTACCTTCCTCTCATCAACGCGAACGTTATAATGCATATGAGTAATTCTCGTTTTGGTCTACGTCTATTCCATCGTCTATCGTCTTTTACATCTTTGAGCACGATGTCGTAGCCAAGTGCTTTACAAATTAATTTTATCACGACGAGTAAGGTGGGATTTCGTTTGGTTTAAAACGTGAAAATGTTATTCTACAAATTTTTCACTGAATTCCCTATCGTTTGAGATTGAAATTAATAGAAAAGGTACTTTATATTTCTTCGAGTACGCGTATCCAAACTTATTTGATCGTCCATTGTCGGAGCTACCAGGAAAGATAGTATTTTTCCAATTTCCCGCTTTACGTGCACGCGATACGAGCATCGTTTCTGTAAAATCTAATTAAACTTCCGTTTCTTCCCACTTCTAATGTCTTACATCGTCCGCTAATTAAGTCGTAAGTGTAATCAGGTTCAGAGCCCTTTCCTAGACGCGATCTCGCTGTCGTAAAACCTATCGAGCCTTCTCTCGTGGTTTCGCGAACGGTAGGTAGATACGCGAGATCCTTTTGCGAGAGATACCCGTGGCGAGTTCGAAGGTGCAAAGCGCGATGGTCGAGCCGCTTCGTTATTTGCAATTCGACCCGTGGGATCGCGCGAAAGGGTGGTGGAAAGAGGGTAGGAAGGTTTAGCACGGCCATTATACAGATCACGTGGCGATTGGATTTCTTGTCGAGCTAGTAGACCAGCTCGGAAGGTGGATGGCTGCCGCTTCTTCGGTTGGCTGGCTAACTCGCTGGCTTGCTGGCTGGCTGGTTCGCTGGCTGCTTGCCTGGGAGGGTTGCAGTACCCTCACAAATCCAAGTCCAACTCCACGGCTTTCATTATAAATCCACCCCCGCCTCCTTCCCGGTGCTATGCTGCTACTATACGGAGAGAAAGAGAGAGAGCCCCTTCAACCCCTAACTTTCAACCCGCATTTTCCACAATCCATTATATCATTCGGCTCCCTTCTTTCCTCTTCTCCTACTCCTCCTCCACCTTTTCCTCTTCTTTCGCCTCTTCGTTCGTCGGGAGCTCTCCGGAGATCCGCCTGCCGGGGAAGAGGAGAGAGAGAGAGAGAGAGAGAGAGAGCAAAGAAAACATCGAGAATGTATTTTTCAATTTGGAACGTTGCCAAGTTGAAGGCTACGCGCAAATCGGGAAATTCTCCTTTGAATTCCTATCTCTTCCACCGTTTACCCATGTATCGTCGTAGTGGTGGCCATTAAACGAAATCTCCACGGCATTCTTATAACGTCCTTTAATCTAGTCGTTCAGTGTAATTATCGATTCGCGAGAATTCTTCCTTTTCTTTTCGCGTGGAATAGATCGCTGTGATTTTCGTCTAAAATTTACTTGGAATTAGATACAAGCGTAGACGTATTGCTACAAGAAGATATTTATCACGATCGCTTAATTTTTCATTTCCTATCGAAAATACTCGTTTATATGCCTATTCATGATTAATGTAAGTTAATCTTATTGAGCAGTCCCATGAGAGTCTTAAAACGGGTAAATTTAGAAGTGTATCGCCCCAAGACAAATGCCTACATTCTGGCCCTTGTACTTTGCTAAATTGAGACGGTCTAAGGTCATTTAATTCCTTCTATCGCGAGAGAAATAGTTTAAGACGCTCTCTCGCGAATTGTCCGATGAATCAATGGAACCGTGGCAAAGTTTACCAGAATTGGATTACTTTGCCGTAATACATATTCTTCTGTGCGTTCCTCCACCCTACTACCACAGGCAAGACCGACGGCGAGCCAAGTCTACGGCCAGGCGAACTTTGCAACTGCGCTTTCCAATTTGGCACACCGCCAGCGTGCTCGGGGGTATTACGCCATGAAATAAATGAAAATTTACAATCGTGCATTTTAATATCCACCGATAGGCGCCTAACTCTCGCCCTCTCTCTTTCTCTCTCTTTCTCTCTCTTTAACATGCATTTTTCGAGGAAATACTACTAGGCGATTTCATTGGAAATATTATTGGAGAGAAATTGAAGAAAGTAGAAGGGAGACTACTATCGAAAATATGCGTACAGGTGATGAGCACGTCATTATCGATTATCTATTTAAACTGAAAGTAATCATACGGCGTTACCGAAAGTCCAAAGATACGATCGATGAAAATTTCGTTAAGCGTCGCAAGTGCACGTTCTTCGTATAGTTTTAATCCACACCGTTGGAGACTCGAGCGTATTAAATTCGGCCGACGGAGTATCGTCGGTTTAGAAAACAAGCTCAGGTCGGCCGACGGCTGTGTAACAGCATCTGGGACCACATCCCAGAACGCCTTACAGCGGTAAGACGACGAGGTTAGATTAGTGGGGGTGGAACACGTGTTCGATGCTCGGGGTAGATTCGAAATCGAGAAAAGAAAGAGAGAGAGAGAGAGAGATAGACAGAGAGGGGGCGAGAGGAATAGAGGAGAAGGAGAGAAAGACGGAACGGCCAGCAGAAAAATAGCACGAGCTAGGAAGGGACGGGAAGCCGAATGGAGTAGGTAAGACGTCGTTACGCGCATCCGGCGGTCCTACGAAATTCGAATCTGAACTCGACCAAATCGAACTTGCCAGCGAGTTTCCGTCCTTTCGATACGAGGCATACGCGCGTGCGAAGACATCTTGCGACGGTAGTAAATCATCGTGCTCGGATATTAGAATATTCTTAATATCGTCGAGAGGAACGTCTACGTGCAACGTTCGTGAAAAATCTCAAAATGGCGCAGAGTGGGTGGATCGTGTCAATTTTCGTAAATGGCATTCACCAGAGGAAATTATTGTTATAAGAGTAATTATAATGAATATGTTGGAGAGAGTATTTTTTTTCTATAGAAAATTTGTCGATTATAATATTCTACTAATTACTATGCGAAAGAGTGTATGCACTTGTGGTATACCGTTATTGTCTGTCGAGAGTACAAATACCAGAAATCATGCTTTATGTTCGGAACGCACTTACCAGCTCGCTGTACTAACTACATTTATAACGGACCATTGACTAGACTTATTGGATTAGCTAACATGGGGCGCTTCGGTGTTGCCTATCTGCCGTAAATCTTAATCACGTTGCAGAAACATTGTCAGAGCTTATTTAACTCTTTCTAGAAAAAAAACTAATATTGTAATAATTAAAGTGGACTACTTTGAATTTAATGCACCTAAACACGAAGAAAATTTTCCTCGAAGAACACGAAGAATAGATAATAAAATGAATATCTATATGAGAGAAGAGATACCAAAAAGTGTAAATTTCCGTAAGAGATAAAGAACTGTTAATACAAGCGCAGATATTAGTAAGTCGATAGGATAGCACGCGGTAGCATAACTGACATTATATTAGAGTGAGAAGCTGGGGGATAGAGGGAGAGAGGGCAGAGAATGCCCACTGGCGAGACTTTCTGTATTTGGTGTACGACGTCAGCTCGTGTCGGACAGCCAGAGGCGCATAGATGTCGGCTAAAATGGCGCTACTAAAGCCAAATGGGTAATTTGATTCGAAAGCGATATCTCCCTTATGAGGGATCTACGTGTACCTACCTATCCCCGGGCAACACCCTCGCAATATGCATATCGTTGAAGCCGTGCGAGATTCCTATAACGTGGTAGCTGAAAAAGTCGACCTGTTAATCCGGGACGAAAAACAAAAGGCTTACGGCGTACCGCGTTACGATGTCCATTTAGATCTTCCTCGAATGGAAGTAAACGAAAGAGATCGGTTGAAAGATGTAACGAAAGACTAGGTATATAAAAATTCGTATTGTGCGATATCGTGGTGTAAATTTATAAAAATCATCTCGTATTTTTTTTCTCAAAAAGCGGAGACTAGGCTTTTGTTGTTCCATAACATTTACATACCGTAAGCATCGCGGGACAGAAGCGAAGCGGTCGAAAGGATCTCCTATAAAAGTTGTTCTTCCGTAACGCGCTTCGCGAAGCCACGCATCCTTGAATATTTTCCCAAGTCCTCGACGACTAGGCCTGCGTTCGATAATTGCATAGACATCAGAGATAATTAAGACTTAATCGAGAGAGGCCTCGCGCGCGCAAGAGAGAGAGAGAGAGGGAGAGAGAGGGAGAACTCACCGATCTTGATTTCGGAGTGGCATACAAATTCGTTACGACTCCGTTCTAATTTAGATCGATTCAGTCGATATCTAATTGCTCGAGCTCGTGTCCGTAGGCCATAGATTGGCTCGAGCGAACGGGAGCGAGAAGCGCTTTTCCAGTGGAGTAATGCGGTGTTTATCGGACCGTATCCCCGACCAACCTCCACTCCAATCCGGCGGCTTAGACGAAGAGGTTACCGGTGATCCTAACCCCTTCCTCCTTCGCCCGCCTCGTCTACCATAGGCCATCCTGACTTCTCGTTTTAACGTGATTCCGTCTACGTGTGTGCGCTATCCTACCGATTTTCCTCCTTTAACGTACCTAAACGCTCCGCGATTTCGCCTAGGTGTTGCTTCTTCGTAAATAAACCTTCCCAATGCTCGTTCCTAGATAAGAAGAAACTTTCGAAATTTATCCGATTCCCTAGCGTTCTCTTTAGGAGAGCTAAGACAAATGGAAACGATTAAAAACTTTCGAATCCTTATTTTTATCGAACTCTCAATTTGATACCGTCGATGTTAATGTAAGACGAAAAGTTACATCGTAACGATGAAAATCTTCTTCCTTTCCTTTTTATAGGGGGAAAAAAAGAATCGCTTCCCTATTGCCACTACGAGAGTCAGGGCATGAGAGTTAGACAAAAACGGAAGCCATTTTCCTTTGCATACCGATGATGTAGGCGATCGTTATCTCGACTCTCCTTATTGCAAAGTCGTCGATGCACGTCGACGATTTCACGAGGTAAACCCTCGTGCCGTTCGCTACGGTTTTTGATTTTTATCTCTCGCATTGCCGCATCCTTAATTATGCACGACGATACACCACAATGATTATGTCTCATTTCTGTACCACATTTATACTTCCATGGAAATGGAATCATAGAAAGAAAGAGAGAGAGAGAGAGAGAGAGAGAAAGTTGATGTCTGCTCACTATCTTTCAATAACTATTTCCACCCACACTTTTACCATATCGATGGACTTCTCGGTCTCGATTATATTTTCTTGTCGAACAATCAATTAAGACGCTCGATTTAAATATTTCGCGTCGAAGGAGGAAAGGCACGAATAAACGGAAGATTTATCGAGGGTTTCTCAAATTCGTTACATCGAATGGCTCTTGGTCTAATAAAGCGCAATTAAGAAACACGTTTGACTTGATTAAGAGATCCTCCTTTTTTCTCGCGGCGATAACTCGCGAATTCGTATAATTTCTGCGAAAGCGTCTATAATCCCCCGGCTAACGCTGGACCACTTTGTATTCCGTACGGTTTTACGGCTATCGGTAAATCCGGATAAAAGACGCCGCGTACAGCCGAGTCGCAGCGACCATAGCAATTAATTGACTTTGTTTCTTTTTTCTTCGAATAGGAGTGGAGCCTATAGAAGCGACTCATTAAGGAACGCCTCGAGTGCTGATCGACGACGATCATTAAAATCCTCCGACAACGGCCAATGAAATTTCTCCAATACAGAATGCCGCCATTGCTTGTCGTGCGATATCGGACGACCATTGAATGAGTCGAAAAACGGAACTTTTGATATGTTTCTGCTAACTTTAATGCGTTTCTTATCTAATTTATTATTTATAAAAATGTAAAATGGAAGAATACTTTCGTTCTGATTTACTATAGCATCTCAGTCTACACATACCTATGTCTTTATTCTCTAATTTCCATGTCTAATGATCTCGTCGACAACTTCTCATTCGGCGTATTATTAATGATAGTAAAACCGAATAATGTTTGGTAGAAGGAATAAAGGATTTTAAGATCGCGAATAAATCTACAATAATTTACGCTTTATATGACGTATATTATAGCTATATTTTATAAAAGTAGTAATTTTTCTACGATTAAAAATCCACATATACATACATATATACCTACCTACATATAAATACACTTGTTTCCCACGAGATTATTAAAAATCAAGCACAAAGATTTGAAATAGCTAAACGATCGGTCGTGTGCCCCATAAAAGCACCCTCGAAGCTGAATCCCGATATGGCGAAACGATGAATCCCATGCCAGTAGCGAGTCGAACGACGAGCGTAAAACTTTTTCTCTCTTTCTCTCTCCTCTTCTCGATTCGGAAAAAATCTGTCGGCAGGAGACAACATCATCGCGTATAGGTATTTATAGGATTAGATCCGGTCGTCACCCTCTTATGTGCAAATACCTGCGGAGGGAGTCCCGACGGAGGGACTCGCGGCGGAGGGAAAATTCTCGTGATCTCTTCGTGTACGGTTCCCCAGACGATCTTTCGGTCCGAGCCCGGTCTGCTCCGGAACGCGTAACACGCATTTTTATCAAACGTTACGAGGCTTGGAACGAGGCGGATGAAAACCAATATCTTACTGCCGCATGGGAATTCGTTGGAGGCGCTCGCTCTCTCGCTCCTGTGAACGCGCGAGCGCAAGCACGCCATATCCGCACCTACACCCACGCCAGAGTTAGTATTCGATCCCTTGTTTACACACCCTCCGTGATCGGCGACCATCGAGAAGGAGAAGGAGAGAGGAGAGGAAGGGAGAACCCTTTTCCTCATAGGAACGTGTAAAATATTTAATCGAGAGACCCCCTCGTGATCGAGGGAAAACTTATTCGATGTTTTAAAACCTTTGGAAAAGAAAAGAATTTTCCACTGATATTCTTCTTATCGCGTTCGCATTCCCTGTAAATCCGTCGAGACGTGAGATAAAGGCACGAGTCATATTACCGTAATTAGCTGATTCTAGAAATTATCGGAAAGATAATCGACTTCGTGATCTTCGACCTAACGATAGACTCAATCGTAAAAGCTCGGAGGAAAGGAGAACTCAATAGCGAGAGTCCATCATTCCAGAAAAAATAAACCACCCAATAGTAACACGTTCACTCTATTTCACTCGACTAGATTCTCCTAGCAGGACTGATTCATCAATTAAATTGACTTTCCCGCAACACTGACTGCTACTCAGATAGCTACTTCTACTTGACTAACGCGACTGCCAAGAAATTTGCATCACTGCTCGAAACGTCCTCGAATAACGATCCCGATAGTCGAGAAGATAAGACGACACGATAAGGAGAGTACCTCGAGATTGGCCGCGGCAATTATCATGTTAAATAGTCGCTTTCACTGAAATCCACTCGCGAGTCACAATAGATACGTCTCCGCGTAGGATGTCAGACCGCGTCTCGAGTTTAGCCAGTGGCATACCGTGGCACTCGTTAATCGTTCTCGCACGCACGCACACGCGAATCTTATGGTATATCGCGAGTACTATTTCAGAGGATTCGTAGTATTCGTACGTCGCGCTGTTTATAGTAGCTATCAACATAACTGTTAACGGAGGGCAAATTTAATGTAACGGCTTCGCGTTGCATTCCATAATTCGCGGAGCTTTCGAGATCGGCCTGGCAACGAAAACGGGGGAAAAGAGGGTTTTCCTCTTTCACGGACATATAGATCCGAAACTCAACACAGTCGCGCGTAAGCCCCGTACCGACGCCGGGATTTAAACTCAAGCGTGGAAAGCTTATACAAAGCTTCAAATTTATCGGATGGAAATCCTCTCGGCATAAGCGTGCAAGTTCCCTACAGGGCCGAAGTTGCTCAGAAGGATTAACACTTTCCTATCTTCTGCTCGATGTGCAGCCATTCCCCTGGAGTAAACTCCTCCTTTTCGTTCCTCTCGTCTCTCTTTTCCTCGGTTTGTCTCCTCTCCCCCCTCTCTTTTCCTCTTCCATTACTCTCCTCCTTTTATACGTCTCTCATGCCGCACTTTTTTACACTCCAGTCTCTCGCACGTGGGAGATTTATTTTTCATACGTAGGTACGCTCCTAAGAGAGACGTTTCGTCTCTTTCGAGATAGGTACCTACGGGAGAAAAGAACCGAATACGATGTTACCTGGGACGGAAAAAATATGGAGAGTGCATCCATTTTTCAGGCGCCACTTTCGAAAAAGTTGAAATATCTTTTAACGTCCTCGTGGTGTTACGCGAACTAAAAAAACAAAAGCGGCGCTTAATTTGGTAGCAATTTACGCGGTCCCGATCGTTTCATGCTCGTTACGAAAATAATTTCGAGGAGAGGAACCAAAAAGTGGCGGTTGCGCTCGAAAAAGTTGTACACTCGGGGGGAAAGGGGTATAAATGGCGAGGATTCCACTTTCGCTCGATCGAGATCTCGCGCTGCGATAAACAGAAAGGAGCTCGTTAATTGTTTTCATTGCAAACGAAGAGATTATCAAGCGATCCCCATCGGTAGGTGTAGCAGAGACATAATCGTTATCGTAGATTGAGTAGCGCCAGATACACATCTCGGACATATGGGCTGGGTTATGCGAGTCGCACCGCCATCGTTTACGCGCGATAAACGAAACGGATGAACAGTCGGGACTATACGAGCTTAATCCACGATTTACAACGATCATGTTAATGATCTAACGCGCTCCAGAAGTTCTTAGATCATTTCTAACGATCTCACGTGTCTTCCACGAATATTTTCAATGAAACTTGATACATAAGTTTTTGTAGGTGCTCTTGAATGTCTAGAAAATTAAAAATACTAATTCCCTTTGTCAAAATTCTAGTCTGTGACACATAAACTCCAATGAAAAGAATTGAAGAACATTAAAGGAAAAATAGACTGCCCGGTAAGATGATCGCTTCTTCTGAAAGAATTCGAAAAATCGCGTCATTTTTTCTCCCGCTACGACGATACCTTTTTCAAGGAGAAAAAGGTTCGCCGGTGGCCTCGGGTGTGTGCAAAAGGTCGGCACACTGGTCCGGGTGCAGGGCGCGAGCGAATAAACAAGATATATCGCGGCACTCCGCACATACAATTATCGTTATAATCGTATTTTTCGAAAAGCTTCCGCACGGTGGCCACCCTCTTCTCCTTCTACCTTCCACCCCCTCACCCTCTCACTCTCTCTCTCTCTCTCTCTATCTCTATCTCTCTTTACTTCTCCCCACCTCTTCTTCGCGTCTCGCATACAGAAACGCGCGAACCGCGCGCGCAGAATCCGTGAAACTTTCCTGCTAGGATTTGGGAAGCGAGGCGAAAAGGCGAACTCGCTCCTGGAAAGGAAATACTACCCAGGAGGGGGTTCCCAGGGTAACGAAACTACCGTCGTCGTCGTCGTCGACGACGACGACGGTAGCCGAGCAGCCCCCGAAAGGACCTACGACGTTGAGTAGGTTGTCACCGGGTTGAAAAATAATTCTCAGGAGCGTCGCTACGATGTTTTGACGTGAAATTTAAAGCGCCCGCTGCGACGCTCTTGCGAGCAAACAGACACTTCCAGGAATGGCTTTTTACTTCTTCTATCTTCCGTTTTCTCAGAAATATACGATAGACCATTACGAACCTTCGTTATCTAGGAATCGTAGAAAAATGTGATATCGCTCGATCGAGCGCCGAGGAACTCGCTCGAGGTTATTTTTAAGCGTGAGAGAAGTAGCCTGTAACATTTTTTTTCGATAGGCTAGGAATGCGAGAGGAAAAAGAGAAGGAGGAAAAACGTTCGTGAAATTGCGAACCATCGGTAGAGATGGCGGAGACTAGAAGCAAAGAAGATCCTGGAAGAAACTGGAAGGATATAAAAGGATCTGGAGCGGGCTGGCGGACGGAGATAATGGGAGTCTTGAAATTGGATTATCAATCTTCGGGACTCCCCGAGCTCATCGCACAGGTATTCCCCTTTCGTCTTTGGAATTAAGATGCAGAGTACTTTTCTCGGTGTCGGAATTTAACTATTTTTAATGTCGGCGCCGTCTACGCTCCTCGATCTCTTCTCCAAATTTTTGTTTGCTCTTTGGTAGATACTTGAAAATATGTATATCGATACATAAAAATCTCGCACACGAGTAAAATTCGATCGGCACCAAAAGGGTAGGTAGGTAGGTACATGCAAAAGGTAACGAGAGATTTTCTTTTCGAAAGTACGAGTCCCATCGGAATGAAAAGCTTTTCAATGATCCGTAACGTCACTTCACAACGTTAATCCCATTCTCCATCGTGCACCGTGTGCGAAAGGCGCGTCCGCGCGAGCGTCGCTTTACCTTCCTCCGTCGTTCGGCCTCTCCTTTCTCAAAGAAAAAAGGAACGGCGTGGCATTTATGGAGTTAACATTTCTAAAACTCGCTAGCCCGGGCCCGTGGAGGTAGGAAGGTGAAAGAGGCGAATGGGGGTGAGGAGGTGGAGGAGGAGGAGGAGGAGGAGGAGATGAAGGAGCGAGAGGAAAAAAGGAGGAGGGAAGGCGAGGAGAAAAGAGTATATAGAGGAAAGAGAGTATGGCGAGGGGTGGAGAGAAAGAGGCGGAAGCAAAAAAGATAGAAGCACCGGAGCGAGCTCGGTGGACGGGGGTAATGGCAGTCTTGGAATTGCGTTATCAATCTCCGGACCCCTCGACCCCCATCACCCCCTCGCCCTACGGCCAGTACGCTCGACTCCATTCCATTCCATTCCACCCCTTCCTCTCTCGTACTACTCTCTCGCACCCTCTCGCACCCCACGCGCTACCCTGGAATCTCACGGAACCGACCCCTTCCCCTTTCCTCGCCTCTTTCTCTATCTCTCTCTCTCTCTCACTCACTCCTATCCTCTCCACCTCCACGTCACCTTCGAACACGGTCCTTCCGGTTATGTTGCCGCGCAAGCCCTATCCCCACTTTCTTCGCGCATGACGCCCCATTCCATGGATGTATATGTACAGTAACCACCCTCTTCCTCTCTCTACCTCTCTCTTTCTCTTTTTCTCTCTTGTCCGTATCGCTCCACCATCCTCCTTTTCCTAGACGAGCCCCGACACCACCTTCTCGCATCTTCGAATATTCTTATTGCATTTTATATCTTATAGATATTCCTACATCTCGTTTTCCAATACTACAAAAGCGTCTCTCTAGTTCGCTGACGAACCTGCGTGAATCGTCCTCGTCGCATGAACTGGAGATACTTTGTTGATGGAGACCAACCGGAAGAGTCTGGATGGACAATTATTTAAATTGCTGATCGTTTCTACCTTGTATAACTCTTGCCATACAATTATGGAGACTAATAATCAAACTCGAGAGAACATCGTCCTCGTATATATTTCAACAGGCGGTATCTCGCACGATTGTCAGCTGGCAAAGTGGGGTCGTCCAAGCGAGCAGAGCCCCGTGCGAGATTAATCATAAGCTTATATAGCGCCCGCCTCGTTACAAGAATCGTTACGATCCATCGCGTTATTAGCACTCTCAACGATTGGGGACGATAATCATTTGGCAAGGAGACCATGGGACAGTGCTGAGCGAGCTAACCTCTTCAGTCAGTCTCTCTCTCTCTCTCATTTTCTCTCTCCCTACCTCCTCGAAATTTCGTCGAACCGATCCAATCTCTCGAAGACTACCACCTTCGATCCGGAGGCTTGAAAAATTTTGGAGAATCGAGGAGGGAGAAAGAAGGTAATCGAAGAGAGGCTAGCGGTCTTTCGGCGATCGAAAATCTCGACGTTAAGACGCGGCTGATGAATTGGTAGGTCGTTGAACGAGGAAGATCGGTATATCGAAAGAGATAAGGTATCGGCGATTCGGGAGGACTCTCTTATGGATGGGCTTTCCTATCGGCGAGCCAGTGTAACGTGCGAGGACGAAGACGAAATGGCGTTGGGTGAAAGGACGAACGTCGAGAAGCGAAAGGGCGCGTTTCTATCCATTCACGAAATGCCGCAGCCGAAGCTACGGAGTCGATAGCGTATCGCTTTCCACGGACCCAAAGGTTACCGAATCGTTTCGAGACTATCTTAATGGCTGGATAGATCGTTTGATACTATGGCCGAGTCGTAAAGGCTATTGCTCTACCCTCCGCCCCTTCTCCACCGCCTTTTCTACTCCGAATCTCACCCTCCACCGCCCTTCCTCCGCCCGTCTCGACTCTGACTCGCTTCTACCGTCGTTCGGTACCGAGAAAGCTGGCTTAGCGCCAGCAGCATTTTCTATCTCTCTCTTTCTCTTTCTCTCTCGTTTTCTTCTTCTCTCTCTTTCGGTCCCGCTCTGTCTCTTATCCATTCTCTCTTCTACCTCTATACGCACCTCATTTATCCCCCCGGAAACGTCGCCATCCAACTTCCCAGGATTTCGATGACCGATCGAAATCGCTTTGGTAAGATAATTAACCATCTCCTCGTCTTACCTCCGCTCTTCCGGAAATTACAGAACGAACGCCTTACGTAAGGATAAAATCTTTAACGTCGCAACCTGCTTCTTCCTTCGTCCTCGTTTATGGGTATACTCTTAACCTGGATAATTAACACGTTGACCACTGGGGCAGTTTTATAACTTTGGGCATGCAACTTAAACTCTTATTAGTAGGTCGGATTAATAATCAATTAATTGTATAAGCGACTTGTGAGGTATCGGTAAAAAAATTAATAGCAATTTTCTGGACTATTCGCGACCATATGTATGTATGTTAACGGGAGAGGGGACCTCGCTGTAGAAAATTAACATATTACACGTGGAATAATATGCTTCACTTGAAACTTGTCGAATATAATAATAAATAATAAAATGATATTATTTTCTGGCATTTAATACGATGCTAACAAAAGTGAAATGAATAAAAAAGAAAAGGGGACGTAGAATTCGTAGACCCTGTTAGGGGAATTCAAGATTCATCGAAAGGTAGAGGTGAGGGACTACGGTAAAGGGTATTGAAACTAATTAATACCATCCTGCGCTTTGTTTCCCAGTGACATTTATACGGTAGGAACAATGCGAGCAGCGCGTGTAACTTAATTAAGGCAACGACGCGGAGCCGACCGCGGCTTTGCGGCCGCCGTTTCCGTATATTCGCTTGCACGATAATATCCAGTCTTCTCTCTTCCCGGCTCGTGTAAAGCCGCGCGCAACGGTAGACGGGTATCGTGTTTGTTGGGTTGCCCGTACGTAAACTGCGCACAGCCCTTCCCTTAAATCTGTCCGCGGCTAATACGCCTCCTCGAAAATATTCTCGCGTTCTCGCCATATCCCTCCATCGTGAATCCGTAATCAACGCTTTTATATTATCCCGAATACGTCGATCCGTACGCGAGAAGCGAAAATGGTTCGCGAGAGAGACTCCGTACTTAAGGGGGTATTTTAATTTATGTATTCCAATAAACGTGTGGTTTTTTCCATTTTTTTCTCTTACTTAACACTTGAGTAATTTTTCTATCATTCTTATGGGACAAATTTGTCTTTCGTCTTTCGCCTTAATATAAAACGACATTGTAATTATCCTTTTCTTTGTCAGAATTTTATGCATATTTCTTTTACTTTTGTTGTATCCTAATGTCTGCATTAAACTAAATCGTTAAATATTTTTTATTATTTCTTCAAGCTAGATAGATCACGTAACGAAACTTGTTTAAAAAAAAGAAGCACGTCGTCTAAAGAGGAGGTTCGTTAAAGAACGATATTTACCAGCGATTCGACGAATCGTTAACGCAGGTTTGTTGCTTGAGCGCGTCGATAGTCGAAGCGAGTGGCGAGGCGTGCGACGAAAGGCATTAAAATGTCAGGAAGCTGATAGCTCGGTCGTACGACAGTGCGTGTAACTGCCTGATTAAAAATAACGACTTAGGCATAAACGAAATTTATGGCCAATCCTAGTGCCACCTACTAGATTTACGACGGGCGCCAAAGGATGCGAGAGAAACAGAGAAAGAGAGAGAGAAAGAGAGAGAAAGGGAAAGATCGAAGAGTGGGGGTAAGGGATGGAGATACATGTCCTCTCTCTCTCTTTCTCTCTCACGAGGCATCCCTGTCATTCAAAAAGGTGTCAACGGCAATCGCTTTTACGAGATACTTATTAATTGTTACAGCGCTTTTACGACGACATAAAAGCGCTGACTACGACCGTTTGAGTGGGCACGGTGGTGTAAGGGGGAATCCCCCAATGGATTATTGCCTCCGACGAAGCTATATACGATCTGTATATAGCTATATGTCGTCTACGTACCGTCGAGTAGGCGATACTTTTCCCCGTGCGAAAAGAAAAAAACAACTTCTTCGAGGCGAGAAAGCGTAAACGCGGTAAACACGAAGGAGGAGATTATCGCTTCCGACTTTCTTATGGGAATTCTTTCTAAATTAGCTTTATATTTCGTATCGATATAAAAGAAGAGAGATAGTACTAAGGAGTGAACCCTATTATTCGTACTGGAAGTCTATAATTCAGAACATTACTAAACAATTTTCACCTGCGACGTAAATCTATTCACAAAAATAGAAAGTAACGTAAAGACAATCTCTCTCCCTTGGTCGATAATAATGAACATCGATATTTAAATAAGCTAATTTTTAAATACATATACTAATGTATCAATTTATTTGTTAACAGATTTTCCATGCATAGGATGACAGACGCGGCGCTTCTCGAAGGAGGAGGGAAAGGAGAAAGTTAATCCGCGCGTTAGATCGACCGATTCGAGAGGGTGGCCACGAGCAAACGAGCATCTCGTCTTGCACAATAGCCCGGAGTGCTGCATACCCGCTAGGCGCCATGGAGGAAGCTATCGAGCTTGCAGCATGATTGTCACACGGCAACCGTAACAAACACCCCATAAACCGAGCGAACGGCCTAACGATCGTAACGCTTCGAGTGGAATAACAGAGAAATAAACAAGTACCTAAGTGGCACGAATGCTCCTGCCTTTATAAGGGGATACGCTACGGGCAAGCTCATCGTAGCGATATAAGATTTCCTCTAGCGAAGGAAATATTTACGAAGCCGGTTTACATCCGTCATAAAGCGTCTTTTACGTTCTCTTTATGAACCACGAAATTCGTATACCGGTTTTGCTCCTTGCTTCCAATCGTTCGCAATAAGAATCAAAGTGAGGAATTGATATGGAAGAGTAATATGTATGAGACAGTTGCGAGAAGTAGTTAGTCATTTTTGTAAGTCGGTAATTTATTCAAATGCAAAGTGTATTAAATTTTTGCATACGTTTTTTAATGCTCGAATTGATTAATCTATACTTAGAATTAATTTTTTTCAGGTCACAGTCCCTAAGTTGCCATAGATTCATCAGAATTCTTTCCTTTACGAAATTCTCGCAAATACGATCCCGACGATAACTTGAAGCAAGAAAGCAAAAGACGTATCTGTTCGACGACCGAATGTATATAAAAAAAAAAAAACTAAAAACATCTAGGGGCTCGTAGTCGCTCGCAATATCGGAGACAAAGTTGAACCTCGAAGTGGAAATCCGTGGAAGTCCACCGGTACACTCGGTTTCGGGAATTTCAGATAACGAGCTCTGAGAGTCGAGGGTAATGCCGGCGTGCGAGTAAAAGAGAGTTTTTCTTTTCCATTGGCTCGTAGCCGCCTCTGGCTGCTCGCAGCAGCCCTTCGCGAGCCACGGCTTATCTCCTCACTAAATCCGCCGATTTTAATACACGTTTCTCGGCAATTTCCGCGTTACGCGTTCCACCAGGAAC
This sequence comes from Odynerus spinipes, assembly GCA_032403825.1. NCBI lineage: Eukaryota > Metazoa > Arthropoda > Insecta > Hymenoptera > Vespidae > Odynerus > Odynerus spinipes. The sequence continues at coordinate 427,819 of JAIFRP010000011.1, read as the reverse complement.
TTAGCACCCCTCGCGAGGACCCTTCTTCTTCTTCTTCTTTTTTTTTCGTCCCACTTTTGCTCCTCTACTCTATCTTTGCCATCCTCCTCCTCCTTCTTCTTTTTCTTACCCTCCTCCCACCGCTCCACCGTTTTCTTTCTCTTCTTTAAACGAACCTTTCTTTTACAGCGCTATTTAAAGCAATTTCTGATTTCCCTTAATTCATTACGGCGTCGTTACGTACAGCCCTCTTAATGCGCTTCGAGCATTGCCGGCATTTCTCATTCCCCCATTCCAGTCGAATACCCGTACTTGCCGTGTTCGGAATAGGGAATCGACGATCTCTTGCTTCGTAGTACAAATGTGCAATTTCAAAGGAAACTCGCTGCACGAGCGATGGCGCATGTTTTATCATTTTCGAAGGAACACTCTACTCTCTGCTGTGATTAAGATCGATCATAGTAAGAGAGAAGACCGTGTCGAATGGATAAAAGGAGCGTCGAATATTTTGTCGAACATTCGTTTTGCATCACGAGTGAGAAAACGAGCGCACGGAAAGATCGAACGACCATGTAAGGTAAGGCTCGAGTAAATTGGCGCAGCGTGGTGTGGAGCGCAAATTGCCATATTTGGTAAGAGTGACGATAAAAGGGCGTATTCTAAGTATTACACGAAGAATATTGGAAAATCTATCGAAAAGCGAAAAAGTATTTAGGTACGAAACGAAACGAAGTTTTAGGAAGATTTTTTTATATTACTTTCTTCATATCACGTATCTCGTTTTATTAAATTATTACTGTTATTATTACTCGCTTGCAAAACTCCTCGTAAATATGAAAAATTACGATTCCGCGGAACTAACAAACACATAACGGGTTTAATAAATCGGTGCTAAGGAAGAAAGGTAAATAAGAGCGAAGAAATCATCGACGCGAACGGAATACCCCGCGCAAACTTTCTTCCCGGGAAATTGAGTCGGATTTGAGTTATTGAATGGCGCTCGTCCCTCCTCGTCGTCGTCGTCGTCGTCGTGGTTGTTGTTCGGAGCCACCCTGCTTCCAACGGAGCTTCTTCCAGCGAGGCTGACCCTCTCCGGGTCTCGACACATTCATCGTCATTACAAGAAAGGGGGAAAGGGGAAGTTATAAATAAAAAGGAGTTACGATGACGTAAGCACGGTTTCGCGGTCGGTAGTTGCGGCGGTAGCTCTCGTGTTTCTCGATCTGTCGCGAAGCTTAATAACTATCGATTATTGTTTCGCGTAGCTCCTTTAACGACTCTATTATCTTCCGACCGCATTTTTTTCTTGACTTTACAAAAAACATGTAGCACAAGCGATATCGTTGTAGATCATTACGTTAAAAAAAGTATTCTGTGTGATTTCTGCACAAAACTTAAACAATCCTATGAACCAAATTTATTCGATGAAACAAAAATGTTTAAATAATCGTTCGATATCACGGAAACCGATCTGGTAGAAGCGCAAACCGTTTGGCTACGTAGGACGAGGGACAAGCTTACGTCCAATGCGATCCGCATTCCCACGTTACACGGAGGACACTTCGCGAGGATCTACGACACGTAGCTTGAATCATTATACATTCATACTCGCCTCGCGAGATTAATCCGAGGGCGACTTTCCAGCTGGCAATAAATTCGCCCTTGCGAGGCAATTACTCCGGGCGGTGGAGTACGGTAGAGCGGTGGTAGCTCGCGTCTAAGATTAAGAAGAGAGAGAAAGAGGAAAAGAGTAAGAAGAGAAGAGAGAGGGAGAGAGAGAGAGAGAGAGAGGAATCTCCCTGGCGGTCCGCCATAAAGGTGAGCCTGCAAAGAGACACCAGCATGGCACCAGCACGAGGAGAAGAGCGAGCAGGTAGAGGCACGGTGATAAATATGCTTTCTCCGTGAAACCGGCTGGAAGATTCGAGATTTGATCTCCAAGGGTGGTCCTCGCGCGCGTACGTCCTTCGACTCCTCCCTCCCTCTCTCTCTGTCTCTTCCAACGAAGTCCAAGCGAACAACGGTACGGACCCTTGCCTTGGACCCCGGTGAAAAAACGCTCCGTGTAAAACGAAGACATTCGTCAGCTCGCTGCTTCGAAGGGGGACGCGATCAGGCTCTCCGCTTTTTTATCCTTCATCGTTTCCTTTCCCTTCAACGCATCTTAATCTAGATATACCTAAAACCTTGTGCGACTCCTCTCTCTCTCTCTCTCTCCCTCTCTCTCTCCCGTGACAACGTATACCTTCTTGACCAACGACCGATCCTACCTCGTCCTCTCTTCTTCCTTTTCATATCTTTCTCTCTTTTTTTCTCTCGACACTCCCCATTTTATTTCGAATCCTTCGAGCACGGTAGAATCTTGGCCATCCTCGCGAAACCGTTCCCTCTTTCTTTTCTATTCTTGATTCTTTGTCTCGAGGAAAAATATCGCCTTGCTCGCAACATTTGATATTTATATAGGTACCCTCGACCAGAGACACTTGGGTAGCTAGTATTTAGCATCTATACGCATGCAAACGCAGGACTTTGAAAAGTGAATCAACGCGTCTTAGGTAGCAAGGAGTCTCCGAAGACGACGCTGCATTTTTGAAATCGCAAAAGGCTAAAGACGGAAGGAAGGTACGAACGATAGCATAGAAATTCGCCGAGCTAAGGGATAAGAAGCGGCGTCCGGATAGAAATATCCGGAAGGAAAGACATGAAAAATATCTTCGAAAGTTCGCAATATCGACTGGGTTCCTCTACCGAAGCACGACAGTGCCGTTTTCTTCGAGATTTACCGTGATTTACGCGGGGAGTATAAACATTGAGAAGATTACGGGAGAGCTCGTTTTAAGTTTTAACGAGATTCCCTCAGAGCGCGGTGTCGGTGACATTATCAAATAATTGAGAGATGTAACTCACCGCTATCTCGGCTTTACCCCGGTCCTCTCTCCCTCTCACCCTCACCCTCACAGTCTCTCTCTCTCTCACTCTCTTTCTTTCTCTCCCTTCATCGTTGTGTTCCGGAGAAGCAAAAGGAGTATGAAGTCGTTTCCACTTTCCTTCGTTCCTCTCTCTCTCTCTCTCTCTCTCTCTCTCTCTCTCTCTCTCTCTCTCCCTTTATCGTGCCGTTCATCTTCATTTCCCTCGATCATTATACCAATTATACATTAATTTTACTTAAATTCCATGCGGTGGTAGGTACAAAAATATAAATAAACAAATCATCGAACATGTAACGTGCTCTCTGTCTTCTTCTAGTCGATAAGTATAAATTATTCGCGATTATGTCTAAATAATCTATCACTCTCACTAAAACTACTCCTTTTGAAAGGCTTCGATAAATTCCAAAGAGATGCTGTATTTAGGTGATTCCCCGATCGAGGAAAAGAACATTTAACGGAAGATATTAAGACGTCCCACGCGTATAGTTATATCGTACCTACTATGCATACGAAGAACAAAAAAAAAAGAAAAGAAGGAAAAAAAAAGGTAAATGGGTTTCTGCCGGAACATCTCGTCGAAAGTGGCGCGCCCTCGTGGCGCAGTTCGGAAGCGTAAGCGAGCGCCACGGGCGGTAATGCATCTCGTACGTCACGCGGAAAGATTAAACAGTTAATAAGAATAAGAGTCTCTCCAGTGCTCTATCTCTCTCGTTCTCTCTTCCACCCCGCCCCTACTCGTTCACCTTATCGTCTCGCTCTTTCCCTTTATCCCTCTCTCTCTCTCTCTCTCTCTCTCTCTCTCTCTTACTCTTTCTCTTTCTCCCCACACTGCGAACTTTCCGTTCGAGCGGGCGCCGGTTCCTTCGGCCGCGGATCGCACGCGGCCCGAGGAAAAGGAAGAAAGACGAGTCCCTAGGAAAGAGAGGTGGGGCAGGGGAAAAGGGGGGCACGAGGGGGGGACACTTCCCCGGATGGTTGGAGGGAAATGGCGGCCATCTTTCCCGCAGGCTCTTCTGGAGAACCAATCGCTTCTCTCCAACGCGCATTAAGGCGGCAACTCAGCCTGAAGAATTGCCTCTGGCACGTTAGACGCATTTTTCTCGCTTTTCCTTTATTCTCCTCGCCGGCTCCAGGAGTCCCAGATCAGCTTTCTCTCTTTCTCTATCTTTCTATCTCTCTCTTTCTTTCTATCTCTCCGGTTTTTCCCCGTTCTTCTCAAGAAAAAGGTAACTTTCCCTCCCTTTCCCCTGCTACCCTTTTCCTTTCCGCCGTTCACCATCCCTAGCGCCGTCGTTTCGCATCTCTTATTTTCTTTGTTCAGCGAGACCGATCTCTCCTCTCTCTCTCTCTCTCTCTCTCTCTCTTTCTCTCCCTTTCTCCCTCCCTGCCTTTTTCTTTATACATGGGTACCTATATATGTGGCTGTGTATATATAGGTATATGCCGGAGCGAAGGGCTAGAGGGAGAGATATAATAGCGTTCATCCAGCAAAGCGAGCTCGATCGAACGGCAGGTGGGTGACCTTAATCACACGTGCGGCGCGTTACGATCTTCAAAGAGGAGAAAGAAGCGGAGAAAGAGAAAGAAAGAGGAAGCATAATACCGGGCATTCGAAAACCGCCGAGCTACTACCATCGATTTATGCGATTCCGTGAGTCCTCGACGCAGCGTTAGCTTTTTACATCTGGTTTTTCGAACGCCCTGAGAAAGTTCGAATTCGTCGTCGATCGACGGCTATACGCTTGTCTAATAGACAGCTTTGGTATTTGGGTCAGACGGCTAAAGTGCCCATAAACATGTTTTAAGATATATAGGTATGCCCGTCTGCTTGCTGTAGGTACGGTGCAAGGCTGTCGGTGAATAGGTACGATCTTCGGGAATCGTTTGAAAGCATTTTTTGTTTTTTTTTAACGCGGTGTAACGATCCATGAGTATTGTCTAAATTCTTATGTCCCTTACGACTTCATAGTTTTAGCACAGTCGTTAATACTCGTCGAATCATTCGTTCTCGATAATATGGTAGTTAACGCGATCGAACAGGTTCGTTACGATTTCAATAAAGAAGTATACCCACTTACTTAGGAAACGATTAAAGTCGAAAGAAATATCGAGCATATCGTATAAAGCAGAGCGTAGGCGTAATTGGCGTTCGACTCATTATGATTTTATTAGGTCTAACGGGGGCGACGATCGTCCTGGAGCAAAGGAGTCTACGGCAAACCCTTTTCAGTTTCAGTTAAGTCCACCGTAGTAGGGGGAAGACCCTTTTCTCAGTTTATAGCATCCAAGCAACTCGACCGCGCTCTTACGGACAGCTCACTGGCGAAGTCGTCAAAGACTTTTACGAGAAGACTATTACGAGCGGGTAAACGGGATTTAAAGTGACGATGATGCAACCGCAAGGTGCTCAGCTTATCCTTCACGGCCTCATAAATGTAACTGATGACATTGCTAGATACGTTTGACTTCGCTCGGTCTCTTCGGCTCCCCGGCAGACGCGCGCCCAACGTGGATTTTGTGTCAAGAGAGAACGAGAGAGAGAGAGAGAGAGAGAGAGAGAGAG
>JAIFRP010000011.1:374389-385775 GCA_032403825.1 Odynerus spinipes | reverse complement strand
AAAAAAAAAAAACTAAACAGTTCGAAATAGAGAAAAAGGAGAGAAGGCGCTAAAGAATATTCAGTTCTCAACAGCGAAATATAATAATTTGTCGCGGTAAATTCGACCTTGCTCCCTTAAGGCTCCTTCGGCGTAGACGTTGTAGAAAGGGTCAATAACTTCTAGAATGGTTCGTCGCTTCGAAATAGACTCGTGTCGTGCCTCTCGATTTCGTTCAATGGATGCGCGTGATCCCCCACGTCTCGGCTAGAATCCGCGCGGATTATGCCTCCTCTTTTTACATGCGTGTCTTGATTTCGCTCGGCTTCTTAGCGAGATCGAGTTGACAGCTGCGTTTCCATAGTCGAGCGTGGAGTCTCGACGCGTGTCGCGCCTCTCTACCGGAGTATTACCATTATCGGTATCAAATATGTGAACGTTGCCTTCGCGCGTTGGACAAGGTCGTAAAAATTTGGTCAAAAGGAATTACAAGTTTATCGACGACTTAATGACTCTTCCACGAGTGCAGCCAATACGCGTTAGGAAGACAATGCGGGCCGTCGGTGGTCCGAATTATCCGATGCGGGTTAATTGCAAGACTAGGCGTCCCTGTAAAGTGTTGTAATAAGGAGATATGTGAAAACGTTGAACGGTTATGGAAATACGAGAATCGAGCTACTCTATAAAACGTCGGTACTGTGTACGGATAAAGACGTCTGCGTTAATACGCAACGCATTGATATACTAGCATAGGGAGAGAGAGAGAGCCTGCAAGATCGAGATACACGAAAGAATAAATATACCTACGACTGCGCGTTGAAACGTATGTATACGAAATCCGATATGCGTTAAGTGCAATAAACATTGATATAAACCGCTCACCAGAGTAATTAGCATCGTACTTCTCGAGATCTCTCTCTATATCTACCTTTTTCTCTCTCTCTTTCGATCATCCGTTATTCTCACGTTGCTCTTGCAACAAAGAAAACGCTTCGATCTTCGCCCTTAGCCTTCGCCAGCTTTCCATTCCACTCCGTCTTCGAGCGTATCTACGTGTCGTTCTCACCGTCGAGTGGTTAGCAGAGAGTCGGCAATGAAATCGAAGCCGCGAATAGAAAGCAAAGCTCGGTAAACGTCAAACGCACACTTTGTTCCGTACAGTTCGAAGTCTGGCTGGCTGCTGCGTAAAGAGAAGGAGAAAGAGAAAGAGAGACGGAGAGAGAAGGATGCAACTCCCTAGTCGGTATTGGCTATCTCAGAGCATAGATTATACAGAAGCCCTCTGGGAGAGTGAACCACCCTACTACCTATCTACCTTCGAACCCTCGTCCTGTGCCTCGACCACGGCCCGCCCTTGTTCCTCTCGCCCTCCCTTTTACTCTGACCTCCCTCTCTCTCTTTCTTTCTCTTCCTCTCTCTGTATCTTTGTCTCTCTTACCCCCCTTCTCTCTCTCTCTCTCTCTCTGTCTGTCTCTCTCTACATGCTATGGCTAAAGGTCTATATCGCGCACCGTCAAACCTGCCCGAATTGCTCGTCGTCGTGTTATGCAAACGGCCACATTTGTTACGATAGTGCCCGCCAGGGGGTCGTTCTCTACTACAGTGCCGTGCCGCAGTGTCGTAGAGACGCGGAGTAACACAGTCATAGAGAACAGAAGAGAGACGGAAAGAGAGAAAGAGAGGGAGCGAGAGACAGAGGAAGGGAAAGGGAGAGTCGCGCGAGCGGAGCTTCAGTCGAACGTGGCCACGATTCAAAGCGAGTGCCTTCGAGCGAACAACGCTCGAGGTGCCAGGCACGTTTTCCTACCCTTTCTGCACGGTCAACGTCGTTCCGTATGTCAGCACTACGCTTCTGTAACTGCGTTCTTTTGTCTCCTCGGGCAGTCGCGAAAATTTTATCTTTTCGATGCTATCGTTTCTCAGCCACCCCCTCCTCTCCCACTCCACCCTCGGTATGTATGTACATATATGTACCTACGTGGGTGTACGTACATACGTATGTGCATACGAACGTGGCTACCTCGAGCAGCATAGGAGGTAGACAGTCGAGACAAAAGAGATAGACACAGATAGATACAAATTTTCATGTTGCACTGAAATCTCTTCATCGCGAGGCTTCCATCGAACGCTTCTTTTTCTCTTCGCCGGAGTATGTTATGAATGAATTGTACGCGGAGAGAGAGGGAGAGACAATGTCAAAGATCAACTCGTTATCGCCGCGATAAGCGTATACGAGCTTTTTGTTTTATGTGGCTATTCGAACTACACGGTGTTACCGAAGTTTTTTCTTCGAATCGTTTCTTCGATTATTATTCTGGCTCCTGCCATTTTTCTTGCGATTCGTATGATAAATGATCGGAGGAAAATTTTAATGAAGGATTTATGCGATCTTTAAACGTAACTTATTTATTCCTATTTAATTTAATCATTTAGCAACAGCCGAACGGTAAGAGGAGGAAAAAGATTTGAAGTATGAGAAAACTAGATCGGAAGTGTCGAAACAACGATCGACCTCCCGATCGCCTTTCTTTCGAAATTCGCGAACTCGCGAAGCATCCGCGTTCATCTTCGTCCGTCACGTGTTTCTCGCTATCGGTCTGTCCTTCTCGTAAAATTTTATCGAGCATGTAACCGACACCACTCGACGCGTCGTATCGTTCGATTTTAACGACCATCCCGCGCTCGTTTCCCTTTGAAACGCCGTCGATGAACTTGAAATCCAGGAGAACGATGCGACGGAAAGGGTTCGAGGAAATCCGGTTCGCTTTTAGAGAATGTAACGCGTCGTCCCCGATACGTAAGTCTACGTAGGTATCTTACGTTGTACATACGTAGGTACGTATATTTACCATTCGGTATTTTCGCGATTTAGCAGAGATATCTAACGAAACGAAGAAAAGTCGGAACGGTTACGAAATCTAGTGGAAAAATATTCCGCCTCTAATCCTTTTATCCCAACGGTATAGATGGGAAAGGTTATCAGGATAAAATGTAAAAGAGCATCGTCTTCATTTTGCATCGAGAAAGTTTTCTTCGAAATTCATCGCTGGACGAACACCGCCGAGGTAGTGGGAAAAAGAGTAAGAGAGAGAGAGAGAGAAGGGGTTGAGAGAAAAGAGAGAGAGAGAGAGAGGGAGAGAGAGAAAGAGACGCTCTCGAACTACCGAGAGGAACTTTAGCTATGGAGAAAAGGCGATTTTTCTCTTAAACACTACGGTAAACTAAAGTTTCGGCATAGAGATGAAGAGAAGTTTGACGCCGGCACCGACGACCGACCGGAGGACTGCGATATCCGCTGAAAATTCACGCCGGAACGAGATGTTTGTTACCGGGAGAGAAACTTTTAGCTAAAAGGGGCCAAAAGCGCGACGGTAACGCGAACGTCCGAATCGGTACGAGTAGGCGAGAGATACTCGGTACGCTTTGAAAATCTCACTTGTTCGCGGACAATTTTACTTTTCTAACGACGGAACGAGCAGCGAGAGTCGGTCTTACCTTCGTTACCTCCGAATTCGAGTTTCAGGATGAAAATTTAAAAGGGGAATATACCGCTGGAATGCGAACTCGTAAATACGGTTCACGCATCTCGACGCCTATCAACTTGACCATCGATAAACAACGTCTCGATCGAACGCGATTAAGCTTTTCTTTCTCACCTCGATATCTTTTCGATAAATTGTAGAAAAAACGTTCGATAAGTTACGATGCGAGCAAATCCGAATAGTAAATCGTATTTTCTTTTTGTTTCATCGAATACCATTAGTGGTGTGCCGTGTGTTTACGTAAATTTTCAACGCAACTCGATACTGCCAAGGCTTAATCTATATTACTATTTGCCGATGTTATGCACAGCGTTGCAATTAATAGATAAGCATTGATTAACGATTATAGGGTACGTTCCCACGCGACTGGGGGATCGACGATTCGTCGAAACGAGAACTTTCGATAGTCGAGTAATATCTATCTCGTATTCTACGAGGTAATCTAGAAAATACGGTAGCACAAGGGAGGCGGACTCGACTAATACGTAAGAATTTGCGATCGCGTTTCGCACGTGCTTCGTCCTTATTTCAGAGAGATTTCATTCCGTGCGCGCGCCTTTTGCCGGCTCGATTATTTTAATTGAAATCCGCGATTTCGAGCGCAATATACACGGATCGAAGGTAATTTAACGGCGAGAGGATCTTACAGGCCGTTCGTTGTTTCCAAGGGAAAGCGGCGAGTCGAGTAAATTAATAGAGCGAAGCCTGGTAGGTATATATACATATATATACACACACACACACACACTACATATAGATATACGAACAGGACTTTAGGCTCGATCGGTACGGTAACGCGAACAAGAACGAGGACTGGCAACCTTATATGGAATGCAGCGCGGGGAAAAGGAGAAATGCGATCCCGGTAAAAGTGATGCTATAATTGCGATAAATTGTTCCTCCGGCAATAATTAGCGGCGAACGCTGGCAAACAGATGGGAGGCTCTTCGCCCGTGTAAACGTACATTCCGATTTTTCGAAGCTTTTTGCGATCGTCGACGACTATCGCGGTATGTACGCGTACGTATGTATCCTCGGTAGGTACCTATCTATGTATGTATTTACTTACATTATATAGCGCTTAGCCAGCTCCTTTGGTAATCAGTTCATTAAGGTTAATGCCTGCCTCTCTAAATTAGAACGCGAACGATCGCAGCCTCTGGAAAGATCGCACGTGCTTCAGAGAACAAAAGATTACGACTTCCAAATTTGACTTTTCTCTCGGAGAAAAGCTTCTCTCTTTTTCTTTTATTATAACATAACTAATGTTACGCTTCATCGGAGTAATACTTCACGATACGCTTCGATCGATCGAAAGAGCACTCGACGGTGTAATTATGCAATTTCTGCTCGCCTACGTTTCGCGACCTCCCTCGTCTATTTTACGCGCTTTATGTGTATACGCGCCTTAAAAGCAATTTAGTAATGGTAATTACAAAATCGTATCAGCGTTAAACAGCCATTTCGGGCTGTTACGCGAGACATTAAAATCTTTCAAATGTTACGATAATTTATTGCACAAGCAATGTTAAAGAGAGAGAAACAGACCGCTTACGGGACAAGCGTTTTGTTTATACGCCAGTGAAATACTACAGCGACATTAGTAGAAATTTACGAGGATATCGATAAACGTGGCACATCGTAAAACTGAAACGATTACGTTGCGATGTTCTTCTTGATTCTCTCATTTTTATAATTTTATGCCTTTCGATAGACTCTGGTTTTGACTTTTAATATCGTCCATAAACGCGATCGCATCTGGACAAATTTATTAGGACGATATAACAGTATTCTTTTTTAAGAATCATCTCTTCCGCCGTTAGCGTCGATGTTATTAATAGAGTAATGATATAACAATTTTTATCAAGTATTCGCTTTTCGTTTGAAGATAAGCGAACGATATTCGCGCATGGTATGAAATGAACTCGACTGTATGACTATACGATGGGAGAGTAATAAAAGTGTTCGATATGGAATAGTAAAAGTACATAATTGATTTCTCTATTGGTAAATAAAATTCACAAAATGTAGCGACATTGATATCAGTCGAGTAATCGAGATAATGTTATATCGACAAAGAATTATTTTATAAATGCGTTAACTGTGACAGACAGCGATCGAAACTACATTACACTACTTGCAGCTATGTTTCAATGATAGCGTATTTAAATTATTTCCCCATTTCAAATAGGTAATTTAAACAATTGTGATATTTCCCTATCACGTCAATACGACGATCACACGATATAAAAATTAAGAATGAAATTTTACCTCGTTTTAACCGTACTTACGAAGAACAGTAGGTAGATGCGTACACTGACTTGCACAAGATCAACTCGACATTTAAGATTCAGTAACGTAGTCTACAGAGTAAAAAACGTATTACAACGGGTTCGAGTGACGAACGCGAGGCTGAGTCGACGAGGCAACGAACCAAAATACGACTACCTCGATTTTCGTGAGAGATACGGCTAGCGAAGCCTTTACTTTCACTCGCTAGGAGCAGAAAAAAAGCATCGGTGATTTACACACTCCGATCCGTCGATCCCTGTCGATCAGGTAAACTTTGTCGGCCACTCGGAAGAACCGTCCACGACGGGACGGGCGACAAAAAGGGTACGGTGAAAGTTCGCTTTAGAGATTCGGGAAAAAGTATCCCTTAAATAAAAGAACCGAGACTTTTTCCGTGAAAGGGTAGGCTTCTTTTTACCACGCGGGTGTTACCACCGAGGAGGGGGAAAAAAAAGAAAGCGTTTCGACGAAAGAAAGTCTCGGAGACGTGGGTCACGCAAGTTCCTTGTCTTTGATGAAAACGACGACGACGACGACGACGCTCGATTTAAAGGGGAAATGAAAATGAAACTTCGTACTTCTTAAATAATCGCGCGAACGTGATCCGCGTTCAAAAGTACGAACGGTGCATAGGCGTACATTCGAAAATGGGAACTGGGATGTACCTACGTTCGCGAGAGCAAAAGAGACGAGTGAACTCCTAAGTGGAACGACCCCGTACCGTTTTGTAATGTCATCGACGAAACTCGAGATGCAGCTGCACGTGTTCGTTGTACCATTCCTGCGAATGCTCTCTACGAGCGCGATATGTTTGGGCGCGGAGTGTATCCGTCTCTTGACCGTTTGCATACATGCATATCATCGTCATAGAGGTAAAGGACATCGGTTGCATACTTATGCGAACGTCTCGCTGAACTTTTTCGTGGATTCCACCGTGCCTAGATGGACGTGCTTCGAAGAGAAACGATTCCTTGAACTTCCCGGCTTCCTGAGAAACGTTTCGATCTTTGCTTTAAATTAAATCGGCCGTTGTTGAATTATCGAAAAAGATTTCAAAGGGAGGAAAGCAATTATCTTTAAAAAATTGAATCAACGCGAAATACTATGAACCGATTAAAATTTTAGATTAATTTAATATTAATAAGATTAATAAAATATGGAAAATCAAATCGAGCAATCGTATTCCCACCGACAAACATACGTAGGTACCTACCTACATATCCGTAGGTAGTCGAGCGTTTCAGGGCGAATGGTAGCGCTCGCTTAAATTCGCACTTACGTCCATTAATATCGCATTTCGCGAATTACGGGAGTGTCAGCGTTGCTTCTCGTACTGGAGCACTCTCGCTCGAAGCGATAAAATGTGTCGGGGTTCCGCGATCGGTGGAGCGCGCGATTCTCAACGATAGCAGGCTTGTCGGACGGCGGCCCGGTTTAAGGTGGAAGAGATAAAAGTAAGGCGGCCTTTCGTGGTACAGGAAAGTGTAAACGTACGGTGACGTTTAGAATCGACCGGTCGTCCTGGGGATTTGACTGGTATGATGCTTTCGGCACGCGACAAAACGGGGTACGCGCTGCGCCGTATGACCATAAAATAAACGTTTGGGGTGGCGCAGGCGGAGGCCAAAGCTAGCAGCGCATAAACACTTATATAACGGCAATTAAACTGCTTTTAAGGCCCATAAAACTGCAGTTTCAATAATCTCTGTGACAACACGATTCTCTCTCTCTCTCTCTCTCTCTCTCTCTCTTTCCCTCTTCCTCTGACCTGTCTTTTCCTTCCTTCCCTCCCTCTTTCCGAATCAGCTCACCGGTACGACCAACTCTCGCCCACCCTTGTCACCCTTCGTCTCATTCTTCGCGATACCCGACGACGATGTCTTTCGTAAGATAGGTTAGGTTTCTGTCTCTTGGCTGTCTCGAGAGGAGTCTCTCTTTCATTTTCTGGGAAATGGCGACTCGGCATTTTCAGAATGGTATGATTCAGTAACTCTATGGTATAACGATAACCAAGAAAAAGATTGATAACCTGACTTAGTTTTTATAAACGAAACGAGATCTTTTTAATCCCTTCGATATATCGTGGACAAGAACATGACATTTTGTGACATTCCTAGAACATTCGTGTGTCTAAGAGAAATAAGAAAAGTAAAAGTAACGAGTTTCGAAGATTTTTGGTCGTTCGAATAAATATAAAATAAGCGAGAGAATGAGAGAGAGAGAGAGAAAAAGAGAGAAATTCCTAAATATCAATATATTCAGGATTATAAACGTTTCCGCAAAAGTCACACGGTATTTCTGTTCCGCGCTCGATCAAAGAAGGTCTCATCGATTCCCGTTCAAACCGGACAGGTTTCGAGGATAGTTAATCTGTTCCACAAATACGATGCAGGACTGGACCGATCTACCTTGACTTATGGTACGTTATAAATTACCCATATTACTGCGATCTCGAGTATCATGGACGCGAGGAAAAGAGAAAGAAGAGAAGAAAGTACGCTCTCAAAGTGACTCGGAGCCGGCGTGTAAGTATATTTTGCGCGATACGCATTTGTCACTTCTCTCCAGGAAAATGCGGTCATTGCACTACATTTTTTAAATCCGACATACAGATTTCAGCATCTCTTCGATAATTTTTGGATAATACTTAGCAAAAAGTCATAACTCGCAGAGAATAGGACAATACTAACTCGTAGAAAATATATTTTCACGTTATGCATCATTATCGACGTGCTACATAACTGATAACTTATTAAAAAAGCTAAAAAATAGAAACTCGGAGTATTTCTACAGAAAAAAATGGAAAAAAGGCCTCGTCCGTCCGAACAATCGCGAGATTCGCTTTCACGCGATCGAGGTTGTCGCTCTTTTGCAAAAAGGGGTAGAACGGGACTGTCAGTGACGAGGTGTTCGCGCGATAGTAACGAAACGCGTATGCCTAGTTGGATTTTAGTGTATACAGAGGAGGTTAGCGCGAGATAATGTATAATTTATAATCAGGCCGAAGCTACGTCGTTGTACGAGCTGAATCCTCCGGACCGAGAGCCGGCAACCCCTCATTAGCATTCGATGATGGCTGCCGCGTCCTGCAGCGTCGGTATTATCCCATTTCATCGTCCCTGCCTGTTCCTCCCCTACCTGGACCTCTCCTCCACCTTTCCCATTCTCCACCAGCAGCTTCCCTCTCTTCCCAACATTCGACACAGTCACTCTTAGCGCCGTCGCTTCGACTTCGTTCCTCTCTCCCTCTATCTATCCGTCTCTGTCTCATACATAACGCGCGCACATATCCACCCCTTCTCTATCTATTTCTCTTTCTCCCTCTTCGGCTCCCTCTCTGCATCCAGGATCCATCGAATATTCCCTCAAAAAGTATGACACCTATCGCAATTTCGTTCCAAGCACGCTTCGTGGGACGAATTCCGGATGGATGGACCATCTTTTCCACTTCGTGGATACGTGCGCCGAACGAAATTCTACCTCGGTTATAAACTCTTCGTAAACGATACTCCAATTTCGGGGCTCGAAAGAAAATTGTTTCCCCGCGAGATCGACACGGATGGGGATAATTACGATGGACCAGGATGAAGCTGTGCTCGAACGTATTTTAAAATTCTCTTATTTATCGAGTCGAGGAAATTTCTTATTTCTCTGCCGTACCACCTAGATTCCTTTACGAAAATTCTCTATAGAGGAATAACAGATTATTTTGTAGTACCGTAGACCTTTATAAAAGCAGCGAACCTTAAAATAAAACAAATATCAAAATAATTGGTATAATTCGATTAGGTACAATCCTTCGAGGACGATAAAGTATTCAGATTATAGTTCGCAATTTTCGTATTGCGATCTAACTAACGAACGAAGATCGGATTCGCTCCGTAAAAGTGTAAAGGATGATAGGTAATGATTTTATGAGCACGATCTACGCCCACTCCTCGTCACGCCGTCATCGTTCCCCTCTTCTTCTTCTCCTCTCTTTAACAGTCTACTCGACCCTAAGCTCGCCTCGAGTAATATAGGTAGGCATAAACGCATCGTTGGAAACGAGCAGAACAAGCCCGTGAGATTCCTACTTTACAATTTTTTATACTTCCTTCATAAACGCTTTATGCACTTAAAGCGTGAAATCTTTGTTTGCTTTTCAAAGCTGGATAAATAAATCACGACTGACGTAGGTACCGATGCGTTGCCCCACATCCGTCTAAAACATCGATTTTAACTTTCAAATTCTACTAATTACGAGCATACTAATTGTATAATATACCTACGGTGTAGACGAGAAATATATATAACGTGTGTTTCGTTACGGCAAATAATTTTTATTACGATAAATAATTTTATCGCCAATTATTTCGGAAGCGGAAAGTAATTTTATCAAATATTCGCACGATCCACGAGAAAATGCGATCGGACGAGGGAAAAATTACAGATTCAACGGAGCGTACGACGCGATAGGTGCGGTTTGCACGGCGATCTTGTAAATACATATTATAGAGCACGAAAGAAAAATACCGAGGCGAGCGTATTTCGTCCTGTAGAAACGATAGATCCGATCATGGATTCCGAATCCCGTAGCGTGATCGCGCGAGGTCCGCTTGAAATGACTATTTACCGTAGCGTAAACAAATCGAGATAATAAAAGAAAAGGCGTTTGAAATTTTAATTTTATCTAATCGCTATTTACTACGCCATTGTATGGCTGTAAGTGGCTCTATAAAAGATAGCTGCCGTATTATTCGCCAGCAACATTATCACAGCGACGACAGGTGTAGTTGGCCATATACATGTCCTTCTTGCATGCGCAAGTATCATAAATGAATAGGATACAACTTCGCGCGTGCGGCCGGTAGTACGACTCACGTGAGCGTTCCCAAACCATGACCTTGCTCTTGACGCGCTCAAAAGATCCCACGTTCTGTACTATACCTACTACTATACGTAGGCGTGTCTTTTCGTCGCTCGAATCGTTAGAAACGGGAACTCTTCGTTATTGTTTGTCTACAAATTAGGCTACTTTTCTGTCCAATTAGATAAACCGTGCCGATTCATCGAACAAATGTATAATCTTATCTACAGTTTCTTCGAGTCGATCCGATCAACAAAAAGAATAGTTTAAATATCGTAAGAAATTTATTTGACAATCAACTATGTTCGTAGTTGCAGAAGAAGTCAGCACCGACTAAAGTGGTTTCTAGTCGAGCTATTGGAAGGGAAGAAACGGGAAAAGTCCTCCCTGTGAATAGAGATCGACGGAGAAAAATATGGCTACCATATGTAGCGAGATGGCGTGGCACGCGAGGAGAAACAGGAATCCGTTTACGCGACTCCTCATAGGTATAAGCTTTCCCCTAATAACGATATCGCTTGAAAATTCTTGTCGCATATTCCCGACGTACCTACTACGTTATTGAAAGCCGGTAGCTCTAGCGGATATATTTTTAGCGGAATCGTCTTCGTAGCTCGTATCGCGCTCTACGTTACGATTCTAATTACGGGAGAGAAATGCGGAATAAATATGAGCGATCTTAAGATAAAAAGAGAAAGAGAGAAAGAGAAAGAGAGAGAGAGAG
>JAIFRP010000011.1:316168-327111 GCA_032403825.1 Odynerus spinipes | reverse complement strand
TCGGATTTTCATGGCTCGCGCCTACCATAGTAGATGCCCGTTCTTTATGCGGTATCGCTTAACTAGACGTCACGAGCAAAGTGCTGGTTCACTCTCTCCTTCCCCCGTTCCTTTTTCTCTTTTCGCATTTTAGGGTTTAGCTTCGTGGAAATTTGAATATCGCGCCCTAGTCTCCCCTTCTACCGGTGAAATGATCGGTCGATAAGAGAGAAACAGAGTGTGTGTGAGAGAGAGAGAGGGGAGAGGGATTTTACGATTGGCCAAGGCCAAGGTCGTGCGAGCCGTCTCGAGGAGTTTTAATGGCGTCTACAATTCCCGAAGTTATTGCCCGCCGTCGCAGTTGAACGTGTACCTTTATTCTTCTATTGCTCTACTCGTAGGTATTCCTTTAATTATTCTTTGCGGGCTCACCGATCGCAACGAGGAGGAGACAAGTCCACGAGAAAAGTTCGCGCGAACTTCGGCCGTACAATTTTTAAAGGAGTACAACAACGGAAGGTTTTACCTGTCTCGATTCGTATCCATAAAAGTATCCCTTTGCCTCCGGACAGCGTGCGTTCGGCTCCGTTAGTCGCCTCGTAAAATACACTTTCCGCGTTTTCGGTCATTGTGCTAGGCATTTAACGTTTTAACTCCCGTGACTAATAAAATGCGGAAGGTAGGGTTTACCTGTTGGTGACCTCTTCGTTTTCTATGAGACAACTATGAACCGATCTATCAAATTGTATTGCCTCGTAAAGATTTTTCTTTTTCTTTTCGCTTTTTTTTATAATTTTTTTTTTCGTTTATCGATAATCGAGATGAAAATTGTAAGAGAAATGTTCACGAACTAGTATTCGCCTCTCTGCTAATTAGATAGTTAGGCTAAACTTTAATTATATGTTGACGCAGGATCATTTCGAGAGAATGGGCAAAGAAAGTAGTGGCATCGAACGAGCAGCCGTGCTTAACGGTGGATCGACTGGCTCGAATTCCTCTTTAAGAACATCAATACCCGATGCTCACGCAAGAAGCTCCCGCGTCTGGAAAGATCCGCTTGAGGGTATCCCGTACAGATGGCAGCAGCAAGCAAGGTACACCGAAGGATACGAAAGGTACCAAATTTTTACCTGATTACAATTTTTTTTAAAAACCGTACAGAGTTATTTATAAAGACTAACACTTTGTATTTATAAACCTATAATATTTAAATTATAATGTAAACTCAACTTTTAAAAAATTTACAGTTTATGAAAATGAACTCTGACTCGTGAAAAAAAGATAAATGAATTTACACAATAAAATGTTTAAATGTTTAATTATTTACATCCTCAATCCTAACAAATCAAATTCCAATAAGGAAGTACTTACGTAACTGTCGAAAGGAAAACGATTCCCCATTGTTTCGGTCCCCACGCGACGAATTACGTGAGAGAGTGATAAAAAGCGAACGCGAGATCCCTTCGCAGCTTTTCCGCGATCTCTCGCTTACCGGAGACAGGAAGACGTATAGGGAGAGGGGGAGAGAGAGAGAGAGAGAGAGAGAGACTCGATCACGGACGAAGATGCGTTAAAAGTGGCCCGTTTCTCCTTTTACCGTTTCTCTCGAAGCCTCGTAAAAAAGCTATAAAGAGCGCGTAGAGGCACGAGCGGCGCGCTTCCTCGTCGTAACGGCTCGCGCCTAAATTTTGTCGTGAGATTCGCGGCAGGCCTATCGACGTAACGTGATGCTGGAAAAGAGAAAGAAAAAAATCAGGGGTTACGGTCAGTCGCATGGAGGACTTTTCTACTTTGCTACCATGGTAGTAATTTCGGAGTATTTCATATTCACATATGACTACTATAGGACTTTGCTGTTAAAGAAATACATATTTTTTTTAAATAAAAGAAAAAAAGATGAAATGCTGAGATTTATGTAAAAATGTTGTAAAATTCGACCGAGTCCATATTTTACTAGAATAGATGAAAATTTAGACAAACGTAGAGGATAGATACATAGATACCAGCACAAGAAAAAAATAATCTATCGAAATCTATTTAAAACTTCAAACTTAATTTAAAACGCTCAAAAATCCCACGCTTGTTTACAGATAGAGAAAGCACGTCTACCGTCTTCGCACCGCCATCGAATTGCAAGTAAAGGCAAGATTGCCGCACGAATTAATAATTCTACTCGGCCTCGAGTTACACGAGTGGACGCGACTGAAACGATCGAGGGGAAGCCTTTCGTGCACATCAAACAAAGACGGAAAAAGTCAAAGAAAGAGAAGAGAAGGACGGGGAGGAGAATAACGACGGTAGTGCGAGCGAGCACGAACGAGAGAGAGAGAGAGAGAGAGAGAGAGAGAGAGAGAGAGATCGGCCAATAAAAACGTCAGTGGCCAGGGGCGAAGCGTCTGTCCCAACAGACCGCATGGTGGCGCCAGGATGCGCCATATCCAGGGGTAGTGAGCGAGCAGCTGTCGGTGGTGGCAGAGGTGGTAGTGGTAGTGTCGCGCGCACGCTCTCCACTAGAATCGTCCAGGACGAAGGGAGAATGCAGCTTGGGGTAGGAAGGAGACCGAGAGAGTAAGATAGAGCCGAGGAGAGGGGTAACACGATTCTGCGCGTTATCAAGAACGACTCGCCCCTCCTGTAGGTATTTCACCCCCAACTCGACGTAACCCCTCCGCTGAGAGTCCGTATGTGTCTGCATGTATGCGCGAGCGCGCGGAAGAGCGCAAGGACGACGACGAGCGTCGGCGTCGTGAGCGTAGCCGGGCGTCTGCGTTCTCCCCCTCTCTCTTTCTCTCTCCTATTCTTCTTGCTCTCTGTCTCTCTCTCTCTCACTCTCTTGCATCGCCTGGGAGCACGCAGAAAGATTCGTTTTCTTCGTAGTCTTCGTTCCGTTGTTCCCGGGAAAAGGAGGACGAGGATCCTCTCGGAGGAAGAAATCACGGTGCTGGTAGTAGCGATGGTGGTAGTGGTTGATTCCGGCGGCGGCGTCGGCGGCGGCGGCGGCGGCGGTGGTGGTGGTGGCGATGGTGGTGGTGGTGCTGGTGCTGGAGGAGAGCAAACGCGAAGGACACGAGGAGAGACAGTGAACCGACAGGAGAGCCTTGATATCACCGTGACGCCGCCTCGGGCGCCGCGACGCTGCCAGACGCCGACAGTCGTACGCGAGACGCGTCACGGTTCGAGCTAGCGCGCCGAGCCCTCTTCGAATCGGCTGCTTCCTCTTTCTTCTCTCCGCTCTCTCACTCTCTCACTCTCTCTCTCTCTCTCTCTCTCACTCGTTCTCTGTCTCTCACACATACATACACTCCTTTACTCTTTGTTTCTCTCTATCTCTCTTTCTCTCTCGGATGACTCGTCGTCTCCTTCCTTCCTGCCGCCGCCGCCGCCACCACCGCTGCTGCGACTGCTGCTCCTGCTGTTGCTGCTGCTGCTACCGCTGATCTTGCAGCAGTCCGCGAATGGAGTCGCAACATATCCACCGTGAACGTCACTCGAGTCGTCGACTCGAGACTCCGTCACTTCTTCCATTCAACGACGTCGTTCTCTATGAAGCTGCCGACGGATTTCCTCGCGCGGAAAAAAACGCAACGTCCTCGAGAGCAACTTCGAAAAGGAAACAAAAAAACTCTTTCGAAAAACGTCACTCGTTCTTTCACCCGGACCCCTCGAGTGAATTCTCACGAAAGAACGAACAAACGGCACGGACATCTTCGCGGAATCACGTCGACCACACGTCAGGTCAGTTCTCTCGTTGATACTCCTACGATTCATCGTCGGTTTTCCTCTTTACTTTCCATTCGAAATTCGATGAGAGCGCGTACGCGCTCCCAGTCGTGTACGACGAGCGTCGCCGATACGCGTACGCCAGTATCGATCGCCCGTTACCAACGCGTTTCCTCCTATTTCGAGGTACGACCGCTCGCGATCCCCAAACAGCAGGCAACCGGTCCGACATTGCGGCACGTTGGGAGTCCCTACTCCCCGATGTATGTATGTATATCTCTCGCGCGTCCTTTCATAAAAATCCCTACGAGTTTCGACCCCCTTTTTTTTACCCCAATTCCTACCACGATTTGTTTTTCTTTCTTTGTTCATTTTATCGAAAAAACACTATTATTTATTATTTATGATAACCACAAGAATTTTTTATTTTCAGAATGATCGAGATGGAAATCCGGAATATGTTTGCATCACTACCATCCACCGATGTACCAACATCAACGAATTAAAATTCGCAATGGACACTTACTTCTTTCAACGTAGTCTCATCTTACCGAAGAAAGTTTAAAATCAGGGCTGTCCGCAACACGGTGATCAGCAGCTCCTAGATCACACATCAATCGGACTGCTACACGCAGTGTCGGACGACCTTGGATACGATCGACGAACGTCTCTTCTAATTTTCCAGTCTCGGCGAAGTCTCGACGAAGCATGTGAAACCCCCTGTACGTATACTGAATGTATCCTGAGTGTATTCCTGTCCGGTATACCTTCAGTATACGTAACAGGAGGCTACACCGGACTACGATGGATCATTCTCGTCGCTTGGATCCCGATCTTCCTGATCTCGACTTGGCAGTTCGAACGTCCTCGAGATATCGATGACGCTTCGACCACGATTCGTGCGAAAGTAGATGTTTAAGTAGACGGTGTTATTAGATTGTACACGCTGTATCTGTGATTGTTTATGTAATAGAGAAGATGAAATGTATATTAGACGTAGCGATCGTTGTATTACCTCTTTACTTGTATCGATATGTTATTTTAATTCCGACAGTAGCTTGCTCGCCTCGAAACGACGAATATTTTGAAAATGTATCCTCGACTATGAAATGTAACGAACGAGACGATTGTACTTCGTATTTCGACGTAACGATAACATATAAATTATTAAGAGAGCTTCCACCGTACGATATAAATACCGTGTTACGATCGCGTGACAGATTTTGTATCGACTAAATGACGAGACTCGAGAGATCTTATCGACGAATGCTACCTAATACTAGATCGACGTGTGCTCGACACTTTCGAGATCACCGCTGACACGTTTCACCGATGACACTTGAATAAACTCTACGTAAAATTGAAACATTTGCTTGAATCGTTTACATACCCAAAGTACGATCGTCCTGATACGCTCTTTCCCAAGGCAAATTCTTACGCGAATGCGCTCGAGCGTATTAACCGAGTCTCTCTTCCGCTCGCGAATTATTGCGAATTAGTCCGATTTTCGTCGCTCGCTCGAAGGGACTCCGAAACGAGAGGCTCGGTGGCGTTTCATAAGAGCTTCCGTCTAATCTTAACGATTACGTAATCGTGATAGCACTTACGTCATGCACCAGCCGTCGTAAGTTAAGGGACGAAACGAGTAATCCGCATTAACGATCGTACGGACGAACGAACGAAACGTAAGAGTCTGCCCGGCTGCGTGTTACGTACTTCAATGACGCGCGAGGAATAATTCCGCGAGATCGATTGTAAGGAGCAAGGTCGCGCGACCGATCATGCGAACGAGTAGGTACTTACTCGTACCGACCGTATTTTCCTTACCGACGCGACAAAATCCGAGGTAAAAGAAACGGAACGTGACCTAGTGCGTTTTACGCTCGATAAAATTTAATACTAAAGCGGACGTGGTAGATCCGAGGCTAGGGTGACAAAGGAAATTCAAAATGGACGACGAGGAGGAATATCGAATTTTTGCATCGCGAGAAGGTGAGGGATATTTTTTTGAATTATTTACCTACCTCGAGTGAGCGAGCGATAGGAAGTTTGTCGAAGACGAGCAAAGGGATGTCTGGAAAGAGAAAGTTTCGTTTTTTGAGGTCCTCCAGTGAAAAGGATTAAAAAGGTGGTAGGAAGGATAGGGTGACAGGTCCGAGATGGACAAGATCGGAGAAAAGGGTTGGAGAAAGTTCAGGTCCGCAATAAAAAGGGTAAAAATTAGAAAGTAGGTAAAAACTTGGGAAGGGGTACGAATGTTTTGTCGTCGCTCTCCGAGGAACTTCCAAGTCGTTTAGTTTTTCTGTAAACTCGTGCTCGAACGGAACGTGTTTTATCGTCGCATCGTTCTCGCGCATCGGATCCGTCAACGTCTGAGTCAGCCAACAATGGATGTCGTAAGGTGAGTCGATGACACTTCGAAGGCTCTTAAAATAATATTAAGCTAATCTTGTACGGCAATAACGTTCGCCTAATCGCCTTTTAAAACCCCGAACGTCTGTTAACTCCTGATTTACGATCACTCGATTCTCGCTCTATTAAATAGCTATCGTGCTGCTTCCTACTTTTTTTCCCCTTCGTGCGTTATCGTGTATTTTTTTCGTACTTAAGTTGATTTTTTTTCCTCGGACATTCTTTCACCCTTTTGCGGTTCATACCTACTATCTACTGCCTACATGATTTATTTAAACTTTACCCTGGATTTTCAATTGTTATACAATTTATATTTACTTTTGTAAGTATAATACCTATATCCAGTCGATATTTATTATTTTTGCATAAAAGAAATGCAAAATAATTTTAATACTTTACATTCCGTTTACGTGTCCAAAAAATATTGTTTTCCTGCTTAACGCAGGTATTTATCTCAAGCTTCTCCTTTGACCTGCGACTGTGATCTCTTGACCGGTGAAAACAAGTTAACTCGTTGGGGAGATTTAATTACACTCGTAATAAAAGAATAAATTAATATATCATTCAATTTTAACTCTTGCTTAAGGATTGTAAGAAAGCAATAAATCTTCTAATTCTTCTCTATACGCTTTACTTAGGATTTATCTAAATATTTAATTACATGATCTACTATTAAAGATAAATTAGGCTACATAGTCTATATTTGCGTTCGCTAGGCATACTGCCAGGTACCGTATTGAAAAACGAAAATATTACAAAACTTTATTATTCAAAAAATAAAAAATTTATAAAACTCGCCCGTCAATTTTCTCTATCATTTTCAACGTTCATAAGTGGCTACCATATTTTATAAATTAAAAGTAAAATAATTGTGAATCATATAGACATATTATTCTATGGCGTAAAAAAGTACACGGTATTAAAATACTCCAAAGTAATTATTTTAAAAGTCCACGTCGCGATGGTTCTTAGTAGAGAAGGATTTAACGCGAAAGAAAGGAAAGAACATTATTAAGAGAAAAGCGTATAAAAAAAAAGAAAAAGGGGGCAGGGGATTAGAGAAGAAATACCAATAGAGGGAGAAAGAGCGGAACGAGTAAGGAAAGATACACTGTAGAGAGGAAAAGAAAGAGTAAGAGAAGAATCTTGTTCGATCCTCTCTCTCTCTCTCTCTCTCTCTCTCTTTCTCTCTCTCTTCTCAGCCAATGAGTCGTCGTCCTCTTTTGGTGGCCCAACCCTCGGAGCAACATGGCCGCGCCATGCGAAACGAAGCTTAAGTAAGGGTTAGGTCAGGTTAGGTAGGTCCTTCTGGACCGTAGCTTTGCTGTACGCGTGCGACAGAGCGAGAGATAGCGAAGGAGAGAAAGAGAAAGCGAGAGAGAGAAGAGAGAGGCGTTACGAACGGGCGATGTCCGTATAGAAGAGACCGAGAAGGGTGGCGCCGCGTAGTCAGCCATCATGGGAGATGCTGCGCTAGAGAAAATGCAGCATCCGCGGCTCTTTAGTGTTCGAAAGACTTTCTTCTCTTCGTCTCTACGATGTTTCGATGTTTATAGAATGATGACCAACATAACACCCGTTCGATCACGGTTATCAACCACGCGCGTGTGACAAGTGTCTAAATTCGAATCCGTTCCGATTCGGTTATCGCGAAACAAAGTAAAAAATTTAGTCGAACGATATCGCCAGGCGAAGGTACGCTTTTTACTTGGAAATTTTATATCACGACGTCGCTTCGGGGACTCGCATATTCTCTCTTCTGAAAAATGGCGATACTCTATAGCAAGGAAACGATAAAAACACGTTTATATAACGCGAACGGTCTTGCTTGAATAAGGTTTTTTTTTTTTAACAAAAATATGAACGAACGCGATCTTGAGCGTCCTTTTTTTGAAGTTAATAAAATTCGTATTTACTGCGTTCCTTGTCGGCCCTTGTAAGACGATACCGCCTTGATAACGATTGAATGAATGACACATACATACATACGTGTTCTATATGTATCTATATTCGTACATGCAAATACTTATGTATAATGTCGGATTACCTAACGATTTACGTTTAAAAATTTAACGGACTTTTGGTTGGTATTAAGAACGAAGCGAGAGAGGATAGTAGTAAATTTTCTTGCGACGAACATAAAGGTAATTAATGATCATTCTTTGTGACCCTCGCGAGCAAAAACGTTTGCGAGTAAACGTCGACGTAATACGCGTGGGTTTCTTATCGAAACTGCGAGAGAAGGTTACCGTCGTCATCGTTCGATCAGGGACGGCACGCATTAGCGAGATTAAGATTCATCCTTCCTCTCTCTCTCTCTATCTCCCTCTCTCTCTCTCTCTCTCTATCTATCTATATATCTATCTATCTATCTCGAAGGATGACATCGAAGATATAAAAAAAGCTAGACTTATCCGTGAAGAATTTAGGAGGCAGTTCGCGTCGAGCGTAACAACGGGACGCCATTAGAAAAGTTCGAAGCTCGCGAAGCGCGAAGGCTATCGCGCCTGCGGCGTTAATTAATTCGAAATAAAACGGAAGAGCAATCGTCTTTAGCTGAATAAGTTTGAAATTAACGGCGAATGCACGAGTCCGCTTAATTAATTTCCACCTGTCTTCCTCCTTTCTCTCTCTCTCTCTCTCTCACACACACTCTCTCTTTATCTTGTTCCTCTCTCGTTTCTCTTTCGCGCGCATCGAGAGATATCGAGCTTGACGCGGAACGCAAAGTGCATGCGCGCTAAGAGGCGACCATAAAAACGTGTACCGGATCGCGTTGTCGAGGCGCGAGCATGTGCGTTCGATACGAGAGATGATCATCGGACATTTTTCTGCTTTGAGTTTCGCGTGGAGGAAAGAAAAGAACGAAAGAAAGGAAGGAAGGAAGGAAGGAAGGAAGGAAGGAAGGAAGGAAGGAGGAAAGAGGGGGAAAAAGAAAGAAATAAGGAGAGAGCGGCCGAGAGAGTCTCGGAAAAGGGAAGATAGGAGGAGGAGGGTCGGCTCGTTCGCGAATACGAATGGTCATCGACGATATCGGCTACTATAAATTGCCGCGAGAATCGTGGCTGCTCACGGTAAAGGGTGAAGTAAAGTAACGAATTAACGGCGCAGGGTGTGTCGCGAAGTGCAAAGTACCGCGTTCCTGGTTTGTGTTTCCAACGCAGCCGCCGGCGAGCGATCGCACGGCCGCCATCGCACTCTCGGCACAGACGCCATTCGCTAAATTATTCGAGTGGAGAGTGAATTTATAATACCGCATACTTTCTCGACGTATAACCCTTTTATGAACTGCCCTCTTAAGGAAGTTATAAATAAGATATTGCATCGACTTTTTTGCGCCTTACTTGTAACAAAGTAATCGCCCGTCGAACGAGATCGAATTTATAGCGTCGCGATACATCTTTCTGCGTATTCTATGTGGCATAGTTTTTCAAAGAGGTAGATACGAAAAAAGAGATGCTGCCGTAGAGAAAGTATGCGGTTGAAGTTCGGTAAAATTAACTAGAAGTTTTGACATAATAATTACTTTTTGTTACACAACTCTTTTCGTCGACTTGTCCCTCCATTCATTATTATTATATATTTAGTTCGTTTTTTCGTCTAGCGTAATGGCAAGCTCGCGTGCCGATAGGATGAATAAACGACATCGGTCATCGATCGTATTTTCAAGAATACTACGTCCGTCGTACTCGTCTTACCGTTCGAATCGCATACTTCAAACTCTTCGTCGTCGATGATAAAAATATGTAGGTAGGTAAAATTTCTCGCGTTCGTTCTCTTGCTCGCTGCTTACTTGTTAGAAAGCCGATGGCAATGGAAGAGGAAAATTACTGGGCTACTTTATAACCGTCTTACGGCCAATTTCTTGCGAACGCAATCTATTTCTTTGACGCACGACCGTTTTATTCTCTCATAAATGCCGAGGAATCTGTTACAGCCGATGTACTTCTGACGGACACCATTTTCTCTCCATCATTTACTTCCATACAATCGTTATTAATAATCTGGCGTTATTCGAAAATGCTAGAAAGCTAGCTACTCACCTTTGCCGAGGACCGGAAATCGCCGACTTGGCACACCCTCGAGTAATCTGAAAAGAATAACGATCGTTCTATGAAAATGCTCGATCGTACGTAAAAGATGACTGGTACTTGGGTATAAGTAACGATAGAATTCGAGTAAGCACGGTGTTTGTTTCGCCTATAATTGTTAATTACAGAAGCTGAAATCAATTGCCTAATATATCGTTGTGCAATGTTTTCTGAACGTTTTTCATTTAATGCATAATAAAATTTACAAAACATTTTCTTATACTTCATCATGATAATATAAGTATAATCGATCTTGATCTTTCGGTATCTTTTCTTCCATTATACCGATCGATATTGGAAAAAATGAAAAATATCGATTAAAAACAACCTGTTCGCGATTCACAGAATTAATAAAATCAGACGCTCTGTTAAATTGTCGTTCGCGTTGGAACTCCTATTGCACAAAAGTGAAATCTCGTGAAATTTCGTAAGACGGAAGGAAGAAAGGATCGAAGTCGAGAAAAGCGTTTAGGACCCAGTGAAAGTGCATTTATGGGTAGGTAGCTGATGTGCGGCTTGACTTTTGACTAAAAGGGTTGGGTGAAAGTTCCTTATTTACTGCGCCTGTAAAAAAAGGCTTCGCCGGGGTAAAGGGTTCCTATCCCTCGAGTCAACTCTTTCTCTCCATCGATGCACTTTTTCCCCGAAGCTCGGCACGAAATTTCTCCATTGCATCTCTTCCTCATTGTCCTTAAAAAAAGGAAACTATCCGAGACTTTCGCCTTTTAAAAGAAAAAAAAA
>JAIFRP010000011.1:302091-316149 GCA_032403825.1 Odynerus spinipes | reverse complement strand
AAAAAAAAAAAAGAAAACACCGCTGCCATTTTTCGTAGATCCGTCGTTCTCTCGCTCCGTCGTCGTCGTGTAGCGTAATAAAACAGCTGATTTTACCAAAGAAAACAACTCTCGTATTCTCTCCAAGAATTATTGCGATCGTTGAACCAATTAACGTCAAACGAGTTCACGAATAACGTTATATATAAGTACCTCAATTTTTTTGCAATACGTTACTCGTATTACCGTGGTAGTTCGACGATCGTACGTTTTTTCTTTAACGATTATAAGTTTTCTTACGGCTATACATAAGTACTCGTCGGAATAATTACTAAAAAGAATCCAAACCCAGTTACGAACGTACTAGAGCGCGACGTATTATTCTGAGAGATCTTGTTTCGCGATCAAACGGGAAGAACCAAGTCTAAGGCAAAGGAGACTAATTTTGCAAGCGATTAATTATTCACGGTTAGCGACTATGCACAACTGTCGGGTGACCGGGAACAGATAAAGATGGAAAAGTGGGAATAGGAAACGCGAAGTGGAACTTTGAACGAAGAGAAAACAAGAAAGAAGGGCAGAGACGAGGAGCCGCGTGAAGTTGGAAGCAACCTGTCGGCGACGCGAAATTTATATGGGCGCGTTATATGGCGCAGTTAAAATAAATTAAACGCGTTTTATCGTTACCATCTATAATTTATTTATTCCTCGGCTATTATATGGTGCAGAAAACGCACGAGGCACGCTCTCCGTCTCGTCTCGTCTCGTCTTCCCTCGTTTCTCATTATCGTGTCGCCGTCGCTCCTTTTTCACCTGCATAATCGCGAATTATACAACTTCCGCGTTAGAACCTTCTATTTGGTTTTTTATTTTAAAAAAACTTCTCTCATAACACCGTGGAAACTTGTTCGAAAATTTATAAACGAAAAAACGTGTGATAATTTTACTTTCGGTCGAGTGTACAAATAAAAAATTGATGCATTGAATTACATGTTTTTTGTTCGTTACTTAAGTGTGATATAAGATGCGATATAAGATGTGATATAAGATCCATGTGGGAATAATATCGCATCGTGGCTACTTCCTTCAATAAAAAATTAATTTTTTCCAATTTTATATATAGAAATATTACACGGAAATTGCACAAAGCACGGTACATTCGAAGTACCCGACAAAGCTTTCAATTAAGAAGAAAGGCGTCAATGAGACACAATTGCATAAAGGTCGAAGACCATTTAACTCTTTAAACGCGATCACGGTAATAACGTCATTGACGCGTTTCTGACCTTGTCTCGTAATGAAAACGTTGCGATATTTTATCGAGTCTTTTTGTAGAAAAATGTTACTTCTTTCATAAACGAATGCGATCTGAAACTTAGTTACACGTAGAGAAACCTAGTATGTACATTAGAATGCATTGCGATATCGTTCTTAAAAAATCTCATACAGGAAGCACATAACGTTTCTAACCCTTATCGATATATTTAACTCCAAAGTTATCGTAACGAGTTTTACTCGACACACGGTCGTTCTACCGCGGATTAACGCAAATCTAGCCGAGCGTACGATCCTTTTCCCGAGAGAATTTAACGATTCCACGCGAGCTGCAATCTTTCCGTGGGATATCTTTCGAGCACACGGCAACGTTTAGAAAAGTTTATAGAAGAGAAGATATCGCTACGATCATTTTGGGCGATTCGTCTCCGCGAGAAATATCGCGACGAACGTAACGCGGCCCTTGTAACGCCTGCGACGGAGAGAGTAGACGGTGAACGACTATTTCCTAGACCTAGATATCCTACGGCACAGGGGAACCCCTGCGGATTTATCGTCGCGTCTCACGCATTGTTTACGTCTCGGCCGAGGGACGTAAATCCTCCTTCTAAAGTGCCAGAAACCGTCTGTGCTCTCGCTTACCACGTCGTACAGCCGTGTTCCTATCCGTGGCTCTTACGTTCGCCTTCCGTAGCTAAACGACACGTCGGTATTTCTTTTTTACCTTTCGAATAAATTCGTTCTCCACGCTGCCATACCTAACTAGCCTACCTACGTACAAAAATGGATCTGAATACTTATGAGAATGCGACACGTAGAGATGGGGAATGAAAAGAAGAGATCGCTGCGATGTCAGATTAAAATCGAAAGGATGCAAAGAATTTTCTCGTTAATTTACGAAAGCTTAATCTAACGTTGTTGGATGATCCTTAGTCTCGTTAGTCGGAGAAATATTGCTTTCGAGTTTGGAGAAAATCTAGACTCGTTAATGAAGATATTGCTAATGAATCGTTATTTATATAAATATGATTTTTTGTGGATTTTGTAAATCATTGTGATTTACGTGTAAATTTCTAAAATTAGTAGTCATTGTAAGATTAGAACTTATACACTTTTTGCAACGACCGTTCCCAAGAATTCGCATTTGCATGATTCTTCGATCTTCGCGGTAATAAAGAAGGATGAAGAAAAAACAAAAGAGATCGGACGGCCTATGAAAAAGAGATTCCAATCGCTAACCGATCGGTGGAATATGGAAGCGAATCCGAGACTCGTAAAACTCTCGGACAAAGTCGTGGAAATCTCGAAGGAAACCCTGATTCGTGGCTTCGAATCGGCATTCGCACGAACGCGGAATAGGGAATGCCTAAGGGTACTCGTCCACTGTGGACTTAATTGAAAATCGATGCCTTTTCTCTTCTCTTTCTCTTCTCGTGTTTTTATCTCTGCGTCCTCGCACGTATCACTCGGCATCGTTCGATCTTCCGGCAGGCTCTGAATTTTTTATGAACTACCCCGGTGCGAGTACTTCTATCTTTCTATTTCTATTTTTCTACTCATCCGACATGTCGTTTTATCTTGTGTTAGCTTCTATTGGATATCATATCGTGACTATATCGCGAGAACGATTCTTCAGAATGAACTAACTAAGAATTCCATAACTTTAGATAACAATTACGATCGTTGCTCGACAGCCAAAGTAAAACGGAATTCGTAATCTCACGCAAAAGAAGCAGAGACGATCGCCATGACCTCCTTATCGATTCGAAAACAAAATTCAAAATCCATCTCGAATCCCGAGCAGCGTAGATTGCTGATTTATTCAAACAATATTACCCCCATTTCCTCTCGTTCTTTTCTCGATCGCGTTCCGATTCGAAAGAACGACCGCGTGGAAAATCTCGAAAGGAAATCGAACGTTCCATCCCGCCTCTCGTTCTTCTCTTCCCAAGAAAATTCGTCTCACAAATTGTCATTTCGAACGATCGAATACTAATACGCTTTTCTTCGTGTATTTTTCAGGAAAAAAAACGGGGTGACGGAAGAGAATGAATAGAAAATCGGAGTCACCGATGTCGCTGTCGCGAAAATGGAACAAACAACGGGAGGAAAGAAGAAGAAGAAGAAGAAGAAGAAGAAGAACAATAATCGTGGAGAAGACCGTCGATCGGCCATGTTTGCTCGAGAAGAGTACGCCTCGATGGAGTCCGAACCGTCGCGTTCGAGTGACGGCAGGAAAAGAAAAGGAAGGGATGATCGGTGGAATCGCAGGGAAGAAAAAGAGGAGGGAAAAACAGCCCCTGGCTTCGACGGTTCCACGAATAATCCGCCGTATAAATTGGATCGCCGATGGAACGTGGAGACTGAACGTGCTGGAGGCTTGAATAGAGAGAAGAGAAAAGAAGAGAAGCGAAGAGGGGAGGAAAAGGGCGGAGGGAAAGTACACGATCGCTCGTTCCAACGCGCACACGCACTCCAAGGAGCCAAGCGAGATCCTGTATGCAGGATATCGAGCTGGCCATGTATATGCAGGATATATGGATAAATGAAAGCGCGGAACGTGTCTCGAACGTGGAATCTCGAATGAATTTTTCCTGGGGTGGAAGTTCAAAGTTTGGACGGATGAATTTTCCAGCGTTTCGCGTGGTTGGGATCGTAAGCAGGGAACGGCCGTTCATTTTGCCCCGTTGTTTCCGCGACGATGGAGAAGACTCGTTGAGAAAGTTGGATAAAAGGTGATGATCGTGTTATCGAATTCGGCGGAAACATTGTGTGGTCTTCTCGCATGGTGATACTGGGTACGCGTAGGTACGTGAACACCGCAGGATTTCTAAGGTTTAACTAACTAATTTTATGGGAAGGACACGAAGCGTGGCTCCGCGTATCTCGTTAACGCTGGACGAACACGTGATACATAGCTGTATTGCTCGGGCAAACATTGCAACGTATTGTCTAGCGAACTTGTTTGCAATCCGCCGCCGCCGGTTTGTTGATTCGCTTGGAATTGGATTAAATGAGATCTTCTCTCTCTCTCTCTCTCTCTCTCTCTCTCTCTGTCTGTCTGTCTTTTTACTCCATCACTGGTGCAATACGACGGAACGTTTCCTTTGTTTCCGAGCGATCTTCGACAAGAAAGGGAACCACACCCTCGCAAACAAAACGTCGTGTACTTAGTGTCTCGTGGATTGCTTCTTATCGTTTCCTCCGCCATTCTTTATGGATTCGTTAGCTCAGTTTTGGCATTTTTATTCTTAACAGTACACGAGAATAAGTGATAACGAACGAAACTGTGCTTCATTTTAAATCATAAGGGCTAATGATCGTAATATTACATCAATTTAAGAAAATTTAATGCAGGATAAATTTTTTATCCCCACAAATCGTCTTCGCGTTGAAGTTTGTTGAAAATCATTCGCTTGAAAGATGCTTCGTCAAGTTATAACGGATTACGTTCGGTATTCAAGATATTTGGAACATCCTCGAAAACAAGACTCTCGTTCCACGTAGAAGTCGTCCCATAAATATAACCAAAGTTTCGTTGGAAGATGGTTAATCTACGAGATAGTACTTGGTCCGTCCTACACGAGGATTAGATTAGATGTGTAATGGCGTCAGTAGGAGAAGTAGTTCCTTTTCTTTTCGATCCTTTATCCGCTAACGATATTGCGCGTATCGCAC
This sequence comes from Odynerus spinipes, assembly GCA_032403825.1. NCBI lineage: Eukaryota > Metazoa > Arthropoda > Insecta > Hymenoptera > Vespidae > Odynerus > Odynerus spinipes. The sequence continues at coordinate 311,217 of JAIFRP010000011.1, read as the reverse complement.
TTTTGGAATAGCTTCTCGATGGAATAGCTAGATAATTTTCGTTCGTCATGGCATCTGTGGATTATCAGAATGGAAAGACACGATAATATTGTTCGATTAAATATTATATGAACGATATCTCTCTCTCTCTCTCTCCCCTCTCTCTATTATCCTCTAACTCTAACGCCTGCGAATTATCAGAAAATGGAAAGACGCGAAAACGTTATACAACTTCGTCTATAAATTAATAGCCATCTTCGAAGTGGCTAAATTTATATGTCGAATCGTGTAACATTCTTCCATCCATCCACTCGTTATATTTTCGATCTCAATCGAGTTGTTATCCTCTCTTCCCAAAATTAGAAAGTATCTATCGTTGGAACGTCACTCTCGGCATTATTATTGACTCGAACGGGGCACGACCTCGATAAAAAATTTCTTCCGCACACAAACCGTCGGTCTTTCATTTTAGTGGAACGATATGGAAGTTCGATCAAGGACAGTCATAAAGAAACGCGAGCCAACGTCAATATCGGAGGGTGCGAAGCTTGCCTTGGAAGGCACCCAAAACTCACTCGCATGCCGACCAAATCGTCCCTGTCTTCTCATCTTAACAAACAATAGCGAATCGGTGCATACGCAGACAGGCATTCTTGTAAATATCTATGCACTTGTATATACCTATGGATTTGTTCGATAGAACGAAAAGGGCGATGGATCGAACGCCTGCGTTCTTTTCCTCTCACCTTTCGCTCCTAATCTTTTGCCGAAGGAGCCACACCTCGCAAAGAGAGAGTGAGAGTGAGAGAGAAGGGGGAGAGAGAGAGGGGGCTCGCATATGCAGGAGTGCGCGCGCGCACCACCACTATACGACATCGACGTCGTACACTCCTTGTTTATTCAACGGTCGCTTCCCTCTTTCCCTGAATTTCTCTCTTTTTTTCTCTCTCTCTCTCTCCCTCTCACTTCTTCTTCCTTTTTTCCGTTTCCTCTTTCTTATTCCCACGCCGATAGTATCCAAGCTCGGAGCTAAGTCCTTTTCTCCCTCTTTCCAGACGCGACGCAGACGCGCGAGTAGAAACCTCCCTTTTGTCCTCTCTCTCTCTCTCCCTCTCTCTCTCTCGCTTTTTTCCAGTTTTATAAAATATAAGCAATTTCATAGTTTTCCCAGACGACTCCACCTAGCACAAGCTTCCACTCCCACACCTCGACGTATCTTTACGACGCGGCACTTTTGGATTTCGCCAAGTTTTCGGTCCTACGCTCTCGGCCTATCGTCTTTCCTCCTTCCATTTCTCTTTCTTTAGGGAATATCGCTTGTAATTTCGAGTTCCCGCGGGACGTGTCTCCCCTCGACGCTTTTACAAGGAGAAATGTGTTTTTATAAATTTCGGATAGTGAGACAAGCGATAAAATTTTTGCGAGAAGGGAGAATAGGATTTTCTTAGGTGATACGTAGATATTGAGTGTCGATTTTTTTAAATTTTAGAACGTTTTCTCAGATTTTGTTTCGTGTCGGCTTATAATCCGTACGTACGAAATGTTAATGATATACGATCGCTACAAAGATATTCGCATAATTTGCAATTTTGTAACAGATTTTGTTTTTTAATTATATTATCCAGGGTTTACCCCGCAGTATATTATTTTTAATTGCAATTAATTACAAGACTAAATACGTTGCAACAGTCGTTTCTACTTTGTGTAAGATCCTTGTAAAAAAAACAAGCTCTATCAAATCTTTATCTACCCACTGCTACAATTCAACGCGGTTAATAAATGTTAATTTGCTAATAAGATATACCTACTGATTAAAAGGTTTTCTTTACCAGGGTAGACGAGAGAGAACTCGTTCTTTATCCACCAAACGCGCGTTATTTCATTTTCTCGATACGAACCTAATCTCGGCGTATTTTAACGAATATGAAAATAAGACGATCTTGGAACGGCATGCCATCGACACGGCATGTCGGTAATATTAAAGTCTAAGAGCTTTGAGCGAAGGCGGAATGAACGAGACGTATGTATGTAGGTACCTACGTACGAGGTACATTATCATATGGATTATAAATAATGCTACGCGCAGAGACACGGTGCGTACGTTTAGAACACTTTACGTAGCGCCTAACGAACCTATTAACTAACATTCTCTGAATATTCGTAGGAGCGCGCGTCCATCGAGTACGACTTACGGCGGAAGAAGAGGCAATCCCGTAAGAATATATGTATGTATGTACTTACGTCGAATACGAAGTAGATTTCGATGGATACGAGGAGAAAACTTTCGTGCAAATCGAGTTCTTCTAACGCCGATGAAATACCGCGCGGTGATAAAAATTGAAGAAAAGTGGGAAATTAAGTACCTACTTATTGAAAGTTTCCTCTTATGAAATCTCTTTCTAAAAATTGTCGTAGAGATTCTCTATTGTTTTTAAACATTTCGATCACTTTTGATAATACGACAAATTTATTTGGACAAATACGATAAAGATACCTAAATATATTTATTTTAAAGATTTCATTTTTATGATTACTAAGGCGAAGATGATTAAAATTTTTAAAAGACCATTTAATCTTTGAAATGCTATTTTAAAAACGACTTTTTATACTAAATAGATATTCTATCACTTTTAATTAATTATTTTCGCTCTTTTGCAGGTTTTACGCACCGTACACTAAAGAGAACGTCAAGTCTTAGGAAATAATGCCTAAAGAATATGTATCTACTTCTATCGGTTATGGATCGAGAGAATGCATGAAGACTAGGCGCATAGACGAGTCCTGGCGAGCTTGCTTTTCTTCGAAAACGGGTAAAAATGGGAGCGAAAAGGGACGAGGTACCTATCTTTAAACGCACGATTCGTAGTCTCGCAAAGTCTCCTCCTCCTCCTCCTCCTGTACCTCCGATTTCTCGTCGCCCGAGAAAGTAGCCAAGTGCACCTAATTCCGAGACCGTCTCTCTCGTTCCACCATGAGCAGTCTCGTTCATTGTAATTCTCAGCGAACGTCGCTGATTGGAGTCTACGACGAGCAATTTGATCCCACCATTCCGCGCGGCTGCTTCGCGAACTCGCCTCGTGCGAGTTCTTTCTTTCTCTCTCTCTCTCTCTCTCTCTCTCTCTCTCTCGTTCTCTCTCTCTCTTCTTGCACCTGCATCCACGCCCACACCATTAGAGAACCAGAGACAAGTCGCGAGAGCAACGGCTGCCTCCAGTTCGTGCGAATTCTTTAAATCGTTTTTACTCCTTTTTTTCTCTTTCTTCTTCTTCTTCTTTTTCTTTTTCTTTCCGCGTTTAACTTAGTTCGTTAATTGCGACGTTTTATCGACCGAGTCGTACACGTTTCTTTCGGAAGTCGCTCGAACGAAAATTCCTTCGCGATAAAATCAAATCCGATCTTGGCAACTTCTTAGCTTCGATATCGACTCGGAACGAATCGACGAACTTAGCTTTTACAATTTTTTTATAACTACTTCGAGTCACCGCGATTCGGCACAAGCGATAGAAACTCTTTCGGTCGTGCTGGTAATTGCATCTGGTTATAAGCTTCAATCGCGTCAGGCTGAACAACATTGTAGATAAATTCTACTGTCGATGCAGTAAAGTCGACTGTACTCGAGGGGTTCCAAAGATTCGTTTAATTAAGTGCAGTCTCTTTGAAATACGCCGCGCGGAGAAGCGTGAGAAGACGGCGAGGATTTCTAACTCATAATTTGAGGTGATTACGTCCAATAAGCTGACTTCGGTTGAGAATTCTTTGTACGAGATTTAATTAATCTGTAACTCCAGCTATCTTATTTTTTATAATGAGTGACAATCATGATCATCGTTTTGCCATTAATTTTCACTCTTTTTCAACCAAGATTAGATTAGTTACAAATTCACTAACGAACGCAATAATCTGATTTACCTATACGAAATCGATTAAAAGTTCGTCTAATTAAGAATGAATTAGGTATTAACTTGTTATAAAATACAATAAAATAATCCTGGCGGTGAAATTAATTCTAACTCACGCTTACACGAAAACAAAACTCGTAAAGCTTCCGTATCGCGATGTTTCACGATCTTTCGGCGCGATCTTCTTTGTTGCTATTTATAGAGAAACTATTTTCGAGCGGTACATTCCGCACGTCCCGCGTAGATGCGCTCACCCACGCTTTTTAGCGCATGAATTTCACCGTCTCACGTTGTTCTTCGAATTTTCACACTTTGTCTCTCTTTTTTTTTTTCTTCAACGATATTCGGATAAAAATATGTAACGCAAACAAATTGGCCGCAAAAAGTGTCACAGCGCGTTAACGGCGGACCGTCATCGAGATTATCCAACGCTCCCTCGCGCGGATGCATAAAGCAACAAAAAAATATGCGGCTGCTCGATCGAGCGCGAAGACACTTTCGGCGCGATAAAACTTATCGCCGACACTCGCCGTTCGTTGATCGTAACGCCACCGCGAGAAGAGGGGAACGTGGACGACGCGTTTACGTTCGATTTATAATATTAATAATAATAATAATTGCGATAATAGTAATACCTAATAGGAATGTCTTGAACGTGTCGTCCGGCGACGATCGGATCGCGACGTTTCCGATAAATTATTAACGCAATTTTACGCGCAACGAGAAAACATCTAATATACTAGCCACCGTAGAAACGGCTACTCGATAATTATTATCTACCGTCGAGAGTACCTACTGAAATACGACCATGATTCTATCGTTATCTCGGATAATTGGACAGCACGAACAGCAGGAAACGGAATCCTGTTACTTTCGCGCAACTCGCGAAAATATTCATGACGAAAGAGTACGAAATAAACTCGCGTCGAAAACTGAACTCGACGCGGCAAAATAACACCTTCCGGGCTCGCCTGATGCTCGAAATGCACGTTGACGTCATTTGGAACGAAATTCATGACAGCGTACGAATCGCTACGCCTTCCATTGCATTTTTAGCGTATTAAATTTTAAAAAAGAGATCGCGTTCTTTATTGCGAAATTCGTTGCAGAGGGATTTAACTGCGAGTATTAATATTTTATCTCGGTCCGATCGCCGCGAGATAACCGCGACGCGTATTCCATGAAAATTCATTTCCTTGAGATAACACGATACCAAACGCGAGCAAGAGATAGAAAGATAGACAAAAAAAGGGAGAAAGAGAGAGAGAGAGAGTCCTTCTGTTCTCAAGCATTCTCAAGAAGAATTCCTTCCTCGTACACCTGTATCAACGCCCACGTCATTAGCAAAGGAATAAGCAGGAGCGAGTACGGTATGAAAAGGTTGGAATGGGGTATCCCTTTTCTCCTGAAGTCCTGATTCCAGAATTCGTGGCACAAGAGAGGTACGAGGAGCACGGGAGGAAGGTAGATTATCTCGGCAGACGGCGAAATGGTAAAAGTTGTCGGCCTGCTGCTGTGCATGTCGGACGGGGGTTGGGCGAGGGCGTAGAGAGAAAGTAATGGAGAGAGCGAGCGAGTGAGCGAGGTAAGATAGAAATAGAGATAGAGATAGAGAGAGAGAGAGAGAGAGAGAGAGAGCTTCCCAAGTCTCTCTCGAAAGTAGTAGGTACTAGTAGGTAGGTAGGTAGACGCAGCTGTGTGAAAACTGCACGACACGCCCCTCTCGCCTCGCTTACTCCGCTTCTTCCTTCGTACCTTCCTTCGCCATCGTCTTCGACGGCTGGCTCTCTTACGTAGGGTGGCGACCACCCTTCCTCCTCTCTCGGTGAGCGACGTCGATTCGCGTAGGGTGGTTCTCTCGCGTCTCGGCATAGTCCTCGTGCATCAGCCAGGGTCGATTCGGAGCTACCTCGAAAACCCTCGCCAAAAGCTCTGGCAGGGCCGTCGCTTGCCACTCCATGTGTATTCGTCTACGTTTATACGTGTATGTGTACTTTACTACCGGTGGCCTTTTGGTAACGCTACACGTACCTACTCGTCTCGGCTCTCTTTTACCAGTGGTGGTAGTGGTAGTGGTGGTAGACGTGCTGCTGCTGCTGCTGCTGGTGGTGGTGGTGGTAACGCCGGAGCTTGCGTTCCCATTTTCCCTCTCTAGCTCCGCCAGCATCAGGATCGATACGTGACTCCGGTGTAGTCCAGGAGACGAGCCAGACTCTATTACTCCGACTCGTGCGCTCCTCTTACGGTATGCAGAGGCCATTCCTAACGATTCGCGAGCATCTCTTTCCGTTTCGGAGTCCTCCGAGAATCCCCTTCGAAAACTTTGCTTCCGATATCCTTCCGCTTTCTTCTTTAAAAGACCTCCCTGGAATTTGCTATTCTTCCAGATAGCGTTCCCGATTAGAATGCCGTTTTTTTTTCAGGCTACCGACGATGAATCGGAGATCGAGGACACCGAGCGATCTTCGGCCATTTTATTCGGCCATCGATGATCATCCCCTGGGCGAAGATGTTTTTGTGATTTTTGCACAGAATAAATTGCTTTGCTTCTTACCATGTTACCGCCATCTTTTCTGAGAAAGACTATATGTAGATATATTACCTCCGTTCGTGAAAAGAACTTCTAAAAGAAAATGGCTGTTGTTCGAAAATACAATCAACGGGATAAAGAATCGCGAGAATTCTTTTCGCAGCTCTTGGATTCTGAATCTCAAATAATCTACATATTTTATGGACATGTTACAGTACCTAAACAAGGGTAGGTAGGTAGTACACGATAAACTTTTCTAAATCGGTCGATCACCGAGCGTGTCACACGCGATAAAGTGGTCGATCCTTTCGCGTACGCGTAAGAGAAAAGTTCCTAATTTAAAGGACATAGGAGCACGCGGGCGGATGGCAATAGAGTAGCCGTTTCATGCTCTTCGAGTGCTCGTAAAAGTCTGGAAGTCACGACCGTATGGTATTCTCTTTCTTTCTATCTCTTCTTCTTCTTCTTCTTCTTCTTCTTCCATGAGCTCGCTCCTCCCTATCTGCCAAACGTCTAGCCGTCGCGAGCGAAGAGAAATCTTTCCGATAACCGTGCTCCATTTATAACTCACGGGTAATGATACAGTTATCTGCAGCGCGAAAGACACGAATGTCTTCGTCAAGACTCGGAGAATGCTTTTACGACGCGTCGACGCGCCGGGACGCTCGTACTACCCTCCTCGACCCTCTGCCATCCGTCTCCCCGTCGTTGCAATACCACATTCGTGAATGTAATTACATCGTGTGACAAAACGGTTATGGAGAACAATGATGTAATGGAAGGAGAGAGAGAGAGAGATTTTTGTTTCCCTCGTCGCTGGGGATCCTTTAGCACGTAAGCAGAGTGAGAAAATGTAGAAAGTTTGTTCGATTATTTCGAAAGTAGACACATACCTACATACATCGAGGAGGATAGGAGAAATCGATGGATATATCGGGAGGTGCTTGATTCGGGTATCTATCGCGTTATGTAATAAGTAAACAATTTTTACAATCGCAATGCCCAAAAATTGACTGACGTGCGAATAAAAAAGAAACTAAAAGAAGCCGACTCGAAAATTTATCGTCCAATATTATTAAACTTTTATACGCTATTCCCGATATCCTCGACACTCCCGGTTAATTCACGAACGACGATATAAATTACGGTAGAAAATGTAGTAATACCTACGTAGATTTGGACCTATGGAAGGAACGAAGCCTTCGGTACAATGGCACGGCTTCCTACGCCGGAGCCATCGATGCGATCGGGTAAACGTAAATCGGAGATTTTACAGTCGGCCGCCATCGAGGAAGTATCAAAAGCGGGGTCGATCGAAGGCCGGGGGATAACCGAGAGGACATCGTCGCGGATCCTAGGAGGTCTGGAAGAGGTGGAAGAGGAGGAGGAGGAGGAGGAGGAGGAGGCATAACGTATAATATATAAATGTATACTTATAAATATATACACACACGTAGCAATACCTATCATACCTAAGTATATCTATATGCATTAACTCGTACTACCGCTTGCCGGTAGGCTTTCGATCCAACTTGGTCCATTAACATTCAGCAGATTTTTCAAGAGTCTCCACGAGCGATATAAAAATTCAAGCGAGTCGGACGCGTCTCTCGATAGCGTGTGCATTAACGGCGCAAGTGGATAAATAAGCCGGACTCTTCTTATTTCGCAGCATCGAGCTCGTCTCGTTCTACGGCAACGTCCTCGTTACGCGATCGTTCGATTTCTCGCGCGAAATCTCGTCCTTCTTCTTCCCCCGGACGAGTAAGAAGAAAGAGAGAGGTAGAGAAAAAAAACGGGAAAAAGATGAAAAGCGATTTGATTCGAGAGACTCGTGGAAGTCGATGGAGAGCCGACGTAATCCTCGTTTCTTACGGGAATTCATTGCTCGTGTCCGATCTGTACGTTGAAGTTGGACTTAATTAAGGACCAATTTGAATAACAAAAAATTAACTCGACGAGCGGCCGATTTTTATCGTTCCCCCGTCACCGCGCTCGACTGGTTTCTTGCAGGATTATCGTCCTCCGTGCGGCGTTTTCTCCTCTTTGTGTTCGAATCGTGTTCTCTCTCGCTTTCGAGTCCTCTCCGATACCCACCAAGAAAGATGGAGGAGGCTTCGCAAAAATCTTCGCTTCTAACTACAAACGATCCTACCTCCGTCGACGAATACCACTCGGAGGAGGAGGAGGAGGAGGAGGAAAAGGATCGAACGGACTAAGAGGAGGGTAAAAGCCCGTGGGCGTCCACATTTTCTCGTTCTCTCTCACTCTCTGGCTTTTTTCGTAGGCGAAAGAGAGAAGTAAACAAACGAATAAACAAGCGAGTTAATAAACAAGCCGCCTTATCTCACATAGTTGTACGAGAGTCCAATAAGTTGTCGGGCAGCCGGGTATCGGGGAGGATCGCCTGGTGAAATAAAAAGTGGGCATTATGCGACCCGTCCAATAGGGAGTAGTCTCCGTCGTGAGGCTAAAAATGAACAAAAGAAAGGACGAAAGAAAGAAAGAGAGAGACAGAGGGAGAAAGAGAGTGAGGAGCGAGAAGGGAGGAAGGAGGAGAGTACGGTGGATTATCGAGCCAACGGAGAAAACTTTGCTGTTTCTTATGGAACGGCTTCGAGATTTGCCCACGAGGCGTTGGCGATGGTAGAATCGGTAATGCCTGTGCTCGGCCGTACGGCTGAGCCTGAAGAAACGAGAGAGATTGAGAGAGAGAGA
>JAIFRP010000011.1:288869-301040 GCA_032403825.1 Odynerus spinipes | reverse complement strand
ATAGTGGTCGAATTTTTTTCTTAATAACTTAATATAATAAAAAATAATAATTACGATAAAATACCAACCCATGATAAAATAAAACGAAGAACTGCACGTTATTTTCTTCGATCGTATTACCACTTTAATATATCTCCAACGATCCCTTCCGCGAGGAATCACAACGATAGATAACAACCTGTAAGATAAAAAAGGAAACACGGATATCGCGATTAACGATCCGTAGAATTTCCTTGATTGGATTTTAGTTCGGAAGACGAGTTCCGAGTCCTCGATAAGATACTAACCTTTTGCCGTTACATCGCTAGGATTGTAAATTACGCGCGGCAACGAGGAGCTCGCTCGCGATTCCCGTCGCCATTAGCATAACTCAAAAGAGCCGTAACGAGCTCGCTCGTGTCGCAGCACCCCTCTCCGATGCTTTGCGACTCGCGTGCCGACCACCCGTGTCATCCGAGTCATCCTCGATTTTCTAACGAGACCGACTTCCGAATGAGAGATCCTCTTCTGTGCCGGCCTTTATTCATCCGCCATGATTAGAGACCGTTGACCTATCCTAACGACCAAACTTCACTCTCTCGTTCCTCCTTTTACTAGCTGCTGTTACGCAGGGTCATCCCTACTTGTCTTCCCTTCGGAGAAGATCGTTGACCCTTTTCGAAGGAGAAGAGTCACTCGAGTCGAGATGTGATTTTTATTTTTAAACATTATCTATGTTTATTTTCTTTTTGTCTCAAGAGCATAATGTAGGTAAGTATGAGAAAAAATTGTTTAAATCGTTATATTTATTTTGTTATAATAAAATTGAAATCTTTCGGTACTGATATATTTAATTTAAATATTTTCTAACGATAAGACATCTTTATACTAGATCTAAAAGATGCCTATGCTCCTAACATCGATTAGGGAAGATAGTAAAGTTCGGTAACTTCGATCTGACAAGTTTCTTAACTCTTTATGGTTTTTCCTACTCGAAATACACACATATCTTCAACCTCGCATCGTATTTTACACATACCAAGACTTTCTTTATGTCGTAACTAACGACAGTAACAACCTTACCATTGGCCGAGTTTGTCGCGTCAATCGTGCACTAAATTAACCTCGTTAAGAAAACCAAAGTGATTTTCCGGCGAAAGGAGCAAGCTAACTAACTTAGAGTCGTCAACGTTGATTATCGTAGTTGGTTCTTCTGCGTGAATGGTCGATACTTAAAATTTGTATTAAAAGGAGATATAAGAGAAGTAATTTTGCAGGTATCATTGGTAGTAGGTATCCACCAGTAGTTGGTACCTGTTAACTACATATGTAGGTAAGTAATAATAATTTTTCCATCCTTACATGATGACTCGAAAGTAGTAACAATATTTTTCCAACAAATATAAAATACGATGCGTTTGATCGAGTAATTGCTAAGTATATCTACTAAAAACTTTGATTTCATAAAAGAAAAGAAAAAAAAGCAAACAACCAACATCCGATTTTCGATACGGAGACAAAGAAAATCAAGAGAAACTTATCGCGTTCGATCGGACGCTGTAAAATTCCCCGAGTGAATCTCTCCATTTCGAAACTACCTCGTCATCATCGTCATTCAAGAGGGTAGAGCCGATAGCGAGAAAGACAAAAGAGCGAACGAGTCTCGCGAGGGTCTTTTGTAAACCAGGCAAGTTTTCCGAAGAAGCGATCGTCTTTGCGGGTAGGTGCAGCAGCGAGCCAATTTGCATTGTCAACCTGCGGGCACTTAGCCAAAGGAAATTGCTAATGCCGTGGCACGGCCAATCGCCGTTTACCTCTTCGGTCTCCCCTCTTTCCTTTCCACCCTTCCGTAGTCTTCCTCGTTTGCCTCGTCTACCCCGCCGATCGTTTTATTCCAGTTTAAGGCATCAACTCGGTAATTTTATAACGTCGTAAACAAGGCGTGCTTGTATTGAGTTACGTGTCGACTTGTCCCTTTTCTCTCTCTTTTCACTCCTTTTTTACTCTCTTCGTTCCTTCCTCGTCGTTTCTCCTTCTATCTCGCTCTCTCGCTTTTCATAGTGTCGTACGAGGTTTGGAACAAGAAAAGAAGACTTTACTTTTTGAGAGAAGCGAAAGAACGCTCCTCGGAGTTGTAGTGTTGAAAAATATAGAAGATCCAACCAAACTGCTTCTTTTATTTTTGGCGATCTACCTACTATAGATATCTACTATATCTACGCGTCTTTTTCTCTTCCTCTTTTCCTTCTTAACCGACGTGTAAAAATGAAAGCGTGACGTTAAAAAATTAAAATAAAGCGGACGCGTAATAAACCCACCTACATAATTATTCAGGATTCCATGATGCGGATAAGGTTGCCCTTCGCGCTTGGATTACTGTAAATTTCGCGTTCCTCCATCGCCGTCGTCGTTGTCGTCGTCGTCGTCGTCTCGCGTTACTCGCGCCTCTCGAGTACAGAAGAAACGCGTCGTCATCGCTGCCATAGGTACAAAACGGCAACGTATTTGTGCCGTAGCCATTAACAAGTCTCACGTCTCAGAGGATATCGAGGGGATAAAGATTCGAGCAGATTCATCGAGTATTTTGCGCATAAATTTTCTTGCCTCTCTCTCTCTCTTTCTCTCTCTCTCATCTTTCCTTCGGAAAGATCATTACAACGACGCCAACGATGAGGCGGTTTGTACGATGACGACCACGGTGAGCGGTATTTTCGTTCGAAGATGACGCGTCTCGACACCTTATCGCGAATTACAGCAAAAGGTCGCTTCGCCAGGTTATTCCTTCCATTCTATCCATTACTAGAGGCCTATGATCACGAGGACATATTTTTGCCGCTGCATAGACATCCCGCATCGAGTAAGTACATCGCATCCTATCACTGAGAAAATATCGGCGAGCTTCAAACGACATTCCCCGTTTGGTTGCGAGTCGAGAGCAAGCAAGAATCGCGGATGCTTAAAAGATCATTCGAGTCTCGTGATCGTGGAGATCGCCAAGCGACGAATGAATCACGAAAATTGGCTATCGCGTATCATCGTTTTCCTCTAAACGAGAAGATGTCTTTCTGTTTATCCAAATTTTCGTTCTATTGGTCTTGTTACTTCTCGACACTCGATTACGCCTTCGTTACATATGTGCATCGCGACTGTGTATAGATAGAATGTATAATGAGCAAAAAGGGAAATAGGACCGACTGAAAGAAGAAGCTCCAACCGTGAGTAACTTTGTGTTGTAATGTTCTAGACTACAATTTACATTTTATCCCTATAATTCATATGAACGATTCGTTTCAAAAAAATTCAAGTTACGTAAATGTTACGAATGTCACGATCACGGAACTTATTCGTAGTCTTTCCGGACGATATCTAACGAAGGAAAAAAAGATTCATCCTAGACGAGTCGATAAATTCGTAGCGTTTGGAGTCGTAAAGAGGAGTCGATGCTATCGCTAGTTATAAAATACAGTTAGGGATCTCGTATGTGTATATGTACACAAGTCCACGCAGAATATGTACGTAAGTAAATAAATATATATAGGTATATGTGTATCGAGAGAAATTCAACTAGCAAATAATATAAATAGCGTAACCGAGGAGATAAACCGAACTATCAGTCGTTGCGAGCTCGAAATAATAATCAATTAACTCTCGTCGATATCGCGTTTATATAGACACGGTCGTAAAGAATCGACCTTACGAAAGGAAAAAGACAAAGTTAACGAAGCGACGCACGAGCATGACGCTCGATCCGTTTCGAAGAAGCAAAAGGACGACGTTTGATTCCGAGCTCGTTGAGAACACGCCAAGAGGTCAATGACACCGGCTTCAAGGCGGTCGGATGAAGTGAAAAGGGAATATACGCGTGCGCACATGGTTATGTACTTGGGTATATATGTACGCTAGGGATGTTCCGAATATTCGTGTTCGTATTCGATTTGGCAAATACTCGCTTAATATTGTGTATTAATATTTGTATCTATATTCGTTGAACTACATGCGATTATTCAAATATTATTAAATATTAAAAGTAATATACAATTACTTAAATAATGCTAGAAAATAATAAAAAAACATTTTCCAATGCTTCCAAAAACAATTATTACAAAAATTGTCAATTTAGCTAAACTCTAGCGTAGGATTAGAAAGAAATCGATAGATCTCGCTTTGTAACACTTTCATACCTATTTTTTCCTCATAATTTCCTTCAGCTGGGAAACACCTAGAGCCTAGAGGCCCTAGACACTGCGTACTAAGCGCTAGAGACATCTATCGTCCAAGCTCGAAAGTCAGAAGTTGAGGGAACGCCCGGCAGAGCGCAGGATCGACCCTTTTTCAGATGGCCGCCGCTAAAGTTCTTCCGATTGGTCGGCAGCGCGGCGGCCATCATGAATTCCACGCATAGACGGCATAACGAGGGCCACGATGGCCGACTTGGCCACCAATGACGTCACGGGGGAGGCACTCGATGAAAAAAGCGGAGAATTCGAAAAATGGCGTCCTGCATGGCACACCTCGTACCGTCACGCATATACGCGTGTCTCGTATCTCGCACTTATTATGGGATATTTGGTATACTTAATGTTATATCCGCGTGTACGCATGCGGTGGGACGGCCGGATTAACGAATTATCAAGAAACATATCTGCTTGGCTCGTTGCTCCGATGTTAAATATAACAATGCAATTATAGCCCTTACATTACTTCCCCTAAACAAAAAATATATTCCGTTAAAAGCATAAATAATAATCTAATAAATCATACTTACGTATCCTGACGATCTTAACCAAACGATACGAAAAACACGGAATGGTTTCTCTCCCTCCTTATTCTCCTAAAAGAAACGTCTTCTATAGTTATCAGGGTAACGATGAGGATCCTCCTGCGTGCACGCGACCCACAAAAAGAGTTAACTGCGTGCCGCTTCGGATTTCCGTGAAAGGCAAAGACAATAAACCCAGTGACGTTGCAAACGATACAGACGACGACCTCGGCAGAAAGAGAAGGAGAGAGGGGAAGAAGAGGTTATGCCGGAGGACCGTGCGTAAAAACTTTTATGATCACAGTCAATAAAGTGACGTAACTTAAGTGGTCTACGTGGAACGACGGTAGTCGGTGACGTCAGACAGACAGACAGACAGACCCACAGAGAAAGAGAGAGAGAGAGAGAGAGAGAGAGGGAAAGAGCGGAAGTTGCGCGTAAATGCCACGTGAAACTCGATGGATGAACGAGGGAGCAAGGGCGAGGGGTGCTCGTACTCCTGAGGAAGAAAACGAAGAGGAGGGAAGTTGCGAACGCGAGGAAATGCGTGAATGAGAGACGAGGAAAGAAAGAAAGTACAAGGAAGAGGGGGTGAGAGAGAAAGAGATAGAAAGAGAGAAAGAAAGAGAGAAAGAGAGAGAGAGCTGGTTGATGGTTTACGACATTCCGTTGATGGCCATAGTGGCGTAGTTGTGGCGTCGAGCCCATAAAAATGTAACGAGCCTGTAAACGTTCGTTTATATTGCTCTGCCTTTACGCCCATCCGGATTGGGGCAGGTCGCTGGAGAGTCTCGCGGAAGCCGAATGGTACCGTGTGTGACGTCACGTAAGAAGAGACGGACGTGCGACCTCGCGTGGCCCGCTACGATTCGCCCCCCGTATACACGTTCACGCACACGCACACACAGACACACACACACACATTGCTACACCGCACGAGTCACCGGGGCCTAACTGTTTTTCTACGCGGACCGCCGTATAATGGCGTCGTAGACTCGTTTTAGAGCCGATAAACGCGCGACACACCACAGACTGCCTGTCTCTTCACCGCGTATCGTTGACTCTCGCTTACCGCGAGCCTTCGACATCCGGTGACCTTGACGCTTCGACCGTAATTGCCTCGGCACCGTAACAGTCCTCGCTCGGCTACCATATTGGCTTCTTTCGTGGGTGGTTATCAACCACTTAGCAAACACAATGCTGTCTTGTTATATGTATAATTGCTTGTTAACAACAGAACGAAGGAACCCTAATGTTTACACATAAATTCCATAAAAGATTTCGACCACTTGGACCTATAATTTTTCCAAACATTTCCAGCAACTCTCGGACCGTCAAAGCTCGTAACCTTCCTCGGCCAAGCGATGCTCCAATTCAAGGACTCGACTCAGTTTCTTCATTGTCTCAACGAATTCGGCGCCATTCCCATTAACCGGATTACCCCGAGAGCGGTCATAAAGATTCGTGGACACGGGCGGCCGACTTTCTCACGAGTCTGCTCGTCTCTACGCTTTTACATAGATAGCCGAACGACCTTGACATCGATTCGCGTTTCTCCATGACGAACGGAGGAGAGCGTGACGCTTTTATATATCACTCTTACCTCTCGTTTAGCTTCGTATACATACACACATACATACATACGTGTGTGAGTGAAAGAACGGGCGAGTAAAACGGTAGTAGTCGTTTCTCGTTGTTGCCTCCTCGTGAGAATAGCGCGTTTCGCGAAGCGCAAAGCTTCGGAATGCCCGACGACTCCTTTCGGTAACGTGTAAAACTTTATAGGTGGCCGTAAAGACGGACGTTTAGCTTTATTTGGGTAGCGAGAGTGAGAAAGACCGTTCTTAGTTGAAGTACGCCAATTGAAAAGGAAGTTAACGGGGTAGGCTGAAGAACCGTGGCGGAACGCTGCCCGAGGCCTACGCGCTACACATGCGACGGCCGACGCTACGGATATTTTTCGAGGTGCAAACTGCAAAAGAAATTATATGTATCTATTTTTCCTTATTGGTGGGAACGACCACTTGTAGTAATGCAATTTGTGAATATAGAGACGCGTGGTAAAAAACTATGCCTACTTTTTATTAGCCTGTATCTCCCCTCCCCCCTTAAGTCATTTTCTCATCAGCTAACAGCATATAGATCACATTTGAGTCATGTACGGGTCATAAAAATACTAAAATACAATCAATAAAATATGATACATTTGTGCGCCGTAAAAATGAAAAATGATATACTTTTATGCGGATGTAGAAGTCAGAGCTCGGATAAATATAGATACATGTATATTCTGAAGGGATAACCGGTTGGTAACCGTAGCAAGTATGTAAAAACCTATGTTCGCGATAATGTAATTAATGACTTTATTATCATCCTATTAATATTAACGCTAATCAAGAACGATCTGTTTCCAGATCGATGCGCTCAATCTATTCTCCTAGATTGCCGTTAAAAACACTTTTTTTCTGCTTTACTTCTGCTAATAAAAGGAACGTCAGATAGTTCACGGGTTAATACTAGATACCGTCCATTAAATCGACATAAAATTCTTATCGGACCATTATAAACGAGAGGTCGAATAGAACGGCATCGCGAGGATGACCGTTTTATCTCGATTCGTGCGATCTCGAGCGAAGATCAACGAGAATCGTATGCGAGAAGGAAAAGTATGTTAAACAAAGATGGCAAACCGGTTATCCGAGCGAAACCCTCTGTCCGAAGAACGAGATATAAAAAAAACATACGATTTTCTTCGTTGACTATGCCGGTCGAGGCATTCCAATTTTTTCTTCGGGACGAAAACAAAATGAAAGTTTAATAAAAACGTTACGCACGACGACGCGTAGCGACGTTCGATGAGATATTCATACCAAGTTTTGGGATACTCGACGAGGTAGTCGCGTGACTCGTTTCGTTATTACGCTCACGTTAGGTAGGTTGATAGCTATATTCAATAGCGTACAGGTGCATTGTTGTCTGGAGAGCGTCTGGACGAGATCGCGAATGGACGAGCGTTCCCCTCTCGAAAGCTCGTAAAAACGGAACGTTCGCGTGATTATTCGCTTCTCCGTGTAGGTATATAACCTGCCTTTAGCCGGCTGTACTTTTAGCTCCTCGACAGATGCTCGGAATAGTTCGCGGAGCGCGTTCTCGATACGATCGAATCTTCCGCGAAAAAATGTTTCCTTTAGTGCTTGTAATTTTTGCGGATGAGTTCTCACCTTCGACGTCTTCCATCTGCTTACGAGTTATGGGAAGCTGCTTTTGTATGAAACTTCATTTTAATCGAATAAAAGTATAGAAATTTGTTTGTAATATGTAGATCACGGCTGTGTAAGTAACTATGTTCAAGAAAAAATTGATTAGATGATAAATCGTCGGTTTTCTTTTTTCCAGTATTCTTAAAATTTCACTCGTCCTCCTGTAACAAATACACCGTGTACTTTAAAACAGCGACGATATAGACAGCCGCTTAAAGATCACTTTGTAAACTCGAAACGATTCAAACTCTCCGACAGCAAGGACGAGCGATTATTCTCGATTGGATGTCACTGTATTTTATTCGGGTCATCGACCGATCTCTCTTCCAAAAGAATCATTGCCGTCTAGAGCATCGTCTGACCGAACGTTAGTGCTCGTAAAAGCGGCTACTTATGCGATCGTTCGACCTTCCTTCGAGCCGTTATATAGGTACATTGATTTAACTACTCGCTTCGCGATTTAACTACTTGCACGATATTACACAAGAAACGACGATCAGATACAATAAACCCTCGTTATCGTCGCTGCGTCATTCTTAAATATACTTTTGTATCATTTCTTTATTTTTCTTCGCATAATTTTTGCAAAAACTTTGCAAATCTGTTCGTCAAATATATCCATTCGCTGTATCTACCGACACGTAGGAAACGCGTGACCATCTCTGAGAACTGAAGAAGAAACCAGATACAATAAGAACGTCCGAGTATTATCAAGGCATCAGAGGAGAAAAGGAGAACATCGTGGGAGTTCGTCTCGTGCTCGGAGCCGGTTATAAGCTTTACAAGTTTTACCGGTCTCGTCATCTGTCAGAATTATCTCGAGATCGGAGTTCGTCGTGATCGCAGGTCATCGCGTCGTCTAGAAAGCGTCTGTCCAAAATCGGAGAGGTAAAGAGAGGGAATAAGAGAGAGATAACGAGAGGGAGAGAGAGAGAGAAGAGGAAGAATTGACGAAAGAGAAAAAGAGAGAGAGAGAGAGAGAGAGAGAGAGAAATTCCGTTGGAACGTCGCTCGTAAAGCCGACCACGTTGTTGCGTAATCGTTCGTTCCCTCTCGAACGGGCAGTCGACCGGCCGGCATTCGCTCTACGACACGTACCGCCTTCATTCATGACTCTTCTGCCATCCGGGAGTGAGAATTTTATGCGAGACTCGTAAACAAACGCGCGTTGTCTTCTTCTTTCCTTCTTTGGGTCTCTACGCGCAGAGAGCGCCCTCGTCTACCATGCTTCTTTTTACGACAGTTCCGGTGATGGTTTCCACGATAGCACGTACGATGGCGCTCCCTGTTCACTTCAACTTCTTCTGCCTCTTCTTTCTTTTTTTTTCCCCTCGCAATTTTAATAATTGACTTTATTGGGTTTGTGAATTAATTCGACGTTTATCAACAATGCAGGTAGGCATGTATAATAAGAAGCGATAAGAAGGCTCGATGCTTTAGAATAGAATTTTAATAAATCGTAACTAAATTAATAATTTTTGTTTTCTTCTGTTCAAACAAAAGGAATGGGTATTTGTATCATTCTTATTTCAACGAGTACCGTTAATAAAATATATTTTGGGAATCCTAAAAATGTAGATAACTTGTTATCTATATCGACATCAACTAATACCTGCTACCCTAAACACTTAACATTCCGAATATTGACCAACTTTTTAAACGAGTCTCGAGATATCACAGAAACAACTATTACCGGATAAGGTTACATCATTTAAAATAATTTCTATGATTCCAAGAGAGATTTACATTTTAAACGAGATTCCTACGTTCTAGTTCGAGCGTTTCCCTTTTTTAAAAATCCCCGAAGCACGAGAAAGCAAAGTAACCGAGCTATTCTATCCGTCATGATGATTTCATTACATCTCTCGATTTATTAGAAACTTATTATATATAGACCGTGCACTCATCGTTCCGGGAAAAGGTGGTTTACGGTACTAAAGCAAAGAGCGTCCGAAATTTGCCAGGTCGCGAAGAGAGCTCAAAGGGTTCCAATATTTGTTTCCATTAATTTAAGGAACGGATGTTGAAAAATAATAATCAGAGGATTTCCACGGAGCCGTGGAAATAAACGTTCGGTCACGAAAATTCGCGCGAGTACACCGCTTTACCCGGAGCTTGCAAGCTATTTTTCCGGGAATCGAAAAAAGGAAAAAGAGAGAGAGGGAGAGAGAGAGAGGAAAAGAGGGGGAAAGAGCATTTCTTTGGGGAAATATTTATCGAAACGCTTTTCGGTGCGCGCGTATGGTCGCGCGGAACAAGGTTGCGTCATAAAAGGATTTCTTTTTCACGCCCGAAAAATACGAGGGGACGCGATATTGGCTGTCGGCCAGGCCGTCGCGATCTCGAAGAAACGAGTCGCAAGAAGATTACGCGACTCCTTTGACCTCGCGTTGCTGCAACTTTAAAGGTGCTGTAGATGTCGAGGTAAAATTTTTAAATATATATATATACTGTCTCTCTCTCTCTCTCTCTCTTTCTCTTTTTTTTCATGATTTACCTTCGACCTACGGGAAAGGATGATGAAAAGTGACACTCTGTTTCTCGAATATCCTTTCTGTCGCTCGCTCTTCATCCACCCTGATCCATCTCGAATGGATTTGACCTCTAGACGGCGCGTAGATATGGCCGATGTACTACTTCGATTTACCTATAAGTCGTTTGCTCGTGCCTTCATCGCAAATAGTCGAATGTATATGTATACGTAGATAGATATGTAGGATGTAGATAGGTGAAACCCACGTAAGTAGACATATTGAGGCTACAGAATCTAACTTCGTATTCATTCCTTTTTATATAGGTACCTACACCTTATATTACTTACAATTTTTTTTTTAATTTGTATAGAATGTATAATTTTACAAAAATTCTATTATCTATTTGAACGATAAGTTGAACAAAAAATGATAAAACTTTTGCATTATTTTTTATATATGTATAATCTTGAGAATCCAATTGTTAAGATCAAATTGCAAGAGTTGGAATTCTTTTGTAAAGTAAGAACCAGAAATCCTTGCTATCTACGCGATGTTATCGCGAAAGCGAATAATCTTTCGGACCTCTCTTCGATTTCCCTCGAAAGCACTTCATCCAATTTACCGTGACTCTTCTTTCTCGTAGTAGAAACTCCTTCCTCGATCCTCTCTTCCCTAAGAAAACATTTATACGATACGATCTTCGCGTCGATAAGGCGGATTTCACTCGGAGCACGGACTCGTAAGATGTCGGCTTAGACTTCCGTGCGACTCGTGGAGGATCGAGTAGAATCGTGTAGAATCGTGTAGAATCGTGGAGAATCGTGGAGAATCGAGGTGGATCGCCGGGAGAGGCGTCGAGGCGAGGACGGAGATTGGTCCGGGCCAGCGTGCCGCGCGATCCAAGAAGAGACTCGAAAGATAAGGCGATATCGATAATGGCGGCGGCCGCGAGCGACGCTGTCGAATTTATGCCCGCGAGCGAACTGCTCGTCCCAATCTTGGAGAACAAGAAAAAGAAGAAAGAAGAGAAGCAGGATAAAGAAATAGAAAATTGAGGAGTGGCTATAGAAACGAGAGGACGAAATAGAAAATACGTAATGAAATAAAAATAAAATGAATAAGAAAAGAATAAAAAGAATAAAAAGAATTTTGAAAAAAAAAATAAGAAGAAGAGAAAAGGTGAAAGATCGTATAAAGATTCTTTAGCCGTGCAAGCGTCTACTTAGGTAACTGTGTTGTTCATTAGCTTCTCTCCTGGACTTCGATTCTTAAGGAGTCTCGTCAACGGAGAAAGCAAGAGAAGGAGAAAAAGAGAGGGAGCGAAGGAAGAAGCATTTATTCGCGAAACAGCGGGTCGTCGCATCCATTCGGTGCCTCGTAATATTTCGTGATTTCTCCGACCCTGCCTACCTCGCAACCGTATGCAGCTCCAAGAGACCCTTAATTAGAAGCTTTCCTTTGCACACTTAATGCACGTACTCGCCGTAATATTGCACAATTTATGTTCTCGAGCGTGACTTTGTATCGTCCGGTTGGTCGGCCACCGTCTTGAGCGACCGCGATAAGCAACGATTTCGTTTCCATCCGCACGGTTCTCCTGACTTTGATCGGATGAATCGAATTTTTGTACTTTTTCAAAGTGCAAAGATACCTGCTTGAGAAAGAGCAGAGAGCAACTGACTTATGTTTTTTTTTTTTT
>JAIFRP010000011.1:269054-288858 GCA_032403825.1 Odynerus spinipes | reverse complement strand
TAATTCCGCATACAATGGTACAACTTATTCGCCGTTTCTTAATGGAATGTAAGTATGTAATATCTACCTACGGTCACGTTTTGTTTTATGATATTTACAAAAATGTATTTTTATGATAATTCATCTATTTTTATGATCAGCTGCTATGTAGTACCTAGGTATATCTCTTCTTCGCGATCGATTACCGAAATGGAAAAACGTACGAGTACTTCTTTCCGTACATTCGTTGAATTTTAAGATACTAACACGGTCTAAAGTTTAGTTCACATACGCTCACCTACGATATATATTTTTTTTCGTTCCTTCGCTATTTTGTCCTACAGTGAAATCATATCACGCGTGAACCAAACGAGCGGAGTAGGTATTAGTCGATCAAGGGTCCTTCCTCGTGCGAAACCCTCGTTTGTGCTCGATTAGATTTACATTGTATACGTTTCCACCGAGAAACGAAACATTTTAAACGAGAAATCCTTTGGCGTAGCGCACGAACTCTTCGGTTTCGAACAGTACGCATGCTAATTCGTTCTTTAAAGAGGCAAGATCCAGTCACGTACGCGCAAGATGGCACGATGCATCCTGAAATAGATCGGTTAAGGTTGAAGGACTACGACGAGGCTGAAGGATAGAAGCATTTCCATTCTATTTGGACGTTGGCCATAGTTACGAGGCTCGGGTGAACTATCTTTAAGCGAGGCGACGTTCTACGGCAGAATCATCGAATACGTGCACGTATAACACACAGGAGATAAAGATTTGCAATAAAATAATTACTTATACCTATTCTTACGAGAAATGAAAATTTATCTAAGAATCGTAAGACACTACACTTTGATCCAAGAGCTTAACATTTATCTAATCATCGATATTAAGTAACGTTATCATCGATACTTTTAACGACGATCGTTAATATTATCGGAAGATGCGTCTAGCACGATAAACTCACGAAAGAGATGCAACGGGTTATCGGACACTTGAAGGAGCTCCCACAATGACGACCACGCGTTTCTTCTCGAAGTGAACGTAGGTACGAATTCGTTTACTTTTAGGCAAGCTACGTGATATACCGACCTTCCTGCGCTTCTCCTTCCTCGGCCAACTACGAGACGTCGTAAATATTCTTCCCAAAGTAAGAACCATAAAGAACTGCTCGTGGGTCGGAAGGGTTAATTTTTTTTCTTCTTCTCTTCCTGGACAAGAAAGAGGAAGAGAGAGAGAGAGAGAGAGAGAAGGCAGAAAAGTCGCTCGCCGTAATATTCGAACGCTTTGTAGCCTTGACCAGAGAGAAAGAAAGAGAGAGAAGGAGAAATAGGACAAAGAAGCTCACTATTCGTTTGTGTAACTGGCCACGAAAAGAGCGAAAGGGTTACACGCTCGAGTCATTGGGACTCCGGGATACTTTCGTGCGGCCACATTAAAGCGTCTCGATTTTTTTGTGTGGTCCCTTTCATAACGACAGATTTGTGGAACTTCCTGCTTCAAGCATTCGTATAGCTAAATCAAAAGAATCTAACATCAGGAACTTAGTACGATATTCTTTCCTTTTTTACGATAATTTTATGAAAAATCTAAAGAAGTTAATTTTCATATTCTTTTTTTTTATTAAGTTCTTATTACGACGAAGTTAATAGGTGCAAAAAAAGCGAGGCGCGTGCTTACGTAGACGCGGTAGTCTATCATCGACGGCCATTCCAGACACGAATTTAAATTTCAAAATGGTTCCCCGAACGACGCACGAGAGCGACCGGTAACCGCTTTCGAAGCAATTACGTGGAATCTAACAACCAAATCGACCGTATCGATCGGCCGGCGGGGTTCTCATTTAACGAGAGACTTTTCGAAACTGGTTGGTGAACGAACTCGTCTTTGAAAATTCCCGCGCTTTGACTCGCGTCTACTAATTAGCGTCCTCTTCGTCGAATCGAAGTACGTAAGTGCTCGTCTTCCGTTGATTTCTCCGACGAGAAAAAAAATATCCCACGCGTGTCATCCGAAAGCACGAAGAAAATGGACCCAAACTTTACCCAGGCCGATTGAACTCTTATCGTATTTCTTTGAAACTGCTTTAATCATTCCGACGATATACGATAATTGTTTCTTTTTTTTCGTTACAAAAAAGAAGTTAAAGTAACGTTAACCGTATCGAGTCTTTAAAAAAACCGAGTTCACTTTATTAGAACGATTGGTTAGCTTCTAAATTTGTATCGTTTAAATAGGCACGCATACCTATAGAAATTCCAGGTAAATTTATGCCACTATTAGATAAAAATAATCTCCAAACGAATATTCACACGAGTCGAAAAGAATATACTTGAATAAACCAAAAATATCTTATACATCTCGGCGAAGGAGCAAGTGTCCAGTGATATATCGGCGGTACTGCGCGTACGTTTCGTCACGGAAGACTGGTACTTGCTTTTCAAAGTTTACGCAAACGGCAAAGACGTCCGGGTATAAGATTTCGTCCGAAAATTATACGCGGCCCCCGCTATACGCGTGTACGACGCGATGTAGCTCATAAAATGTATCTAGTAGATATGGATACGCGAGAATAAATTTTGCGGAGAATGCGCGACACGGGGAACTTCAAATTCTCGAAAAAAAAAAGAGAGAAGGAAGAATAAGAGGAGTAATAGTAAAGAAGGGAAGGGAAGAGAGGAGAGGAAGGGGGTAGGAGAAAAAGGGTGCGATTTCACCCACGCCTCGAGTGAATCGCGTTCGACGAGGAGCATCGCTCGTTGCCCTTCGCAGATTAAATATTCATGAAGCTAGCGAGTATAATTCCATAGGCTACCTAGGTGGTATCGTCGATGGTCGCCTAGACGCCCCGAAAGATGCTCGAAGGGCAAACGTGACCGCCTTCATTGACTTTACGAGCAGTAAAACGTACCTTTATAGTTTGCCCTTGCAGTCGGTACAGGATACCAGCACGGGAATCGGCTTCTTGCGAGTGTATCGCGCGTAGTCCCGCCACTGTCTTCTCGCATTAAAGGATACCTCCCTAAATATGCTCTTCCTAAGCTGCTACCGTTCTATATCTAGCCTCTTGTTTCGAAGTATACTTCGAAGTGGGATAATCGACGACTAACGCTACTCAACGAGAATGATTAGCATTTTTCTATAAACCATTTAGGTACTTAGTTATGCTTACTTATTCTTCGACGTTGGAAATCAGTGCATGTTTTTTCTCTTCTAATTTATACGACGACGTACTTTTCACGTAGTTTAAGTAGACGAAGGGTAGAGGAGCATTTCGTAGATTGGAAAGCGTCATCACGGATTCGCTTGAATTTACGACTTACAGGATTTCATTGAGTTACATGCTCTTCCATTGTGACTGCATCTAGGTAAGTATATATACCTAGGTATCTATGTATGGACACAAGTACCACCTACACGAGCATGTACGTAATCTAATATGTAAGTTGTTACAAAAGAAGACGAAGAGAAACTTCTTCATAAGAGACAGAGATACGTACTACATACTCTTCCGGAGTTCTTAGCCGGACGAAATTTGCGGATGGCGCGGCTCCGCGAGCACTCCGAGAGAAAATTCTCCGTAACTACGCAGAAACCCGCGGAAAGAGGATGATTTTCTCGACGGACGCATCTTCCTCCTCGGCTTCGGCGAACTTGTCTCCGGTGGTCTATCCGAGTAACTACCGCATAAGCCGCCGGTAACCAACGGTGTTCATCAAACTTTGAAACTTTAATGAGTTTATGGTAAACCGTCCCTGACGCAGCTCGGAATTCTACTTCGGCTGTTATCCGTGGCTTTGTACACTGCATTCGGCGATCTTAATTACGTCGGTACAACGAACGACTCTTTGCGACGGCGAAAAAATTTTTAACGTCGGTCTTGCGAATGCTCGCGTACGTTCGAAACTTTTATATTTTCTTGTTATCCTTCTATTCGGCAGGAAATATATAAGTTCTATCTATCGAGCTTATAGTTTTGAAAAAAAAAAATATTAAGTCGAAGATACAAGCTTGAAGAAAGTAAAATAAAAAATATTTTTACCCTTCCAACTAACTATCCACTAACGTGAAAAGGGTTACGCGGAAATGACGCAACTGTCCTTCGCACGAAAAAAAGGTACGCCGGTAAAGAGTTAACGCAAGGTCTCTGGAAGGTGCTCGACAGACGAACGAACCATCGAGAAGACTATAAAGCTATAAAGCGAAAAAGCGATCGGAAGGGTTGAGAATGGTCGGTCGGGTTTTCTAGCCTCGTAGATCGTCTTCTTGACCTCGGCCCCGGCAATTTTACCCTTCCTCGCGAAGATACTACCGCAACGCGAACGGCTAACTCTTTGAGTCTTCTTCTCGCAAGGAATTCAGTCTTCCACCGAGCATCAATATCGAACGTGTCCACGAGCGGTGACTTCCACTAACGGTTTGAAGCTTTTCCGAACGTTCAACAGCTTTGCCTACTACCGTAATACAATTCTGACGTATATTCGTAGCTTTAAATCGTTCGAACGAAGACGCGTTTGAAATTGTGCAAATTATTCGGCACTCAACGACGGTAGTGTAAATCGTTTAAATCACGAGCACTCGTAACGATCGTTTTTAACCTTCCAAAACGATGTAGCGGATAGGTAATAGCGAGAACGAAGCACCTATGAATCCCCGACGCGTCAAGATATCTACACCGCGGGATAATTTATTATCTCTTAAATGCGCAAATCGTTTACGGAAGAGTGACATTTATACAACGTTAAGTTTTATTCGCTCTCTCGAGGGTATAAGCTTCGGCGTGTGTCCCATTACGATCATTTTAATTTTATGCGATGTATTCTCATATCGTAAGGAGCATCACTCTCTCTTTCTCTATCGTCTATACGATTCTGACATCTTCGTCCGGAAGAAAACGATCCGCGAGATGGAAAATGAAAAAGAGCGACGAAGAAGGCATCGCGGCGCACGCTGTCTCCACACGAGCTGGAAGAAAGGAAATCAAAGGATAGAACGTCTCGAAGAATACCAAGGACGGAGAGGAAAAGAATGGCGTCGAGGAAGAGTAGGCTGCTTCCAAGATTGCAACACGTCGCTTCGGATCGCGTCTAATTTTAGCGAAGCCTTCTCGAACGCGAATAAAAATACGAAGTCGAGGGAAAATAAGAATCGAAGGATGAGAGAAAGAGAAAATGAAAGGAGCTTTTCCCGTGGTCTTAAGGCTGACGACGTGGCTGGCACGTTGTGCTGAGTCCGTCCGGAGCTGGAATTAGAACGCTTCGCTGTAACCGGGAGGTTTCTTTCGGTGTTTCTCGCAGGAAATGCGCTCGTCCCGACGGAACGTCCTATCGGTTCTACGGGCGACCTCTCGAAAGGATTTTCACGAAAGAGATCCACCACGAGAGCGAGCGCAAGGTATTGGCATAGAAACGAGAGCGAGTCTCTATTCGATGGAATTACATCGAAGCCCTTTGGACGTGGCTCGATACAAAGCGAACGATTCATGGACAAGATGAGCGGAATGTATTGAATCAGCTGAAGGGAGCGAGAAGGGATGTGGGGTGGAATCGAACGTTCTGAAAGATAACCCTCGATGGTGTCGCTTGAAATTATAGGATTCGGTTCGGGTCCTTATGCATCAGCGGGACGAAGAAGGAGACGAGAATCTTGGAATCGCGTTCCTATAAGAACTACATCGAACAACGGATATCGATGGGGAATTCATGGTGATCGTATGCACGCGTTGACATAAGAGATTTCAAAATAACGACACGCGAGTGAGAGTTAGAAGTTTAAGAACGAAACTCGTTAAGATCCGTTCTCTACGACTAGCGATAAATATATTTCACGAAGTAGAATGTCTCGAGTGTCTTCTTTCTACGCGGACCAATCGAATTAAGGTATCATCGACGTGCCATCGCGTTCGTTCCGACGGACCATACACTACGAAATTCGAGTGCCGTGACACGAAATATCGACAGCGCCACCACCTCCTCCTCCTCCTCCTTCTCCTCCTCCGAGTGTCTTCTCGCAGCTCGAGAAATTTACTATCGTAAATATTGATGATCCTCCGCCATTCTCCCGTGGTGTCATTGCCTAAGAAAAACACAGTCGCGCGATCAAAATGGACGAGAGAAAAAAGTAGGATCACGCGCGTTTACTTTCGGACATTTTGCCGAAGCACTCTCTAGGATAAATCGACTATTTTTGCGTCATCTCTTCGATGAGTTTCTCGCTTGCTTTTTAGTCAAAGTTATTTTTTATACAAAATAAAGATACATATAAATATATGTTTAATCTTAAAAGAGTTAATAAATCAGTTTTAAAAAACGTTGTAAAATTTGTAAAATCGCCTACCAGTAATCTGTAGCGATCAACGTTTTAATTTAATAACATAAAAAGAATAAGCAAAGGCCAAGAAAAATTATATCACTCTTATCCGTATTATAAAATTCGGAAGATAACTTTGGAACGTCGATAATTTTGAGAGCATAAGTTCGGGAGAAATATACCTATGTATATACTTAGGTATTGTGGGTACGCGTTTCTCTCGCAACATGGTTGGTTCCCATACACCCTTGTGCGAGGCTCAATGGCGTAATCCCATGGGAGTTACGGGACATGAATTATACACTCTCGGTTGGACGTGAGTGGGGAGCGAATGCGGACAAAATGGTGTCCTAAAAAGAACGCTATTCTCCTTCCACTTTCCGTTTTCCTCCCTTCGTTTCTTCTTTCTCGTGGCTGGGAATATTCGTGATTTACTTTTTCGTCGGGAAATTCCGTTGATATACATAAGTATAACGTCGATGTTCATCTTATGAGTTTAGATAATAAAAGGCCGTTTTTGCTTACGATAGGAGTCGTTGAAAGATCCCGATCCTTGAAATAGATTAAGAAATGGTCGTCATTTTACTACGATCGAACAAGCACAGCTCGCTCGAAGATCGATCGATTTTGATTAAGTATTTATACTCCCAAAGTGCACATAAAACGATGAAATCTACAAAATAAATTCCATTCTAACAAAAACAGTCGATAACAAATTTGTAAACAGCATACTTCGCATAAAAAGATAATTACTGTTTTTTAATCTTCCATATAAATCATTTAGCTCCTTAATTTCTTCGTATGTCTATATTCATAAATTCCAAACACTTCGCTCATCTAATAAATTACTGCAAAAACTTATCCATCGGAATATTTCTAGCTATAAGAAAAATATAATAGCTCGTCTCTGAAATTTTGCAGACTTTTCTACGATCGCCATAAACATCCGTAGATACCCGTCATCGACAGATCATTTCCACGAGGACAGGGATTCCGTGAAGAAGGGGTATTTTCAAGGTCTCTGACTCGTAAGTATCCGTAATCGGTTTGCCGCGAGAACCGCGAGCACCGGTTAATTAGATCTCGATTGGTGCTCATTTCCCTTCGTTTTCGCAGCCACGAAGCCAATCTCTCGAAGTACCGGCGTCGCCATCGCCATCGCAATCGCCGCTCGCCACCGCCCTTTTCCGTCTATACGGCCTCACCCTTTCGCGGGCCTCGCGCGTAATTGCATAATTTAGCCGGTGCTCTTTGCTCCTCGCTTAATTCATATAATTTCGTGTCCGAAACGCGTACGTAAATTCGGACGGAGTTCGAACCTTGTGGCTGCGAAAGAACGTAACTAAATGAAAAAAAAGGAGAGAGAGAAAAAAATTGCTCCATTTATTCCTCTTCTTTCTCGAACAGAAAAATCCTCGGTTGAAATTCGTATCACGCGGCGGCTCGCTCGTGTGTTCCTTGCGAAAAACGAAGAGCTACTTCTCATCGATTCTTCTTTACTCCAGACAGGGAGCCAAGGGTGAGCATCGTGAGATTCTTTCAGAAGAGGACGGAGCATCGTGGAGGACGAGGATAATTTTTTTAAAAAGAATTCGTCGAGGGTAATGATCGATCAACGGGACATGATTTTGATTCAATGGGTATTCCTCGTCAGACGCCGGTCGGCGTGCTCGCGTAAGTACCCGCTTATTTGCATTAATATAAATTTTTATGATTTCATCATTCAAGATTGAAATATCGCTGACACGAGGGTAATATGGATGTTTAAGTCACAAAGAACACGGAGAACGGCGATGCGGGCATGCGTTTTATAAAGTTCACCCGACAAATAGGTAAGTACCCAGGTAATAAAATAAGATGAACGATCTTTAGATTTTTTTTTTTCGATTGCGTAACTGTACCTATAAAGAATAAAAAGAACATTTCATAGTAATTTTATATCTAACAGGTTCTTGTTAATATCGATTTTATTATGAAATCGATATCACTGAGTAATCACTTTTTTTAATTAGTTATACTTTTCCAATTAACGCTTACCAAATTATATATTACGCTTACCATTACCAGCATTATAACGCTTACCAAAGCCCCGAGGAATTTGGTAATCAAAGGGCCGACTGTTCGACGTATACCTGCAGGACTATCGAATGAAGGGTAAAGAGAAAAAAGGAAAAAGAAGACTCGTGTACGAGTAATTAAGGGCTACGACCGTCGTAAAAATTCTTCCTTCGACGCTTCGCCGATATGAATCACGCTCGAGTTCGGATCGCCGTGGTAATCGCCGCAGGTTCGAAGTCGATCCGTAACGCGAATTTTAATAACATCCAACGTCGCCCGAGACGCGTCGATCGGATATTTTTACGAGCGGTATAACTTAAAATGTGACATTTGTCTGTTTCTATAAATAAAATTTGCATAATAAATGATTTACATTTTAAACAAACTCGTCTTTTTCATTTATAATACCAATCATCGATTATTGGCTAGTTTACTGCTAATCTATCTACTTTAAGAGCACTTAATAGAAAGTCAATAATTTAGAAACGATCAATACTTACATATATGTATAATAGCATGGAAAATAAAAGTTTTTAGTACTTTTCATTAATTATCTACTATGTAGTAATTACAACGAGTAAGGTATAATAATTTTCGAAAAGATCAAATCATAAAAAATGCGCCAGTAATTTGAAAGACCAGCGCGAGGTTATCGCAACGCATTTCCGTAAGGCATATTTTTTCTCTCCTCGCACAAAAGCCGAGTGTCATGGAAAGACCATGGTAAGCTCTTCTTCTTACGTCGGACGAAAATATGGAATGCGAGTAAAACGTCGTGATTTACGAGCGCGCGAGACTCTAAAGAGTGCTTAATCTTTTTAAGAGGCTCGCGAGGTGTCGCAGTCCTGCTTATCTGGCGTAACGAGAGCCTCGAGTACGATCCGTGTGTAGAGAACAACGGTTCCTCTTATCTTCGCTTGGCCGTGCGCTAACGTTATTCTCATACGTTATTCTCGAACGAGTTTACCGAAGATAGGATTCGTCGACGTCCCGATGAGCGAAGATAAACGGTCCGCCCTTTTTACGTTGCTCGCATGCTCGCTTGAAAAGGAAATGAGATTATTTCACATGGTGGACCGTTCAATCGTAAGTAATGTCGAGGACACCTTTGTACACGATTTAAGAGTAGGTAACGAAAGCAACTTCTTCTCTGGGTATATACTAATACCTATCCACTCACAAAAATGATGCTCGTTGCGTTTGAGCGATCGATATGACGCATTTCATAGTAAACAAATTAATGTCTATGTAGAGGTGTCGTTAGCTTCATCTTCCATTGCAAGTCACGATTCTAATCGCGTAATATTTAGGACTTCTATTATTTTTTTAATTTACGAATACGGACGGTCTTTCTCGGCAGCAGGTGTAACGATAATTAATTCAATGAAAATATGCATAACCGCATTAAGGTCTCGTAATCCAAAAAGTACTTTGTTTTAACTCGCCTCGCCTGATATCGAGATGGTAGAATGTAAGGAGATGGACTAACGGAGACTCCGACGGCGTTCATCTAGCTAGGATACATTAAAACTTTTCTCATCTTTACTTAATCTGGAAAAATGGACAGTTTTCAAGGTAACTCGAAAGAGAGAAAGAGAAGGGGTGGAGCTAAGTATCCGCGTACCAACCCCGTATTTTCTGGACGAGGAATTTTGCCAAAATGTAATTTGGCTCTTTCTAGGATACGGTACATCGTGATTTTTTATAAGGCAATCGATGCAATTGCATTAGAAATTTCAGCAATTTAAGCAGAAGATAAAGTAATTATTCGTATATAAATCAAGTCGATTTCGCAAAACGTATCTACCCGCTTTTCGTTGCTTCGGCTTTAATGATATCATCAGAAAAAAACCTTGGAGATTCCTTAGTAACTAAAACTTTATAAAATAGTAGATAAAAATCTCGAAAGTGTATCACCGTATCGCATCGGCCAATCAAAGTTACACGAGGCAAGAACGCAGAACTTTGAAAGGTCGATCTCGTTAAACCCTATCATCGGAAGTTTGAAAATGCGTCGGGACGTTGGAAGGTTGGTAGGGAGGGAGAAGTCCGAGCGTCAGAATTTTAATCAAACTACGGGAGATTGGAGAAAGAAATTGAGAAATATCCCGCGGGAACTTGCACGGAATTCGGGATTTAATCGAAAATCTCGGGGAAAATGAGAGGCGAGAGGTGAAATGGCTTTTCCCCTGCTTTTGTATAGGTAAGCGCACCGCGCGGTATAGTATCTCGGTGACGGAATCTCGAGATGAAGGAGGTAGAGGATTTTTCGTTGCAACCTCTCAAGTGTGTGTAGTATACGAAAAAGCTCAGACGAGAAGGGAGGAAGGAAGAAAGAGAGAGAGAGAGTGAGAGGGAGAGAGATTTGATGCGAAGGGAGGAACCGAAAAAGCGTCCAGGTAGAAGGAGAGAAGAAACACCGATGGAAAAAAAGAAAGACGAGGAGATTTTTGCGAGAAAAGGTAAGAGATCCTCATTCGAGAGGATCCCGGAGAGAAGCAGCGAACTCGCGTTTTCCTCTTGGTACCTTCCGACGAGCCTGGGCCGAATCTCACCATGCGAGCTGGGCTCGTATCGACCTGCTGCGCGCGCATTCTCTCTCTCTCTCTCTTGCTCTCTTTCTCATTTTCTCTTACGACCGAAAAACGAGATCGTTCCTTGCTCTCCGATTTTCTACCATGCCCTATCATCGACTCGACCTATTCGCCCACGGATGCGTTCTCAAGCTCCCAGGGTGAATCAAGGTCACCGTCGTTTTTAACACTTTCCTTTCCCTATTTATCTCCGTCGCCAGTTTGCTTTTTTTAGAAATGCATAGGTGTGGGTAAGTATCCCTATGGGTTACACACTCGGTTAGGCATATACATAATGACGGCGGTAAGATAAAATTGAATCGAGACCGTGATAGTGTCGATGCAACGTGTACGATACCTCTGAAAAATTCTTTGAGAATATAGCGTGTGTTTCGTTATTTTCCTTGCTAGAAAAAATAGGGAAATTTCAAGATTGAAAAACAACAAAATATTATCAGATTAGACTAACTTAGATTTAAAATAAGAAATTTTCTAATCATACAATACCCAGATATTAACCATATTCCAAACTTTGGCGAAAAATTTGACAAGGAAAGGAACGACGAGACGGAAGTTGCACCCACGAAAAAAGGGCTCTCCTCGGAAAGACGCGCCAACGTTCTTTTATAACCCTTTTCCGTAAGAACGACGTGTCCGCCGTTCCTGGCAATTTACCTGATGCTCACCTTGACAATAAAACACGACGAAAGGGTTCGGACGTTGCACGGAGGAGTAATAAACCGATTGAGAGTGGTCAAAATGTGAGGGCAAGAAGAAGAACGAATATCTCTTTTCTTTTCGTCTTTTTTTCGGCAGGGCCTAGGAGCGAACGTTTCGAGGCACTTTTTTTAAAGGATCCCAAACGAAAGGGGTAAAGCTTAGGCGTGTTATCTGCCTGACAAATCGAAGCGAAGGATTCGGGAAAACCACGAAACTCGCAGGTGAGCACCGAGCCAGTCGAACTTCAAGGTTGCGCGAGGAAGCTACTAAGAGTTTGCTACTTCTCAAGGTGAATTCGCGTTTTCAAGGTTTCGGAGAGAACGACAGCGGGAAACGTACACCTGTTTTCTAGGTGAGTAAGTATTCTCTCATCTTAACGAACGTAACGAAGCTGCCGCGAGATGTTTAACGATCGTCATCGAACTTTTTCATTGCTGTCGAGATCGCTATCGCTCGCTTGAAAAAGCTTTCCAAAGTTTACCGTCCTTAAAACGTCGAAGCTGCTCCATCGATTTTATTTTATCGTAGTATCAACCTAGGAATCCTTTATTGAAATAGAAGACAAATTTATAACTCGATAATTCCTTCGTAGAATCGAAAAATACTAGTTTGGGGGAGCAAAATGAAAGGATGGGGGGTGATTTAGGTGCAACACTAAATACTCGAACGAATGATAGTAACAAATTTTCGCTAAGTAGCTCGATCTTCTGGTCGGAGCTAGCCACGTGTTAAATTGCAAGGTACGAAGGCTTTGCCGCGTTTATACGTTGCCTTTGCATGCATACGAAAGGCAGGCGGAATATTCGCCCGGCGATAACAAGTTCTGCTAGTTTCCGTGCAGACCGGCATGGTTGAAGCAAGGAAGAGAGAGAGAGAGAGAGAGAGAGAGAGAGAGAGAGAGAGAATCTAGACTCGGCACCGCTTTTGCCCAGTGTATAGGTACTTGAGAAACGTTATAATAAACTCTGCGGTATATAACGCCGGCCGTGACGTGTAATGTACGATGCATATAACCTACCTACGTTCACGTACCTACCTATGTGCAAAGGTTCGCGCGAGCGCAAGGAAAAAGCGACTTTAACGCGCGGTCATCTCGCCGACGTATGCTCTTTTCTTCTTCTCTTACTCTGTCACGAGACTCGAACCGATATTTTATTATGATTTCTGTCTCTACTTACGTCTTTCTCTCTCTCTCTCTCTCTCTCTCTCTCTCTCTCTCTTGCTTTCTTGTGGTTTCTCATAAAGACCCGTTGGACGATGTCTATCCGCATTCGGAATAGCTCTCTTTTAGTTTCCTTTGTACTCCCACCTTCGTACATGTAATATTTCTTTCATTGTATCTATTTATTACGGACTCGCTGTAACAGCTTGATAAAGTAATACCTATAGCTTTTATTATCGGAAGTAATAGGAATTTAGCCTATATAGATAAGCATGGTTGTTAAGATAGAACACCTACGTACAACAGAACGATTTTTCTAGTAGCCGGTTATTTAAATAACACACGAAATATGAGAAAATCGATCTCTAAGAATAAATAACAATGTTATCAGCGAATTAGTATATTTAATCAACGTTTTTCTTTGCGCAAAAGTTATCGATGCGAAAAGATCGTAATTGAATATAAAGTCGCGAGAAAGGCGAATATCCCAGTTTCGTGAGTTCCAATCGTGCGATAACACGTGGCTCCCATTTTGCGTACACGCATACGGGTTCGAAGTTTCGGGGGATGGCGGAGAGAATCGAAGGGGGAGAGGGTCAGGAGGAAGCAGCATATCGAAAGAAGGTGTTTCGATATGAGAGAAATGAAATGAGAGAGGGGGGAAAGAAAGAAAGAGAGACAGAGAGAGAGAGAGAGAGAGAAATAAGATGAAACGAGATGAGAAGCAAAGAGAGAAAAGAGGGAAAAGAACGATTCGACAAGGTGGACGACTCGCTTGCTCGCTTACGAACGAAACTCGATGGAATGAAACGACGAAAGTTCAAATATATCTAGAGAAACGACGAGGGGAAATTTTTTATCTTAATACTCCGTGCGTCACCTTTGTCGCGTTCTTCTCAAAGTGGAGACTTATTCGCGGAAGGAATAACAGAGTACGGAGAGAGAGA
This sequence comes from Odynerus spinipes, assembly GCA_032403825.1. NCBI lineage: Eukaryota > Metazoa > Arthropoda > Insecta > Hymenoptera > Vespidae > Odynerus > Odynerus spinipes. The sequence goes on along the minus strand of JAIFRP010000011.1, from coordinate 275,113 downwards.
GAGGAAAGTTTTAGTTGAAGATACATATGTAAAGTTTACCCATATATACCTATATGTTATTTATGAAGATACGTCAGGATGGCGAAAGTTTTGTTAAGTATAGAATTAGATCGAAGTAACGTGCGGTATTGTGAATTATGAAAGAGAAGTGACAACGTTACTTTTTATTGTAAGTATTTCCGGTGATTAAAGTTTCGTTGATTATTTAAAAAATAAATTATGGAGTCCTTAGCAACCCCGATTCCGGTTTGGATTCATGCATAATCATAATCTTTGATCATACATTATTAATGATCGATGATCGTTGTTTATGTCAAGGTATTTTTATCGAAGATCCCGATGAATATTCGAAGGGTCCATTATTAGATTTCCCCTAAATAAATCTTGATGAAACCGAAAACGTTATAAAAGGCATCTCGTTACGCGATACGCTCGATGGAGAGCAGCACGAAAAAGTCGGTAAATTTGTCCGATGGCCATTTTTTCGTGCAAGTACTAACAGAAATCGATTGATTACGAATTTCAAGACACATACATAATCGATGACCAAAATGGCCTGTTTACGACGAAATATTGTAATCGAGCAGTAAGTTCGTTGAATATTCGTATTTGCAGTTAACACGTGTTCCGAAAATTGTCGCGTTCGCTGCCGATTGGACAAGTCGACGCGACCTTTTGTAAAATATTTCACACTGTCTTATCGAACATGCTTATACTGAACACAATAAACGCACTTCCTGCTATTTCTAGAGGACTATTTCTAGAGGACTATTACTTATATATTCTTTTCGTGCCGCTGTCCGTCGGATCGCGGTTTCCATAACGTGCGGCTCTTGAAAACTATAAAATGTCTATGAAGAGTAATGATACCCAAACATAATATCTAATAACGTTCTGGTTAAAATGATCAATCTTATCTGTCGAGTGTAATTACTCCTATTAAAAAAAAATAAGAAAGAAAATTAGAATACCTAATATTTTTTAAACGAGTATGAAAAAATTTGATACGCTGAAATTTCGAAACGATCAAACTTCTTGGCTAAAACAAAAAATATAAATTAACACAGAAATTGTTATTCGTTTCGACAAAAGTTAGATAGGTATTACATAGGTATTCTTTAGCGCCTAGATTCTAAAAAAAGATTTAAATTCTCACACGTCGAAAGTACCTAAATGAAATTAACACGAGACACGACCGGAGTACTTACGGCGAACGTAAGAGAATAGAAAATGTCTCTCGTCTGTGTAACGATTCGCGGAGAGGTCGCGTTTGTGGCTTCGCTCGTCGAATCGTCCGACGGCAGGTGTTCTTAAAATCACGCGTAAGAAGGCGTAACCGGAGCTCAAGCTTGCGAGAAAATTCAGGAGCTCTTATAGATTCCCGAAACGAGTGGGATTAAGAATGCAAACGACGAACTCCGGACTCGTGAGGCTTACAGATGCGACGGGGCGCGTGAAACGAAAAGAAAGAAGGAAGAGAGCAGGGAAATGAGAGAAAAAGAGAGAAAGATGATGACGGAGAACGGGAGGGGAAACTTTATATATTTCAAATTGCAAGTCTAAAACTCTGCTCCCGAGTTACGAATCTACCTACACCTACCTGTAGATATATACCTTACGTGTAGGTATAAGTATATGCATATATATACCATGTTATATAGATATGTACGGACACGCGTCAAGCATAGCTGATGGGTGGGAGCAGCTGCAAGGATTATATTCCATAGAATGAAATATTTTCCCTCGGTCATCTTGTATAATCGAATGTAAAAAATGTTCATCGCACCTGCGGCCGCGCTTCTCCTTCGGCTCCGTCAAAAATCCTCCTTCCTCTTATTCGTTTCTTTCGATAACGTTTCCCTAGGAATTATTAACCACGAGTATCTCGTAAAATCAAAATCCCCCCTCTCCCTCTCTCTCTCTCTCTCTCTCTCTTTGATTGCACTTAAAAATAATATGCAAAAAAAGAAGAGTAATCGTGCTTTTATACTTATCGCTCGAATTATGCCCCGGTATACTTACGTAACAATTATACGGGTAGATAGGTTCCTAACTACTTGTGTATTTATGTACTAGATACGTAACCACGAACACGCATATAGGCTTACGCAGAATAGCGAGGTCCGTGTCCCCATAAGCTCCGAGGTGTCTTTTAAATGCGTCCCGATAAAGATAATACCTAAACAGTCGTAAAGAGGAGAGTTTCGTCGTGCATTCGAGGCACGTAATTACCGTAATTCCTTCATCGAGTCTCCTTCGAGTCTCGCTATAATTAAAATACGCGAATAATAAAGAGAACATCGTTAATCGTTCCGTTAATTAATAAATAACGCAACGAGAAATACTTCATAACTCCGAGATATAAATCCTTTATAGGTAGGAGTGATAATACAGAAGTAATATTTTACAACCGAGTATATCGTTTATTCTGTCGTAAACAGTGTCTATTAAGACCGTACAGTTAAACGCTACTACACACGCATACGCGCGCGCGCGCGCGTCTATGTAACTGCGTTCGCGTTATTTATAAATTAAATTACGTATCTCGAACTCGGAGAGAGCATCGTATCCATAAATAACACTTACGTATTTTCCCCGACGAAGAATGAACAATAGGCCTAAACTAATTAACCAGTTTCCTACTCTGCGATATTTGTCGATGCAACGAACGTGTATCTACATATGTAAGTATTCGATAGACGATATAATTAAGAAAACCTGTTTTTCCTCTTTAGCGATAGTTTTCAAACGATTAAATCATAACGCTTCACTTCGTCGAACGCACCCTTGAGAATGTGACAGATATAGCTATCCATAAAAGGTACCTAGCTGATTTATGAGAGAAGTAATTGAAAAAATAAAATAAGCGAGCGAGTTTTAACGTTCGGGAAATGACTGCGAAGAACGTACTTCCATTATGAACTGACGCATCAATTTTTATCTGTAATTATACTAGACGTTTGTCGATTGTCTTATACTATCTTATACTAAATACACGAGGGCTTAAAAATGTTTAAGGAATGTTTAAGTAATTTATCAATATTTCAAGTAGTTCTACTTATTAGGAATTCATTTTACGTCGATTCCTTCGCTCGGATATAAATAAACTTGCAATTTTGCTAATACGAAAAATTCTGTTTTATGAATTAATTTCCTAATGGATTCTTTCTTTTATTTCTTCAAACGTTATATCGTCGAGCATATTCAACGGACCGTTCAGGCTTCTCGAGAGCGTCTCTTCCTCCAAGAATACTGAGTCGATCTTTCTTTGATCGATCGGTGTAGTACTTTAAAAAATACAGCGACCTTCCATCCGAGAAGTAGCTCCTTTTATAACAGAAACGAAAATTAATCGATTACGAAAGATTTTCAAAACGGGTAGCTAGACGAGCACGATTAAAAACAAAAAAAAATTGAAACAGCCTCGTGATATTCTTCCATACGCCACACTTTCTTACTACGAATAAGAGAAGTTAATAAAGAAATATTTCGTTGAATCACTCGGGACGGTAGTTCAGAACGGATACAAAACGAACCCGATCTGACTTCACTTAGGTGAAAGTCGTTCCGCTTCCAGGCCGATTATTAATATCCCGCGCGGTTGAAACACACGAAAAACGTAGTCGGTCTTACGAAAGTGTCGTGCTTGGAATACCAGAGCTGATAGACTCGGCGCCATGTTGCCACCATGTCCTCGATTGCCAGGGACGTGATTCGAGCTCCAGCTGGACCACTCAGGCTCCCTGACAGCGACTGATTTGTGTCGCCATCTAGCAGCCGATCGGCCAAGCTTTTACTTGAATCCACGTTACACGATGAGAGCTTCTCTCGTAAAGGTCGCATCCCACATCTTCTTCGAATCGATCGTCGACCTCGCGAATAAATTATCTTCTCGGTCTTCGAAAAAGGCAAAAACGCGCACGCGTGCTCTGTTTTTCGAAAGAACACGAAAACGTTTGACCTTGTTCCTAAATTGCTAGATAGAATTCGGTTGCTAGATCAAAGTAACGTCGTAAATATTAATGAGCCGTAGGTATGTGTAAATATAAATTTTTTTTGTTGTTGTTAAATGTGTATCTATGAATTTCGATCACATGACCACTTATTTAGTAATAATTAAGTGCATCTTTTCATCGTTCAATTAATATCTACTTTATAACCAAGTATTTATTATAAAAGTATTTGCTACCTCAAACCTATTCCTATGTTATATAATATCTGTTATAAAAATCTCGTGTAACGTAGAAATTAGCATCGTTGGTCATTTAAAAAATTTAATTCCAAATTGTATAGTATATTTTAAAGTAAGTAAAGCTGTTCGTACCATATAGTATAACATTTTTCATAAACAATAGCTACATCAATTTATAGTAGACAAACAATAAATAATTTCATTAAAAATAAATTCATCTTCTACACGAGCAGGTTATCTAAAATCAACATTATTCCATATGCTCGAGTATATTCTAATGTAGACGTTCAAGGAATTTTATGATGCTTTCGTGAACAAAATGTTGCTAAAAAATACTATTTTTATAACTACGTTCCTGCAAAGAATTCTTAAAAAGTGAAAAAACGGAGAACGTTCGTTTAATTCTGAAATTCTTCAAATATTCGTTGCTCCATCGCAAAGGCGGAGCACGAAGTAGAACTTCACGAAACTTCAACATCGTGTAACATGCTGCAGAGGATCGATACTAGTTCCACGAGAGGCTTGCTCGCCCGTTCGGTTTCCAGGGATTGGGCAGGGGTTGTCGGGGCGCGACCGACTGGTCTGGACTGGTTGACCCGTCTTGCCTCGCCTCGATCGCTTCACCCCGTTTCTACCCCTCCAAAGCCTTTCCCCCACCACTCACCGAATATATATATATCGAGTTCCCCTCCACTCCTCTTAAAATTGACTACGGCTTTTCTCCAAAGATGGCACCACCTGCACCGGTGATTTTACATTTCCACCTTTAATCAATAAGATGTCCTTCCTTTCGACATGTAACGCCGTCCAACCGAAATACCAATTTTGATATAAAATATATAAATATAAAGAAAGATCAGTAAAAATTAATGATTTTACAAGTCACTTTTTTCACCCTTTATATAACTAGCCAAAACAATTGCATGTAATATAATCCAGCATTCCACCAAAGCTCTGTGATAGTAAATCGTATATTTATCGTAGATCATTGAGAAAGATATATACAATACACACATATGTACTTGCTTACGTATGTCCCTACGTAATCTATATTTATGTATATTAACCGCGAGTATCTATATTTATATACGAGTAATCTATATTTATGTATATACCTACGATGAAAAATCGAAGAAAGGATGAAAAAATTATATTGAAACGAAAGGAAACGACGGAAAAGAAAAAATATAATCCGTTTATTCATTTAAGTACCTACCTTATTCGGTGGCACGTAGCCTTTCTGTTGCACTCTCGCTCGATTCCCATAGAATCGTATATAGGTATAAGTCTGATAATTGATGTAATAAGAAAAGAAAGTACGGAGTTCTCGAGTGTACTAGAAAAAAGTGCGACGATTGGAGTCGAAGTGGAAAAACTGGTCCTTTCGCTTAATCCACGAAGAGCTATTTCAATTGAAGAGTGAAAAGGAGAAGCATTTCGAATAGGATCTGAATGATATTAGCTGTCAGTGTTTTGAATTAGTTATCAGTGAAAATTTTTTGTCTAAAAAATGAAATTCGAATATTTAAATTCTTTGAAATAGAAATATTCTTAAAATAGAAAATGACTTCGATTAAATAGGAATCCTTGTTTTATAGATAATATCATGACAGCATATGAAAATATTCCGTAGGAACTTCGTATCATCTACCCTCCTTGCCTAAGCTACTGCAATTAGTTCACTGTTCGAGATAACTCGCGGGAATATAACTTTTCCTTTATATTATTTTCTTTTTATGTATTCCCTTTCTTATCCACCAGTTTCTCTCCTCTGTCTGTCTTTTCTTTCTTGTTAGTCAACGATAGCACGGTGAAGATAATTCTAACACGATGTATGAACAAACTAATCCCCAACATTTCTCTCTCT
>JAIFRP010000011.1:224246-237883 GCA_032403825.1 Odynerus spinipes | reverse complement strand
GAGAGAGACGCCATGATACGGGATCACGTGCCTACAGAATTTTACAGTCGCCGCGTTGATCAGAGTCTAGACTATCGCCTCCGTGATCCGGAATCCTTTTGGTCTTTCGTCCCGGACGGTATATACAGAAGGGGGCGTGAATTTCGTAGGACGCGAGATGCACCGCCTTTCCCACCAGTCGAAGCTCTTGCTCGACTTCCAGATCCGAGTCATCGAGAGACGACAAAGATGTCGATGCTTATAACGTCCCTACCACCAAAAATGCAGAACGGACAGGTATTCGAAAGGATGAGAATTCGTTGGAAAAATTTTTATGAAACTGAAGCGTTGGATAAAAGATTAAATAATATTATTTAAAAGGATGAGTTATTTATACTGAGGAATAAATGAGTTTATACCTAATAGAATATGCGAAATACTGAAGTAGGTACTAATAAAAAATAATTATAATGTAACAAAATTATTTTAAATGAATTGTATAACACATGTAATTGCTAATGAAAAGAAATTATCTAATAAATTTCTATAAAAAGGAGTTATTATGAGGTGAAATTACGACCTCATTAGCGTGTTTATTTCAAATATTGCACCGTAACTTTTTACCACCTCGAAGTCGAAAATTTAGAAAAATTTGGAAAGTACGCTCGTCCAAAAAATTTGTCGACAGGGTGAAATCCTCGTAGCTTCGCGTAGACGTTCCGTCTTCTCTTTTACTGCACGTCCCTATCTCGTTTCTCATTTTGTGACTTCCCCCCACTTCCCTCTCGTATTCCGTACCTCTTTCCTACGACAGTGTCTTCTTCTTCTTCTTCTTCTTCTTCTACGTACCATGGATATCTTTACATTTTCACAACCTCCTCCGTAGTTTTCATGTCTTCTCTCGAATATATATCCCTTCGTACGAAGTTTCCTTCGCTCGTTCCTGCAACTTCGCCCTAATGAGACTCCGACGTCGGCCATCGTAGCAGTTGCACGGAAACGTATACATATACGTACGTATACGTAAACGTACTCTCTACTCTACTATGTCCCCTTGGCTAAATCCTCGTACGCGTAGAACTCACAAAGTAGAAGCGTATACGTGAAAACTTACACGTACACATCCCTACATACAGAGTAGGGCGGATTCTGGAACTTCGTCGGCGATATTCCAACGACGACTTCTCCCCAACTCACACCACTAAGACTTCCACGATTCTACATAGTCGCCTTACCAAGTAGAACCCTTTTACGTGTCCAATCTTCTACCGTTCCTCGAGCAAGGAGAAATAACAATTCCGTTGTCTCGGAACGCCTCGAGAAAACTTAACGCGTAGTCCACGCTGAAAGTTCGACTTTCTTTTCATCGAAAAACGACGCCCGCTGTTTGGCCGCTATGAAGAACGAAATGAGAGGAAGGAAACGAATCGTGCGACCTCTTTCTCGAGCTTCCACCGCAAACGGAGCGTTTGGAAAATAGGAGGATGGCCTCGTAAAATTGGAACCACGCTGAAGATACCTATACTATATCGGAAGGCTGGCATTTATCCCGTTGAACGACTCCAGTCGTATACCGTTATTTCATAACTCGGCTGCGGCATAATATAGATCCCGGGCTCGCTACCAAAATTGCATCCGTCTCGTGGACCGCTCGTTAAGTCGACCGAAGGACTGGATCTCTTCGCAAAATGATATTAAAAGTTTTTGACGCTATGAGAAAGAAACAGAGAGAGAGAGAGAGAGAGAGAGAGAGATGGTACTCGTGAAAAAAGGGAACTAAAGTAAGAACGTACTAACGAGTATTATCTCGAGGTCGTAACGAACTAAGACATCGAGTCGAACGTCGCAATGGCACACAAAGACGAGAACGATTACCGTAGAAATGTCCTGGCTTTTAATGACGCGCGTTCAACGCATATATATGTAGGTATGTGTCTAGTTAGGTTGCCTATAGCTTGTACTTTCCAAAGGTCTAAAATATCCCGCGTAATGGATTCCGTACGATCAGAATCCGGAATGTACGAGCCATACTGGCAATGAATTTGGCCTAGAGTTTCATAACTTTGATGGGGCAATGTGAATAACGAACGACAATGTTGCACGGACTTGCTCGCGGGAGCACCCGAAGGGAAATAAACTGGAATAAAATGGACCGGAATGGTCCAGGCTCTAGGCTTGATAAAGATTTCTCCCGGGGATATAAACATCGCGCGTCGCGAACTTACCGCGCGGTCATTCGCGAATGAGCGTAAAGATTGTTCTTTACGATATCGTTGCGCCGGATTTTCGATGCGCGCGAGAGGCTGCTACCGCGATCGCGAAACCATCGTAGCCTGATTCTACTCGGTTAATTGAGCAGTAGCTACGCTCTTCGAATCGCGACGAATTAAATTTACGTATCGCTTTCTTTTTCTTTTTGCTTTCGTTTCCTCTTCCTTCGGTACTTTTTTCTGATTTTTATTTCTCGGCTCCCGACGCTAGACATGGAGCAAACGACTTCGATCCGACGGATAACGTCCAACGCTCGAAGTCCAACCTCTTGTGCAGTCTCGATCTTTTAAATTAATATTATCTAATAATACCTACAGCATGCTCTTGTACTTTTTTATTTTACGAAAAAATAATTATCATACCGCGATGTAAAATAATGTTTTCACGATGATCTTGATTTTACAGACATTTCAATACATAATAGGGAGATTTACCATAAACGAATGTTAGGAATAAGTATTTAATGGTTTGAGAGAAAGAGATTAATTAATTTTTGCACGAAAAGAAATAGGTACTTATTTATGATGAATAGTAATTTTGGTTGATTCCTAATAATAAATTTAATCTTATGAAATTAAAGATTCATAAATTACCTTCGATTATGTAAACGTTTTTCGTAACGTCAACCGGCCTTGCATAAAATTTTTTCGTTTCATTTACATAATCGTCATAATACATTTTTATATGTTACGAGCAAAACAATATCGTTAGGCATTCTTATACTATATATCATCTTATACTACACCTACTATATTATCGTCTTCAGAAATATTTTATCCTACAATCTTTCACCTTTTTATAGATACTTAATTATTATTAATTTGCAGCCACATCGATCGAATCTCACATCACCGCCGAGTAAGGATATGTCAAGATGATAGAAAACGTGGAACGGACACGAAGCACAAGAATACCAACAAAAAGTTCTAACGCGAATAGGTGGTACAAGCTCGAGCTCGGAATTAGCCGTTCGCGTTAACGAGGCGTCGGTGATCTAATCGTCGAAGCTGCTCCGAGCCCTAACAAAGCAAACGAAACGCCTTTGGTGAAACGCCTCGGACGAACGAACTCGAACGAGAAGGGCAGTGGGAGAAGAGAGAATAGACGAGAATCCAATCAAAAGCGAATAGAAGACCGTCGAATTTCCTACGGCGCACGGCTGCGTTCTCCTTCTACGAACCAATTATCCTTTGCGGTACATACGAACCTAGGGATGTAATTAATCTCCGTGGCAATCTAACATAAGACTAACAACACCGCGAGCGTTACCCGTTCGTAGTGGGTATTCCAATTAGCACTTTCGCGTTAATTTCAGCTTTTTCCGAATTATGCGTTTCCCGGGAGTCCCCTCGAAGGGATAAGTAACCTGCGTGTTAGGTATAAGGAGTTTATTATTACACTTAATGCAAATAGATATACATAAGTAGCTACTTAACTTACCTGCTACGTAACGAGCATTCTTAAGCTTTTTTTTTACTAGTATCTATTTAAATATACGCTCCCATCGACTGCTTGCTCGTCGTCATTAGCAACCACGATATATCTTATTTATATAATAGTTAAAAAAATTATGATGCGTTACGTGGACGTAGGAGTAGGATTAAACACGCTGCAGAGAATCGTGTCAAAGGTTATCGGTAATGAATATTAAAATAAACGTCGCTGTGAAAATGAAGTTCGTTCGAAGATTTTATGAAAGCATGTCTGCGGTCGTTGAATCCTTAAGATCTTCCTCCACGTTAACCGGGTGGTATGTTCTTTTCGATTATAAACGCATCCACGTAAGTTTACCGATATTTCGTAGGTTTACGCGTTTCGATGTTGCTCCCGTCTCGATTCGTAGTGCACACGTGACGACTACAAGCGTCTCTTAAAGCGTATCGCGAGAAAGCTCGAAGAATACGAAGGGAGACAAAACGGTTCGCCTTCCGACCAGAGATCGCTCTCGCTTCGGTAGTTTACTTGGGTATAAACACAACGGTCTGGCGGGTAAACGACGAGGTGACGTAAAAAAAAGGGGTTACCTATTTTTTGCTCGGGGAAACGTTCGAAGAAAAGGACGGAACTGTTGGGCCCTTCGCGAACCTCGGTAAAGGTCTAGTTTTTATGCAAAGCCTTTGGGCCAAATGGGCAGCAGATTTTTCGGTAAACGCGGAATACCTAACTCGTTTCTCACTCTCGAGGAAACGTCCGTTCGTTTGTGTAGGTGGAAGAGAAACGGAAGGATGGCTTTTAGAGAGAATCGACAGGATAGATGGGATGAAAAAATAGCGAACGTCCGTTTAAAACGGACTCGAAGGAGTCCGAAGGGCTGCGAGGGTTTACGAGTTTTGCTAGTTTTGAGTAGGAGAGAAAAAATCTCGGAAAGCCGACCCCTTCGATATCGGTACGAAGAAGAAGAGGGAAAAGGGTAAGGTGGAGGGAGATGATGATGATGCGACTAGACGAAGAACGAGGTAAAAGCGAGAAAGGGTGGTGGTAACGTAGAGTTTTAACGTAGGTGGACGAATAACCGGAAACTCGTTCAATCTTCGAGGAGACACGGGGAAGGTGGCGGAGCATGTCGGAGAGTTTGTCCCTATAAATGAAGAAAGTGAAGAGAAAAAGGAGAAGAAGAAGAAGAAGAGGCTACGGTCGCCCTCCTCTAGTTCCTCCATCTTGGGAAAGCATTATCGCAGATTGCTTTTTTTCATCGATCTTCCGAGTAGGTAAGAGGTAAGTTTTCTTCGAGATTGAAACGCATTTACATGGAAATGAGGACTTGTAAGAGCCCCTGTTCTACGATATATGATCGATTATTAAGAAGATTGTTTTAAAGTTGTAAAACTTCCTCTCTTTTCCTACTTCGTTCTCGTATAAAGTGATCGTGCCTGTGTTCCTAAAAAATTATTTGAAACGGTGAATACCGATAAAATAAGAACGCGAGTAGGGAACACAATTTATACGAGATATTAATTAGTTTCTATCCGAATGTGCAAAGTAAACTTTAATTTATATTGTAGCATAATTCTCGATATGAAAAATATATCGAAACAATGCGACCGCGCGATAATACTTTTCTATTATACAATACTATAAATTTCGATAAGCGCAACGATTATTTTTTACTCCCTTCTCATAATGGTATGCGGTAATAGAATGCAACATTTCTGAATTTACGATTAGGTACCTACGCGCATACGCAAGGGGCGGTATACAAACGGGACAAGGAACACGTAAGTCAATATTCCATGTGCGTTAAACTTTAAAACTCGATTCGTGGAAAAAGAAAACTCGGTTACGTGAATTACGCGTGCATTCGTTAAGACGACGTTTATCGCGATCACGCAATTTATGCACTAACAAATCAATAATACGTAAAGTAACTGATTGCAGGGTGAACCGTGCAGCGTAACCGATAAAAAATTAATCATTTGAAAATTTTCTTTAATAAAACTTAATTATACCCGGTGCATTATTTTATAAGTCGGTTTAATACTGATTTTAAAAATCTGCAGATACGACGAATCTTACTAAATTATCAACGTCGTTGAAAAAAATAAAAATATTAAATGGAAAAGAAGGTGAAAAATAAAGTTCGCTCTTAAAAATGTATTATTCTCGTAAGCTCGACGAACGCGATGTTTCAACTTCTGGTGCGAATCTCTCGAACGGAGAGACAACCGAGCGGTACGTAGATATATAGCACGACTTATCGGTGAAATTTAAACGTCGCAAAGGTACAATGTTGCATCCACCGGTCGTTTCTTCCCATCGTTCGCCTCACATACGTGAGAGTAAATTTCGCGACGGAAGCGAAGGGCCGCGGTCGCAATAAAAGACGAGACGCGCAGGGAGGAAGCCTTGTAAACAGAGAAACGCCGAGTTCCAAGCGAGTACGAGCGGCAAAGCGAAAACGGACGAGCGTGTAAACGCGCGCCCTGTTTATACGATTCTTCGGATGCGTCTCTTTCTCTTTTTCTCTCTTTCCGTGCTACGTGTGTACGTGTGTATCCGAAATGCACGCGGTGACATCCCTGACGCATCGACGCTCGTGTGCACTAGAACAGTGGTCTTCAAACTTCGCGAGTTATCCGTTTAGTTCTAAACTCTGAGTAAACTAAGTTTTCTTTCTCTAGACACTGATTTGCACGAATTTTTGTACGTTCTGTCTAATTGAATTCTTGAAAGCTATTCTTATCGACAAATGTGAAGTTAAAAGTCTGAAGAATAATTAATAAGTATAGAGTAATTAACGTGTGTAAATTTCTAGAAAAATTCTTAGGTGCTACTATCATATATTTAGTGTTCTCAGTTATCTACTTATTGTTAGTAAATTTACACGGATACATGAATTTGTTTATAGAGATTTTAAATAGCTACATTTAACGTTACTTTACACAATTTTATTAACACGAGGAGAAGCGTGAAAAATAAAACGAAAAGCTTAAAATTTGTGTGAAATAACGTATGAAGACCACTGCATTAGGGTAACCGAAAAAGAATTCGCAGGAACGGTGGTGTTGCCTTTCGGATTATTCATGCCCGGAGGAAAATATTTCATGCGAGTCGGCGGCGTCTAGCTCGCTTTTCGGCTGGATTATGCACCGAGGACATTGTACCGGCTAAAATCGTCCGGCTATCAAAACTTGGCTCGCTCGGAGCTCCACTCTCTAGCTCGCTGCACGTCATCGACGTCGTTACCGTGCTACAAAGTTGGGGTTGCCGGTAGTGGTGGGGATAAATAGGGGGTGGCAAGAACGCGTATGAGCCAAGAGAGCTTACGTGCATCGTATATATCTATATATATATAGTAGGAATACCTTCTGTACGTGTGCGCGCGCGCGTGTGTGTGTGTGTGTGTACCTTCGTAGAACGTATCGCGAAGGACCCTTTTGCGGCTTTTAACATCCGAGAGGAGGAGCATCGAGGGTGGATTCGATTTCCGATTTCGGTCACGTTACCTACACCACGCCTGCATCTCTTTTCCATAATCTATAGCGTTTCAACGTTTGTTTCTTTATTTAGTTTTCCTTTTTTGGTTAGTGGTTTTCTTTCCTTTTAGTTCTCCTTTTTTGTACGTCGATTTTACGAATTAAGCAAATTATTTAGATACGTGTATTTGTAGTAGAAAATTAATACCGACAGTCAATTAATTCGTAATTCATAGAAAATAACTTATTTCGATAATGAAATTTCAAATAAAATAATGTTTACTTAATTTTAATAGACGTAAACTTTACTACCGTGAACTTTTAGTGGAATATCGCACTTGGCAAAAGGTCAGACATAAAATTCTTCATTAATCGATGATCCGCCTTTGCGATAACTAATCCATCGCAAAAAGCTAGCTACAATATTCCAAGGGACATCGTTCGAACGCGACAAGTCATACACAATTTCTCTTCATAATCTCGTCGTTCTATTCCCCCTCTTTCCACTCGAACGAGCTCGCGCGTTTTTCAGACTTTTCAAACAAATCGCGGTCGTTCGGCTTTACGACAATCTTACATAAAAATTTACAATACTTCTGTTCGCGGAGGTAAAACGGAGGAAAGCGAGAAAAGTCGTGCCGAAGTCGAGAGAGGAAAGGACGGGAACAAGGGTATAAAGCGGCGAGTCTTCGGATTCGCAATTTAAGAGCGCGATTCCGATGCAGCGGGAGTAAGAACGTTAACGATAGCGAACAAGTTGAACGGCGAGTCTCGTTACATAGTTGCGAGACCTTCGGTATATCTCCTAATTATATCTTCTCTTAGCCCGAGTAAAGTTCCTCCTTTTAATGAAACGCCATAAAAAGCGGAGCGAGAAAAAGAAGAGGCCAATGAGGAAACGCCGATGGAAGGAGGAGAAGAAGAAGAAGAAGAAGAAGAAGAAGAAGAAAGTGGAGGATGAGGCGGAGAAGAGGAGGAGGGGAGGAGGATAAACGGAGATAGAGAAAGAGGGGGGGGGTGACCGTACCTGAGGGAATATAAGTTGGAACGACAGGCTGCATTTAACCTTACGATTGCACTCGAAGAAAAGAGAGAAAACGAAATAAAGAGGGAGAGAGAGGGAGGGGGGAGAATGCGAGTGAACGAGTGGTGGAGGAGAATGCAAAAAAAAAAGAAAGAAGCAAAAAAGGTCGTCTCGTCTTCATTTTTTCTCCCCTCCCCCGCTATTCCCATTTCCCCCACTATCAAAGAGAAGAGCAAGTGCAGGAGACTTCGAATGTCAACCGGCTGCAACGGGCGGCCGTTGCACGAGGAGCTTCGGCTTATTCTCTCCCTCTTTCTTTCTCTCGTCCACGTACGCGTGTAAATCTTGTCAGGACGCGCACTTAATTGTACAATCGCGATAAATCAAACGATCAGCGGGAAGCAGTAATTATCCGTACCCGGATAATGATAAATCACTGTGTAAAGACGCGCAAACATAAACTGTGTACGCACGATAACGGCGTCTTGGCGAATATCGCGACACGAAGCTTTCGACTTTCTTATTGAATCACGCTCGCAGCAATATCACGAGTACCGGACGCGTTCTCCGATATGGTTAATTTGTAAACTTACTTCTTTGTATCGTTCGACCGTTATTTGCAATAATATCTCGAAGAATGTCGTTTTCCCGTTTCTTCGCGGCACCATAAACTTTCCTCGACGAGCATGCTCAAATGATTAACTTTAAATTATCAATCGTATTTATCATCGAAGACGACGTTATTGTTTAAAAATCGGCTAGGCCGAACGCGTACGTCGAAGAATAAACTAAGTAATCTTGCAGAATGTAAGTTTAAGGAATTAGTCTAACGCCTTTCTAGGAAATATGTAAATCTGTTGTAAATACATATGCATGCGTCGGCTTGAACACTGTTGTAACTTAACCGTAACATACGTTGTCGCGATAACTAGTTAAAAATTGAATTCTAACGCGTCTTTATCTATTCACGTTCGAACCAAGGTTATCAGTGAAGATTAGAGTAAGGTAATTTGCTGAATTCGAAAGTAAGTACAAATATTAACACTAATACCGAGATTTTTAGTTAAAGTCGAATAAAAATCAAACTCTTATTTACGTATGCCCCGTTACTAGGGAATGTTAACTACCTAAAAATAAATTTCCTCTCGCAACCCGTGCCTACAATGACCGTAAGAAATATTCACGCAAGCCGTTCCCTCCTAACAGTTTCTGAATTTTTTTTTTTTTTTTTGTCAAATGATTTTGTTGGTTTAGAAGCTACAACACATATTATTTTGAATAATAAATTATCGAATAAGATACAGCTTAACGATCCCCGTCATCTTTACGTAAAGTCACGAGAAAAAAGAAAACCTGCTGCATTGTGGCGCTATTTTTTTGCAGCCATTGTCCGCGAGTACAGCATATTGTATATTAACCTTTCGTGTACCAATCGTATCTCTTCGTCTTCCGTCAGACCGCTCATAGTTATTATCGCTCGGTGCCGCGTGACAAGACGAAACTTTATAAAATCCTAGCATCGTTAATCGTAAATAAAAGCTGCCAGCGAGAAAGGTGCGATCGACAGGTTATTCTTGATTACACGCGTGCAGATACGTATTCACGCACGTACGTCGATGATAATTCGTCGGCTAGATCGATCAAGTCGCTTTTCCTAGTCAATTTACGCGCGAGGTTAAAGAGGAATAGGTATTAAAAAAAGAAAAAGAAAAAGAAGCTTCTTCACCGTCGTCATCGTCGTCGTCATTGTCGCCCTTGCCATCTTTCACAGACAGCATCCGTCTTGCGTCTGGTGTACCGATTCACGCGCGCCATCGTCAGTATTTCATCCTAACTACCACGTGACGCACGCGTACGCGTGTAAGCGAGTGGACGAAGAGAGAAAGAGAAAGAGAGAGAGAAGAATATAAGTAATAAAGGCTGTAAAAGGAGAGAGGGGGGAGGATGTAAGAGGAAGAGAGAAGAAAAAACAAAGATAAGATAAAAACAAAACGAAATAAATATAATATATATATGTATAGGTATGTAGATTCGAGGGGGGTGCACTGACCTGTGATATATATTGATTAATCGAGGAATCGAAAGCCGAGCTCATCCTAGCCTCCAAGTTCAGACCCAGCCGGCACGATCTCACAGGTCACGCGTTACTTCGCGTTCCACGTTTATCGGTCGGAGGCATGCGCACATCATCACAAAGAGAAAGAGAGAAAAAGAGAGAAGGGGAGGAGAGAGAGAGAAAGAAAGAACCGTGCGAGTTAAGGTATCTTTCGTACGAAAAAATAACGAGTTAACCAAAAGAAACGAACGAGCGAAGGACGCGAGGAATGAAAGTTCGCACCGTGTTGGGTGCGAACACGCGTAAACGCACGGAACTGATCTACGATGGCAAAGATCGCTCGAGGAGGAGATGGCTTTGGAAGAATGTTGCACTTTCGAAAGCTCGCGAATTGGCCGCGGACACGACGAACGCCATACTTTCTTAACGGTTTGCGCGCGGTTTTCGAGCGAACGAGCGTGGGCGATGATTGAGAGGGGGCGCGGCGATCGAATCGTTCCTAATTCTGGCTTTCTCTTTCTCTCTCTTTCTTCTTTTGTTCGTAACCGATCGACGTCGGCGCTGTGATCGATGCGAGTTGTCCCGCGTGTTCGCTTCCACTCGCACGACTCGAGTAAGCCGACGCGGAAAGGTGTCTTTTCTTTCGCTCCTATGTAAAAGCCGTCGCGAGTCGAAAGAACGCGCCTGCTACGACGACGCTACACGCTAAAGAGTAAGCGGGAGGGAGAGGGGGCGACCGTGGAGTTTATGGGTTTGCATCCTCCATACTTCCATCGTATCTCTCTCTCTCTCTCTCTCTCTCTCTCTCTCTCTCTCTTGCTCTCTCTCTCTTTCTCTGTCGTTCCTTTTAGTTATGGCTTCGGGACAAAATCCACGTGTATGACTCCGTCGACACTGCCGACGAAGGTGAGATACGTGTCGCGAATGTATATGCGCGCGCACACCCGCGTAAATGCGATGACTTCCCTCTCTCTCTCTCTCGCTCGCTTTTTAGAGATATATACCCTACCTTTCCTGTAACTAAGAGATCGCACTAAAGTAACCTTGCCTCCGGGCACGTGCCTCCCGTACCGCCGATGCGGATGCATTTTAGTAAAATTGACTACTACTCCCCCGTCTAACCTGGCCCCCTACCGCACTACTCCACCTCCACCCAATGCACCACTTTCTTCGTAGAGAGCGCCATCATCGTGATCGTCCTAAAATTACGGCCTGCCTTTTTCCATTTTCTCTCTCTTTCTCTCTCTCTCTCTCTCTCTCGCTTTCTTTTTGTTTAGATTTATGAGAAAATAAGTGCATCTAGAATACATAGAGTATAAATGATCTTTATACAGGGATAGATCCCTATAGTAAATATATTATTTATATGGAAATGCATAATGTGCACTGCTGCGTATCCAATGATTTTTATACAAAACGCGAGTTTGATTTTGTTCATTTGTTGTTTATATTTGATCTGTGAAACTAACTATTGCTTTCTATGCTTAATATTGTATTTTGCAAATGTGTATTGGCAAAGAAAAAATTTGTGAACGATCCTAAGTGTTGTAGATATATGTATAGGTATCTTTAAGTAATGCATAGGCGCCTTTATTATGTCTCGGTTAACCTGCCATCTACAGTAAAATTGCCGAAGGAATCCATTTCATCCCAGTTTTAGTACTACGACACCGTCTCTCCCTTTCTACCCCCTCCGTTTTTCTCTTTCTATCCTTCCCGCATTCTGTCTCACTGCGGAGATGCCAGAGTGGGGGTACCGTCGGTAAGGAAGAGTACAAGGGAACTTATCGACCCGCGGACGTCGACCAAACTTTGTCGTAGGCGCGAACTATAAAATCATATGGTACCATACATATAGAACCTTTATTCTAATTTTAAAAATCATTAATAATCTGTATCGATACTCTCGATAATATTTTACTACCATCGCCGTAATTACTACAAACGACAATGTGATGCAAAATATTAAACAAAAATATAAATAATTCTTAAAACGATGTCAAACGATTATTTTGACCTAAAATATGCAACAAGATCCCCCCCATTACCATACTCTATTTTTTATAATAAATTTGGTACATCTCTTAAAAAAAAAATATTAAACGAGAAGATGATAATAAACATTTGGTAAATCCCCGACAGGTAAATGGAGCAAAGCGAGTGCTCGCGTTCCGGTAGCTCGGCGATACCTGCGTCCTTTCTCACGAAGAATTCCGAGGGAAAGAAGGAACGAACGGTCCGTTTCCAACCCTCCAGGAGAGCAACCGAGAAGTGGTGGGGGAAATCCTAGGCAGACGGCAGCCATGATGCCTCGCGGACCAATCACCGTAGCGCGTTTTCCCGTTACGGCGTAATGGCCGCGGGGCGCCGCCCAATGTAAAACTCGCTGGACGTTACGCTTATTGGACACGAAGGCGTTAAAAGTTTTATCGCCCGCCTAGGCAGTCGCAACCCCACTTTCGAGTTTCCCTCGTGTTCCCCGCTACCCGGTGCCCATGAAATCGTAAAAATGAGAGCGAGCATCGAGTCCTCCGCGCTAGCTGCCGCAAATCGCGCGAAAAAGCCCTCGCGCGTTCGTCAGGGTGTGCCCCCTGGACCATGCATTCGGAACTTTGGGAGATCGCATTAACGGCTTCGTTTCATTTCTATTTTCGGAATTACGTGTCGGTGTCTCCTCGAATGCTAATTCTCGGTGTAGCGGAACAACGCTGCACCGAAATAAAATAAATTAAATGGAGCACTGTTATAGATCATTCCGACTATTGTACCTACCTCGTCTATCAAAATATTTGTATGATATTCAATTTTTATTAATAAATACTATTTGATCCGATTTGTGCCTAATTTTTGTCATTATTTCGTTTTGTCCCACCTACCAACAAATTATTGTTTTAAATAACGAAGTACTACCATACATCTCTATAATAACTACAAAGGCGCGTCACGTTGCAACGTCCACGTTATATATTATGTCGCTCACCACCGTGTTCTTGGAACTAATGAAACGCTTCGGCAGACCGTGAAGAACTGTTGCTAAATATTTTGCACGTGCAGGAAGACGATTAAAGATACAATGACAATATACGTCCTCATTTCGAATTGTTATGCGCGTTGCTCTTTTTTCGAAAATTATTCTTTCTCGGAAGCGACGAAACATCGATTAAAAAATATCAACTGCAAAATTACACTACGAAGCGTTATCAGATTGATCTAATAGATTAGATCGATCGATATTTTCTTTCGATAGTTGCTTACGTCTTAATTCATGTAAATGAAATCATAGAGCTAAGTAAAATATTCAATAGTATACGACCAAGATCGGTAAATGGTATGACAATAGGCAGCTAAGTAAGTTATCTATTTATACCTAGGAGTAAGTGTATACTATACATAT
>JAIFRP010000011.1:162869-194135 GCA_032403825.1 Odynerus spinipes | reverse complement strand
GATGTAGTTTTCTAATTGCTACGAGGGACACGTGTAAAAAACTTTTTTATTATACATCGCGGAGCCCGCGCAGAAGTTCCCGAAACTATGCACTTTCGTTAGGGCAATAAAATGTTTTTCGTACGTGCAAAGGGAGTAAAGAAATTAATACAGGTAATTGAAAAGTTCGGAGATGATATTAACCTGCACAGCTCGAACGGGTGAAACGTCTTCTCCACGGCGCCGAACACTTTGAGGCCTTTTATCTACAGGTTTCGGGCGAAAAACTTCAGCCTAGAAGAAAAAGAAAAAATATATCGTAACCATAAGTATATAAATAATAGATAGCTCTATCAAACGACTTTTCTTCCATCTACGAGCTCCCTCCTAACGGATCGTACCACTCGTACAAGCTTTTATGCGAGCTTTAGTAGCTTATATTCTCACCAGGTATAAAGTTCCATAGCTTGTACACCGGTTAATGGGACGGCAGTCCATAACTACGCATCAATGCACTTTCTTCGTTCATAAACTCATTCTCGAAAGACAAATTCGCAAAGTACGAGGTATATCGAGGTAGATAAGCGAGGAAATTATAAAAAATCGACACTCCTCGATCGATCGATCGGTTATTAAATATAAATAATTCGCATTTTATATAAAAATACCCATAGGTTACCTTACTCCTTCGAAATGTAGGTAAGTAAACCTCATTAACTCGTCCCCCCCCCGGTTTATGTTTCTTCTTTGGAAAACGAAATAAGAGGAATACCTCAGGTAGTAGGAGTAATTCAATCCGAGACATGAATTTCGATTTCCCGCGAACTCAAAGTTGAAAGTGGAAATGCTTTCTACCGGAGTTGCCTGCCGTCGCCGCTGCCGTCGAATCTCCGGTGGTGAGTTTATGGCGTAGCTACGCGAGGGTTCGAGATGAAAGGAGATGGAGATGGCGGCAACGAGGTACGGGTATAAGAAAGGTAGATGAAGAAAGTTATGCGGAAGATGGAACGGAGACAACGTTCATTCACGGTTGGAAACTGAAGACCGCTTTACGACATCTACGAAAAACGTCCTGTGTCTTCCTCTCTTCCTCTCTTCCTCTCTTCCTCTCTTCCTCTGTCTCTCTCGCTCTCTCACTCTCTGCTTCACCCCCTCTCTCTTTCTTTCCAATTTATCTGATGTATAAGGTGCTACGACCATGTAGAGTTCAACTCTCTCGCGTCTAATAAATTATCCATATATTTTGTTATTATCTTCTTGTTCATGGCTTCTACATCAATTGTAGTGGAAGATATTTCATATTTTCTACAGATAAGCCTACTTACAAACGTTAAATATGTCGTATATATAGGGTGAGTCATGTAAAACAAAACAGTTAAATATATCTGTTAATTATTACTACAAACAAAATATATCTGCCAATAGATCAGTATCTTTATTTCGTTCGCTATAACGCAAAATATTCGAACGTGAGCAATATCAGAACATCCGCCATTTTTCCTCAGATTTACAGATCTCTTTTATCTTCTCTGCTCGGTAAATGTCAAAATTCACCCCTTTTCATTTCCACCGCGACGAGCAGCCGTGACTGCCGATGATATTTCCCAAATTAAGAGGCAAAACTTGGCGAAGAGGGCGGAAAACTTTCTCGGACGTTTTAAGGAGGGGAGAGTAAAAAAGAAAAAAAAGGAACGATAAGCTTTAGGAATGACAAAATGTGGGCAGGACGTGCCACGCGAAAGATTAGGTTCGAGGGTGAAGAAAAAGAGGGAGAGAAGGACGAAGAAGAAAAACACGCGGTATTGGCACGGTGCGTGTACAGAACGGAGGAGATTGGTCGAGGGCGCGGAACAGCCGGACACGAGAAAGCTCTTGCTTTCCTACCATCTCTTTCGTCGCAAAGGGGTGTTTTACTCACACACACTCGTACCTATATACAGGGTGTCTCGTAACGACCTCGTCGACTGGCTAGTCAATGGGAAACGTTGTCTCGGCACTTAACGTTTCTCGAAACTACTCAAGATCGTTTAGGAAATCGGATATCGTTGGTGTTTCGAAAAATGTTTACGAAACTATTATACGAACTTGCAACGAAGAGTGGACGATACCAGATTTAATTTATTTTTCGGAATACACAAAAATATACGAGCGTTTAGAATCGACTTCTTCTTTTGCTTACGGAAAACTCTTTTCTTTCCTTTTACAAACTTGTTATTGTAAAGGCGAATATTATATTTTTTTTAAATCGTTAGTAGCCTTACAATTAATATATTTATACTGCAATTTTTCTTCTTAAATTTATCATATATAGGGTAAAAAATTCTATCGTTGGTCGGTTCTTTCCAAATTCACGAATTCGCTTCTAGGACACTCTGTATATACGTCGAGGGACACATACGAGCTATTCCTATGGAACATTGCGGAGGTCTGCCGGTTATTTGTCGCTTACACACCCCGCTTCTCTACCGGTGAAGCACTTGGCGCGTAATTAAATCCTGTAATTAATTCGGAATATGCTTTCACGATTGTTAGACACGATTTCGGCGTCTAATTTGTTGTTTCTTATTGACGAGCGCAAAAGTCATGTTTAGATGTCGCAAACGGTGCGACACCCGAACGACGACTAGGATCGATAGGTGCAAATGAAAAAATATTGCAATTAGAGATAGGGAATGACAGCGACTGGAAATGTCGATGTCGTATCGCTTACCAATATAGAGCCGCGATAACGCGACCGAAAGAAGTAGAATTGTAAAAGAAGATACACGATACTTAACCTTGACCTCGCTCCTCCCTGCCGATCGGTGATTTTTATTACTCTCGAGTGACTTTAACGGACGGTTTCGATAAGCTCTGTAATGGATCGATATTTATCGCCTCCTTATCCCACAGGGGATGTTTATATGGAGCATAAGGATTTTCAGTGAGTAACGCGTCGAGGACTCGACGTAGGCGCGTTAAAACGATCATCAACGTCTACATATATTTATATGTTTATATGTTTTACATGTATACCTACCTACTTATGCGCGTATGGAAATTTAACAAAGGTAATCGATAATTACGAACTGAGATAACGTTAATTAATTTTTTCTACTCTACTTTCCTTCTATACAAAAACAAAATAATATTCACCGACTTTATCTCCCCCGATAAGAATGATCAAACTCATCTCCGCTCGAATCTCTTTTTTTTCCCCACCCACGCAATCTCATTCTTATCTCTGTCAGTGCACCACGTACATTTTCGATCCCTTCGTCAACGACTGCAACCTACTTCTTTCGAGCGCCTTCATTATCTCCACCGTCGCTCCGTTCTTTATCTTTCTTCATTTCCAGCCTCAAGTTTAAATGAGATTTCGGCAGCAGCTTTCCGCAATCTACGACATTCCGTCCGCTTTGGGGTATGCCGGAATTGGACCTTAAGTTAAAATATTTAAACCATGGAAAAAGTATTCGAAAGTTTACCGATCGTCCTTTGGAAGATCGCTTGGCATAAATGAAAATTATCGCAAAAGTTATTATCGCACGGACAATGATAACGTATATGTATATTGTATATATTAGTTGTAAAAAAACAATAGGACCTCGATATAAAAAAATACATCATACTTCCCCCGTCGCGGTGCATCGAAACGTATCGAAGCGTGACGAATATACAGAATACACCGGTTCGAGTTAAAAAGAGAAAGAGAGAGAGAGAGAGAGACACAGATCGAATCGCATAATGTGTTGAACGCGACGCGTGCCATTTTTAGAGAAGCGTCGAGACGCCTTTCGGCTATAGAGAGCTTGCACCGCGACGCCCTCTCGTTTCGGAGGCAGACGCTATGGTAGGACGGCCAATCGGCTTCCTCGATTCTCCCAGGCGCCTCCAATATGGCTGGCCATTGCTCTTGCTCGACGCTCTGAGAACGAGAACGAGAGAGAAAGAGAGAGCAAGGGGGAAAGAGCGAGAAAGAGAGAGAGAGAGAGAGAGAGAGAGAAGAGGGGGAAAGAAAAGAGAGGGAGAGAAACGACACGCTTCTACCATCGCAGTCGAACCCATGGAAATTCCCTCTTTGATACAGCGCTTTAGCTCGTTCCTTCCTCGGCTCATTAACGTCTTTTATTAAAGCTACCGACAACCTGCATACTCGAACCGAGCCAGATCAAACTTCGATCCTCGCGCGATAACGCGGTCGAGAAAGAAAGAAGTGTGCTTGTCGTGTATCGAAACGATCGATACGAATCTCGTTAACGTGTCCATAGCCTTAAGCAGGTCACCGATGACTGCTACTCGGATTTTGTTTCTTTCGTTCGAAACGTCTGTAAGACTTATTTATCGTTAGCAATATTGGAACTTTTTTTTAATTATCAATTTTTTTTTTGTTTTATAACAGTTAGGTAAGCAGCTGTTGAGATTGTAATCGAAATACAGTAGATCCCCATATAACAGGATGGTTGAATTTTTAAACGATACGATATTATGTAAATTAGTTTAAAAAGGGAAAATTAAATTCGAGATATTATTTTTGCTTTATGTAATGTAAAAATAAAAAATTCTCTCCATGTGTCATCTTGTATGGAGTTTCCTTAATTTTCTGACCGTGCCATACGAGGATTTATTGTATATCGTTTTCCTATCGGTCATCTGATCGTGGAATATAAAAGTAGCAAAAAAGTTCGAAGGATGAGCGATCGAAGATTCGATAGCGATTCGCCACGTACGCCCGTTTTGACCACGAACGATACCTATAATAAAGCGATTCCCAATCCGGACAGCAACGCGTTTTTCTCCGTCACTCTCTTTCTTTTTCTTCATTTTTCTTATTCTTTTTGTTGGTAACCGCTAATTTGTATTCCGTGTCGCATCCACGCAGGGTTATACGTATTCGATATAAAGCCATAGAAAGAGAGAGAGAGAGAGAGAGAGAAACGGAACTAAGTAAATGGTCGGGGTGTACCACGTGGGTAAGAACGAAGGGATGGGCCAACGGAGAAGTAGAAGAAAGCTTATGAGGGTTTGGAGAGCGAGAAGGTGGTGGTGAGTTCGAACGTGAGGTACGTGAGTATATGACGAGTCGGTATTGAGTCAAGGATGGCTAGACCGTTTCGTGTTCCCGGGGTTGCGTCGCCATGGGAACCGTCCTCATCAGGCAAAGTCTCTCAGGATCTTTCTTTGCTTTTCTCTCCTTCCCCTCTCTTTCTCTTTATATATATATATGTATATATGTATATCTTTCTCTCCTCTCTCTCTCTCTCTCTCTCTCTCTCTCTTCTTCCCTGTCTCCCTCAGCTTCATCTTTCGTCGCCTCCTCTCTCGTTTTTTCAAACAGCGCCAGCACCTCGTGTCCTGCCTCACGAATTTGTAATAATATTTTCCTAAGGGGGTTTCGACCCTTCATTTTATGAAAGTTTCGTTTTATGGAAAAAAAACTATTTATCTCTTTCGACTTTAGGCCTAGAAGCGGAATATATAAGTCTCTAAGTACATATATGTTAGCGTCTTCTTTCTATATTTAATTTAATTTACGAGATTTTTCTACGCTGTTATTGGTGCGATGGTTCGAAAACGTGGCATGTTTATCTTGCATCAAGTATCCCTCTTAAAGGCGCGGTAAAGCTGAAGCGCACGCTACAATTAGAAAGCTTGTGATTTATTGTTATTTTTGCTCGTTGGACCTTAGGGCGAAAAATAAAAAGTAATCGATGATATCAATGAGTTAACAATTTTAACAAAAAGTAAAAATATCCACTAAAATATATCGCCGAAAAAAAGTGCGAAGAAAAAAAAAAGGTGCGAAATCGAAGGACCGTCCTTCTCGGTGACTCACGCGAGTCCTACATGTATTATGTACTAGAAAACCGTGGTGCATGCTCACGTACATCTAAGCGTATTTTCTTCTCTTTCTTCTTCTCCCACTCGTCGATCTACCACTACTCGCAACGCTCTATAAATAATTCAACCAAAATAATATGATCGCGTCGGCGAGAAACCCGGAGCTCTTTCAGAATTCAGTCTCGGTTTTCGCCGGCTCACGTAAATACAACGCTAGCCTATAAGAAACCGCACGCGGAGTTTGCTCACGTGAAAGAGAAACTTGGACTCTTCTTGACGGAAGCTCCCTTACCGAGTAGGTGGTCGCTTTTTTCTTTTCGTTTAACCCTTTCCTTTTCTCTCTCTCTCTCTCTCTCTCTCTCTCTCTCTCTCTCTCTTTCAAGGTAACAATGCTTTCGTATACATTATATTGTAAAATTATATTTGAATTTTAAACGATACCACAAAATTCATCTTTAGAGTAACCTCTTCCTACTTCCACCGAGAAGATTCCACGTGTCGAAAGAAAGACGCCTATAAACGATGCAAGAGCCCAATGTAAACCGCTACGCGTACGTTACCTCCACTATGGAGAGACTACCGACATCTGCATAAACACGCAAGCATCATACATATAATTTATACCTATCTACATATATGTGTATATATATATACATATATATACATACATATACGCTCGGTCAAATGCACATGCGTTTGCATAGATGGGGTACCCGATTCAAGAATCGCAAACGGAGAACCGTGAAGTATGAATTATACCTATATTAACGGAAGGAGAAGCAGAAAAAGAAGAGACAGGAGTTTGTCCCAAAGGGATTTCGATTTTTAACGGTCGAATATACATATACATACACGTACGTACGCATGTTGGATGTTCCAAGACAATACGTCCGAGTTAATCCCTTTTTTTAGCCCGTTGAAAGCCCGTCTTTGTAATAGCTTCATAAATATAAATTGTTTGCAACCGAGTCGATCCGTTTCGCGGAACGCGCTCTTGGCTGCCGGCGATTGGCAGCTTTCCAAGGAACTTTCGAAATCTCTTTTGTCGCTCCCCTCCCACTCCTTATTCTCTTCTTTCATTTTCTTTCTCGACGCAACTTTTGAAAAATTCAATTAGAAAAAAAAAAGAAGAAGGAGAATGGACGGAGAGAAATTTCGCCGGTCGGAAGGGCTAAGAAAGACTGTCGGCTGTGACCTAAATTTCTAGGGTGAGATTTACCTGATTTTGTTCCACGGGAATCGTTTTTTTCGACGAAGAGAAAGCTGCGCGGAGTTCCGAGGGAAAATCTAGCCGCGCTCGTTTCCCCAACGAGGCTTCATTCAGTTTCTATCCTCCCTTCTGTTCGCGTGGTGTCCACGGTATGTAACAACGAAGAGTAAGTTAGCGTTAACGTTTAATGTTAACGTGTAATATAAGTGTGACTGAGCAAAAATCAGAAGACGTGAACTTTCATCTCCATAGTTACGAATCGAAGCTGTGAAGCTCGATTCAAAGTAGATGCACGAAAGTATTCGAAGCGACGGCGATAAATTCCTTGGTGGAACGACGTTTCGCGAGTTTTTATCGTCATTAACCTAAGCGAGGATAATTAGTGGCGCAAAAAGCACATGGACGACGCGTGGCGTCGACTGAGGAGCAAAAGGAGCTAAAGAAACAGATAACAAATTTTATTACATCTGGACCAGGCCCTGTACACACGAGACAATGATCAAAAGTACGTATGATAATAATTGTGTTATAATAAAATTATCAACATTAAATACTTCTCAAAAAGTGTCTAATATAGTGCGGTCTATCTAACGACGTACGTACATACACATTTAAGCAGACGCTAACCCAGTCGGCTTCCTTTTGACTATACTTCGCGTTCACCTGTCAACCGAGGAAACTAAACGGCTATATCGTCGGATCGACGCGATTCGACATAAAATCATAACGATCAGCTGGAATCGGTGGTCTATAAAAACGGTTACAGTGTTCTACCGACGCGTATGATGAAAGAGATTCGTGACGAGCTGGCACGAGCCCCTCTACGACGCCGTGCAGCTGTGAGAAGTGCTTTCGCACGCTCTCTCTCTCTCTCTCACACTCTCTCTCTCCCGCGTTCGCGCGCTCGCGTGCACCTATAGCCGTGCACTTGTAAGCATCAACGGACAGTGCTCTCGCGCGCGCCAACGCGACCATAAAATGATCGTAAAAACTTAATTTTACGAGAGGCATAATATATTTGCCACCACCATCGTCATCTCGAGCGAGTAACGCTCCCGCGTCGCGGATGAAAATTTCGTAAACGAACGCTCGATCGCGAGCTACCGTCGCGTTGTCTCGTTAGCGCGAGCTCGACCCATCGTTGATCGGATATTCCTTCGGCTACCTTCCGTGTTGGTGTTAGAAGATGTAGTGATTTTCAAAATGATCGTATCATAATCATAATCGTATCTTTGTAATTATAGTCATAAATATTATGTTAGTATGGGTAGACTAATTTATTTAGGGTACCTTCGATGCATTTGTTAATAAATTGTTCCAATAGTCGTATCATTAACTTTGTTACAAAACGGAGCGACAAATAGAAATCGACGTAATCGTAAGTAAGGCAATATTTTAAACAGAAAAAGAACAAAAGTGAAGAATCGGTTATGGTTTCGCGAAGGACGCTAGAGGCCCTTTCGAAAGGATGCCCTCCGCCTCTTGTTCGAACATAATTTCCTTTACGACCAATTAGTAGATCCAGAAACATACCTACACGGCTTGAGATTAAAAGAAGAAGAAAAAAAAATGGCGGGGGAAGAAGGGAAATTCTCGATGGTGGGAAGAAGAAGGAGAAAGAGAAGGAGAGCAAAAAAATGAGAGAGAGAGAGAGAGCTCGCACAAACTTGCGGTAATCTTTTAACGAACATCGCGAATAATCAAACCATCCCACGGTCCCGAGCGACTTCTCTTTTTGGCTACATTTTAAGAAGAAATGCCAAAAAGAAGGGAGCCTGAAGGAACGCGAGTTCCTTCGCGATGGGTGGTCTCCGGTATGAGAGAGTCGTTTAAAATGACTATCGCGTCACGAGAACGTGAACCAAGGGTTCCGCCTATCTTTCTACCCCGCGCGAACGCTCGCTTCCTCTATTTTTTTTTTCTTTCGATTATCTTCTCATTCTACTTTAATACTCACTGGATCGTAATTATCTAAAATGAATTTTTTTATAGAATCTCTATCAAACGAGTATTCGTGTTAAATTTCTTCTCTATTTCCTTGCTTCTTTGAGTACTTACACCGTAAAATATTCAAAGCTAAATAAACGCTAAGTAAAATGTCATTTTAGTGTGTACCGATGCTCATCGTGAGCTTTTCTCATTATTCACTCGTTTAGCTTAGGATCGAAGTGACGATAATTGAAACGGCTAAGTTGGAACTATCAATTATTCGAAACGATAAAGATTGTCGAACGGAAAAATAAGAGCGAGTGAAGATAGATCGAGCGAGATCGTCCATCTAAATCGATCTAAACGCGTACGTACATATGTGGGTCGCTTTAGATACGATCGGCACGTAGTACCAGCGATCGCTTTAACGATGCGTATTAATTGACGCGATAAAGCCCATTAGACGAGAATATAATTATAATATTGAATTATGGCCGACGTTTATACGCGTCATACGGTACTAACGGTGTTAGCGGACACGCAGCCTGTTGCTATTTATGCGTTTATTCAAAGTCGTACAAGAGATCGTCCGGTGCCAAGTGCAAAGCCATCGTTAGCCGTTATACGAGCTTCACTCGCGTTAATTCATTCATCCTTCCGTCGATCGTGTCGTCGTGTCTTCGTGATTCGAGTTGTCCGCGTGTTTTCTTGCGAGTGGGTAAATTATCGTGAGCGTTTTACGCGCGTCGAACGATTACGATGAAATTTTTAGTAACGAAAATTCTAATCAATTCGTTCTGTCAAGTCAAATTCGATCTCATAATTTCTACCATTGTAATATCTACATACCTACATGCCTACTTATATATTTTACTTATCTATAATTATTGCAACTCGCGATGGAAATTTTACAAGTGTCAGTGATAAAATTTTATAAACATTTCAGATCAAATCCAAAAATCGAGTTCTGATCACCGGAAATCCTTATAATGATCAAGATGCGATGCAAAAGGAATATCGAACAAAAAATAGCACACGGAAATCGTTCTATCACATGGAATTCACTTTCTTTTTCCAATCTTTGAATCATACTCGAACAGAAAAGAAGGTAGGTAGACGGACAGGTGGAGACGCTTATGCCAAAGGACACTAGCCCGGTCGCCGGTCGAGTGTCTTGCACGGAAGTCCGCTTAAACATTTTATGGGGTGGTCGGCGTAATTTGATGGCCCATAAAAACGCCTAGTCTAGTTTTTCCCGAGGCATCGTCATCCGTCGTCGACGGTGCGTTCACCGTGGGGCCACGCGCCCGTCAACGAGATTTCATGACTCTGATTTTGTGTCACTCCTTTTGTGCCTGCTTATCTCTCCCTCTTCTATAGTACAAGCATCTTGATTTTTGTCGAACCTAACGAAACGTCGATTCTCATTTCTACAGCATCCAAATAAAATAGTAAGTATAGATATGGATATCTATGAACAATTTGAGACATTTTATGTTTTAAAGATCGCTTCGTAGAAATTATATCTATTTACATTATTCATACTGCCCCGACGTTTTTCAGAATTTGAAGACACCAAGATACGATTTGCGATATGAGGCGGAAGGGAATCCCACTGAAACGATGCTGCATCAACTGGTGCGTATAAACTTAATCGAGCCGACGTTTGTCCATTATGTTTAAATCATTCACCCTAAGCATCGGTGATGGAAACGGCCATTTTCCTCGGTCCATTTCCATAAGCAAATGCTATTGCAAACGGCGTGGAAACGGTATAGGTCTGTGTATCGAGTTTCCATTTTTATATAGATATATAAAAATATATATATATATAAAAAGTGTACGAATACTTTTTGAAATCACCGTAAGTAGGTACGTATAAATCCAAAAGATCTTTTTAAGGTTTAGTGCAACTCGCTAAAACGTCTATCGCAGTGGAACGCGAAGTGCATAAAGCGAAAGAGAAAAACGAGAGGGAGAGAGAGAGGGGGTGGGGAGGACGAGGAGTGGTATGGAACCGGCGGGATCGATGGAAGAGCGGCATCGGCAGGGATCCAGCGTGATCGAGGAAAACCGAAGGCGAGCCGAGTAGGGCGGGAGCAGGAAACGGGAAACGTGGGGGAAATTGAAAATGTGATGGAGGACTGGCAGAGGGATAGATGACGATCCGGATATGAGATGAAGGTGGAAGACTGCGGAAATTACGAGAGCCACGTTCCTATTCCCTGTAGCCGGATTAACGTGCTCTCCTGAATAATAGCGGCATCGTACGAATTCTTATCGGCGATCGACCATCGAAAACCTTTTTCGAGAGAAGAATTAAGAAACCGATTCTTCGTCCCTTTTTTCTATGCGAAATAAATCGCTCAATCTTCTATTTTGAAAAGAATTTTTAAGAATTTTCAATCGTTAGCGAATTATCAAAAGAAATAGATTTTTATTCTTGTGTAAATTCCTTACCAAAAATCAGTTTATGTCAAATATTTTATAGTTATCGTATAAATTATCTAAACAATTACTGCTGATTAGTGTAAGATGTTTCGATTCGATAAAAATTGTTATAGTTTACAGATTTTTAAATTCAACAAAAAGAATATCTGTAAGTACACGTGACAATCTTACTGCAGATATAATTCAAATTCAAAGTAGGAATATAATAAAAGAAGGATTTGCGATGCCGAAGAGGAATAGAAAGCGAACACAGACGAAGCGAGCCAATACGTTACATGCCCTAGAGCGTGTGATATGCTACATATAGTAATTTAAAGTTGTGTTTATAGCTGAATATATATGCATAGCAATTCGGTACATCATAGTGGCGCGAGGAACTCATTACCCTACGTTGTGGATATTAGCATATTTAGAGGCTGTTCCCTTTCCTCTTCTTTCTTTTCTTTGCCCGCCAGCTTCTTTGTTCTTTCTTTTCTCCTTTTCTCCTTCCCTCTTTCCCCCTTTTGTTTTTATTGCACTTTCGCTATGGTGTATCTTCTTCCGAAAGTATTCTCAAAGAGTGAACGTTTTTGATAAACATTTAAAGGATTAAATGTTTATAAAAAATAAGGAAGACAATATCGATACTCGAAAGTATCTAACGTTTAATTTTATAAAAATATCGTTTCTTAATTAAATAACGAATTAACATGACGTAAACCTATTCCATAGAAGCTGATACAAATTGCCTTGCATGTCAAGTTTTATAGCCACTACTAATACCTATATGCAAAATGAGAAGACTAAACAGACTATTAGACGTGCTCGAAGAAAGGCAACGGTACATACGTATGTATATGTATATATGCCGAAGTACCTAAGTATTTATTTCATTATAGCACGAAACTAAAAACGGAATATAATCCTATATTTTTTAAGATTATTATAATAAAGAACGTATCCGTGCAATTATCACAGTCGCTATTTCATAGAATAATTAAACTTTTATATCGCATGGGGCCATAATCATTTTCATCGGTTGGACTTTCGTCGTTCTGAAGCTTAGCGTTTATGTATTCACAGGTGAATTCGTAGGAAGGACGATGGTAACGTTTGGAGAAGAAGCAGAGTCGCTGTGAGAGAGGGGTCGAGCAATTAAGGAAGCTCATCCTGAAAAGACAATTCAAGTTAATGAGAGGCAGGCAGTTTCACCCTCCGTATCTCGCTACTTCTTCGTCCACCCGTTTCTCCCCCCCTCCCTCTCTCTCGTCCCTTCTCTCCATTTCCTTTCATCCAGACTCGTCCTTTCTCCTTTTACGTCTATATTCCACTACCCCTCTCGTCTTTCATGCTTCTCTAGGACCACCTCGACCGTGCAATGTCCGTTTTCACTAAACCCGCCCCTTTTCTCTCGTATATCCATCTACAAGGAGAAAAGATTCTCTCGTTCATTCAATACCCGATCAAAAAGTAATGGTTCGATAAGGAGCTGTACTTACTCCTATAGATATCATCCTATATGAATTATATTTGTAAGAAGAATTTCTTTAATAGTTTGTTTAATGCTTCGAGCAACGTTTATCAATTATTCAGAAATTATAAATGAAACTATAAGATAAAGACCATAAATAGAAAAGGGTGATAAATAAGTAACCACGTGGAAGAACTAGTTGATCTACGTACATCTTCTGCATGAGTAGCTTCAACTATGGAAGAAAAGTATGGCGAGTTCGTAAGGAATAAGTCGGAGGGGCGGGGTTAACAGAAAGATCCGAGACGTTTTAAGAGTGGGAAGGGGCAAAGGATCATTGTTAGAGAAAATGGATGGAGAGCTTCGATAGAATCTTTTTCTGAAGTAAATGGAAGGGAGATGGAAACGAGGGCTGTAAAAAAATGAGTAACGCTGACAGAGGGGATCTAACAATATGAATAAATGTATACATAATACATATGTACAATCCACGTAATTCATTCTATTATCTTTCCAATCGTATCTTGCCTAAAAGTATCTATGGATAATATTCTTAAAGTCGATCAAATTATAAACGCGTTATAATCTTTTCTTCAAAATTCGAAAAGTATCTATCGCTTAAAAACGATAAAATTATTTGTGTTATCATAAAAAATAATATCCGTCCTACATTTGACGTGTATTTTAAATGCAAGTGTAATTATATGGATCAGATAACACAATGTTGCTACTCGAAATATTTTTTATAGTATGCACATTATTTTAAGAAAAACCCAACCCTTAAGTGCATTTAAATGCAGCGTTGCACTCCGTTCTAGCATGGCGCCATCTGACGCAAGACGTAGAAAGTCTATACACGTCATTCGATAAAGAAGAAAATGAAGGGTCGGTAAAGTAGAGTAATGGTAAAAGGCTGAGCCTTTTCCATCGTTCGTATTACAGATATGTATAAAAGCCCGTAAACGGTAGGGGTGTCGAAAGGACGAAAGATATAAATAAGAGGGTGGCTCCACTACGAAGATGAAAAGTTATTTTTCTCGGGAAAAGTATAAGTGCCTTCATAAATTTCCGACGCTTGACTTTGATAAAGGGGGTAGGTATGTACTCCATCCAGGAGAGTCGTGATTGCATTAGCTAAACATAAGAGTCCAGAATCACCGAGAGTACGAAGAATCACTTTAACGAATGTTATACTTATCGAATGAATCATTCTGACTATACTTAGGTACTACGTACATTTTCAAAATAAATACTTAAATAATTTTATTCTCGAGGACGAATATTATACTTAAGACTTTTTTGTTATAATATTAATTTGAAAAAAATTAATCTGTATATCGATATTATATCCAAAACGTTCGTTCGAGAATCTCTACTAAGAAGGGGGTGTGGATAACGAGCAATTAACGTAAACTCGTCGCCGTATATAAACTGCAATGTTTAGACATCACCGGAAGGATGACTGTCGGGCTTTTATACGGTGTGCACGGGATCCTAAACATAGGAAGTTGATATAGAAGTCTATTCTTGTAGGACAAATAATCGTTGCAAATTGAAAACATATGTTTGCGTGTGCGTCCGTATCGTTGAAATATCCATGAATCTGTCCGGGACTTGAAAACGAACTGGACCGAACTTTTGACTCCGAAGAACGTCATTTAAAAATTTATCCTTGAACCTAAGCTTGTGTACCTTTAAAATTATTTGGAAGGGTAAACACAGTATCATTCGGTAAAATTTATTTTTGCGGACGTTTAATGACCTGACCCCTTTTTTTTATATGTCCAGGCATACAAAAACCTAAGGTCGCAAACCAAGGCTGTACTTAAATTACATCGGTGAAGTAAGGTCAGCTTCCAAAAGGAAAGACATTATGGTTTTCGAGACCCGATTTTTTGCTCCAATAACGAGCAAACTGGTACTCTTAAGAAAAAAAAAAAAAAAAACTTTTTTCAAGAAGGAAACCAGAAGGCCACATTTATTCTAAACATACCTACCCTTTCTCAAGGCTGCTCGAAAAATTCTTTCTACTAGCCCTTCAAGGTTGTCGATTTTCGGAAATTTACTTCGGTTTCGAGTGAACTAAAAAACGAAGAAGAGACACGATTTCTCGAAATTTTCCCGACCGATTTCCTCTTTACGTTAAGATCGCATATCGACGAAAATGAGAATCCTTTTTTGCTAGGTTAACAATCCGAAGCTATCGTGACAAAAATAAAGCAAAAAGAAATACGAATAAGGCGGTAGTAATAAAGACATTCTTTCATCGCGTTTCACTAAGACGACGCTATTGCCGGTCGCTGGATAAATTCGAATACCTAACGTCGAGTCGTTTGAAACCGGGCTGAGATGATTTTACGACATTGCGCTGAGTAAATTATGAATATTGCGTCCACGCGGCTGATTAAATTGGACGATCACCGAAAAAATCTTATCCCACTTCATATATCACCTCTCTATCGGCGCTAACTGCCGGCAGTTTAATGGATCCGTAAGCTGCTTTCATAGCAATAATCGATTTTCTCTTGCTGTTCGAGGTGATTTCTTAACGGAGCAATCGTAAAAAAGCTTTTACTTCCTTGCGATATCGATCAGCGACGTCGACTAGGAATTTGATATAATTGTTTTCAATCGACCACGTTCGCGTTTAAACAAATTGAATTTAATTAATTCTTAATTCCTTCAGAATGATTTTATTCGGGATTCGAATTCTACCACTTATCTAGATTTTTATGCAAAATAGTTCCAAAAGAAACCCGTGCCGATAGTTTTTATATTTATAGTATGCGCGGTAAACAAATTTGTAATATAATTTGATGAATATATCATGTAGACAAGTTATAGACATAAAACAGTCACCCGATAAACTTATGTACCTACATAAAATAAATACCCTCGCAAATAAAATCAACGAATCTACAAAACAAAAATACACATATAAATATATTTCCTCTTTATACAAACCTAAAAAAAATATACGAATAAACAACAAGTTAAACGTCCCCCCAATTTCAGCGCGTATTCAATGCGTACCAAGGATAACTATTTCGTAGAAAAGAAAAAGCGCGGGCGTAATAATCCAAAAAGGAGAATGTCGAGTTTAAGCAATGGCAGCCAGTAGTCGTGACAGCGCGCACACGTGGCCACTAGATTCGAGAGACAACGATACGGACACGGAGGAACGGCCCACGCATACCCGGCAATCCGTGACAGCCATCTTGAATTCCATGCTGCTTTCTACAGCGTCGAGAAAGATAGAACGAGCAAAAGAGAGGGGGAGAATGAGTGTGAGAGAGAGAGAGGGAGAGAGGATCGGCCGCTTAGAAGGAGCCTGCCGGATACCGGCGGTCCTCGTCTTATTTTTTACGTGTCAAAAGCCCCGGACCCATGGGCAATATTGTTGATACTTGATGTTGCAGCCATATTCTCCCTTCTCCTTCTCCCGTTTCTCCTCCTTCTACTTTTCCATCCCAGCCATCCTCGAGCACGACGATTCGAGAGCTGAGCTTGGCGGGAGACCAGCTCCGTGTGTTTCTTCTTCTATTCTTTCTTGCATATATATCGGACTCTCGCATTTCGACCTTTCGCTCGCTTTATCCTCTTTTCGGAGCACACGCACTTTCAAAATAAACAGTAACGTAAGCCACAATGACGGACCGAAATAACCCATCGCAAGGGTTATTTCGCCGTGCCATTTCCTCGGCGATGTTAGATGCAATAATGGCCGGAAGGCATTTTTTTACTTTCGGAAGGAGGTTGCTCTATTTGTTAGTAGGTAATTAATACGACTCAATTCTATGATGCTTGTTATGCTTATATAAAGATAATTTAATATGAAACGAATCGGTGGAAAATTCGGTTGGATGGATATAGAAATTCTCGTCTACACTTTCTGTTTCCTATGTTTCAATCATTTTCGGTACAAAAGAGCGAACGTTTTAGAAACATACCATAGTTTTAATTCCACGGTACTGCAATCTCTCTAAACGTTGCTTTATTCATCTCGGAAATAGAAAATCGAGAAAACTATTGAAATAAACTACAGCGGACACTAATTACGAGTCCGTCGATCCAGTAATCGATACCTACTTTAATGATACACGTAACCAACCGAGATACTTGTTTTTGAAATGCACGAAAACACGCGCGCATTAGTCGACCAACAATAAGAGTCGAAAGAAACTAAACGCGATCCTTGACAATTCGTACTGCAAAATGCGACGATATAAAGGTCGTGTCGTAAAAAGTACGTTGGACGTCGGTCATATATGGCGACGATGCATACACACGGACATCGGAGTATCCATTTTTCTCATGCGAGCAGGAACGCAACGCGCCATAACCGCCTACCCGTTCGACCACCCCCGGAATATTAGCCATCTCTCTCTCTCTCTTTCTCTCCTTCGATCTCTCCCTATCTCTCGATCTCTTTCTCTCGTGTTCTCCCTTGCACGCGCACAAAGGAACCCGCAGAGAAAGAGAAAGAGATACGCGCGTAACATCGAGCTCTCCTTGCCGCGCTCCCCGAACCCACCACGCCTCCATTTCCAACCCATTTTTATTCAAATTCATTGGGAAGCTCCTCCGGTTCTGGCGAGTACACCCAGCCCGCCCATTACCGAGCTTCTCTTCTCGTTTCTGCATCCTTCACTCCTCCTCTTCCTCCTCCAGCATCACCACCACCATCACTACCTCCACCATGATCACTACCACGAGCACCAACAACAGCATCGGCACCCTTTCTCTTTCTCTCCCTCGTTTTCCATAAATTCTGAATTTTATTTAGTCCGTGCTGCTACGCCGCCGCTTTTGCATCTTTATCCCTGCATTGGACCGAAGCTGATTCCCTCCTCTCTCTCTCTCTCTCTCTATCTATCTATCTCTCTCGCTCTGTTTTTCTTTTCTTTTTTTATTTCTTTCTCTCTTCCGAGACTGTACCGAACGTACGAGTTTATCCGCCCGTCCTCTATCTTCGACGCACACGTGCACGCTCAGCTACGTACGATAAATTTCATGGATACGTGATACGTACCTACTCGCGTCGAGTAGGACGCGAGAATACTCGGCTTGTTCCTCCGATATTCTGTTTATCGTGCAGGAAGAATATCCGATAGTGTGGAGAAATGAAATATAGGTAGGTATTATGACTTATGGTATAATATTGTTAAGCGTGATAATATTTAATTATAGATAACGGTGAGATATCCGTATCGAATAATACAAAATTGATTTTTATTATTGGCGAACGTTCGTCGTGAGATAATTCTTAAAATAAATCGATCACTTTGAGACATCAAATAAAAGCGAATCTTCCCAAATAAAAGAAACTAATGCCGGAACCACGATTACCTATCCGAGATAGAAAAGTCTGAGTAAAATTCCACAGTATTAACCGCGATACGTGTTTTTTTTCCCAACTTGCACGGCACTGTGGAAAGAAGTCAAGAGGAAAGATGGTATACCTAATTTAGATAGCGATGTTATTTTATACGCTTTATATCTCCGCTCTGCAGGTCTTCGGTCGCATCGTCTCACCGAAGGGGGTGAACGAGTAAAAGAGAGAAAAAGAGAGAGAGAGAGAGAGAGAGAGAGAGAGAGAGAGAGAGCTAGGACGTATTCACGCGGGGAAGAACAAAATAATGCTGAACATGCGCGCGCCATAGGTGGCTCGTAAAACGAGGGAGAGACCAAACGAACTGTATACGTTGATAGTTCCTACGCGCCACCCCCGGGCACCCCCACCCACCCGTTTCTCTTCTCCAGCGCCTAATCACCCTATCTTCCTCGTGGCATGAATTCCAAAAGCGCGCTTCGGTGTATCGCTTTTCGAGATGGACGATACGAGTTACTCGAGTATGCTTAACGGGAGTATAACATGTGCACACTAAGAAAGGATACGAGTGAGAAAGACGACTTCCGATTCTAATGCATATAGGTATATATACATATATATACGTAGGTATATGTATTTATATGTTATAGGTAGGTACATATACGATATCGTTATTCTACAATTGTCGAAGGAATAAAACCGCTGTTATGGACGGATCGCCAATGAAGATAATTCGAGTTTCACCGTTGTGTGAAATTCGCTCGAGGAAATTATTTATTTGCGCGATCGACGAGACAAGTATTGGCTTTTTCGAGCATAGATGACTAACCACGAAATGGAACGAGTGGAAGAATCGAATATGGGGGAATTTTAACGTCGTTGAATTAACTCATTGGCGACGGAAGATGAAAAATCTTGTTTTCGATCTTTCGTTCACTTGATCGATCATTTTTTGAACCCATTATAACCCTTAATTCAACAGTATGATACACTATGTTTATTTAGTACCTACTTATAAATTAATTTCAGACGTTAAACACGAAGACGCATGAGAATTATTCCCTAGAACGAAACACGGACTGTTACATGATATAGGCATGCTGCAAAAAAATCCCGAAGCATGTTCGCGTCTACGAAGATCGTGCAGAATATAGATATCAAAGGTAAAAAGAACTCACCTTGCGGCTACGAAGAGGAGGCCGAGGTGGAGGACGTAGAGGTCGCTGCGAAACGGCGCGAGGGCCAACGCGTGGACCAGCGGTGCGTTGCGACGTCTCCCAATAGTTGAATAAACGGTCGAAGAAGACCGGAAAGAGGGGATGCTGCCCTTTTCCGTTGGAAGGGTTTCCAAGTTTCCGGCTAATCCATGCCGGTCCTCTTTTCGGCAGCTGCAACACCACCCGATGAAACTTGAAATCTCCTTCAACGAAGGACACCACTGCTAGGGACATCGGGTACGTTGATCGCACGCGATTCAAAGATCATCGTTTCCCAGGTAGATCCACCCGGGGTCCTCCACGCGTTCGAAGATTCTCGGAATGGAAATAAGCGAGAGAATCGAAGGAGGAGGGGGAAGATAGGAGGATTGGGGGTAGTCGGAGGGGGCGACGCGATGGTGCGAGGGAAAATGATGGAAGAGCAACCCCTCTTGGAAGTTTCTTTCTATCATCGAGCAGTGGTAGGTTTCACTGACGGCGGCACTACTACGGTGTCGAACTCGGCACGACTCGGGAAGAAATAGCCGGCGTCGCGTGGTGTCGTCGGCGATTCGCTCGGAAGAGTACTAAGCGGACTGGTGAACGGAACGGAAATACACGCCGGCGGCTCGACTAAGTTTCTTCAGCTACTCTGGCAAAAGCTCTCTCGGTAGCTCGGCTATGCGAAAAGACGCGAGTCGATAGCTACAACGCTCGAGAGGATTTACTAAACTCCGAATGAACCCTTCTCTCTCTCTCTCTCTCTCTCTCTCTCTCTCTCTCTCTCCCTCTAACTCTCTAACTTGGAGCAAAGGTAGCAGAGCAAGGCGCCGCGAGACGAGTTGTTGCGAGCGACACGTAACTACGACCGCCTCTCTTTGCCTCGTGCAGCACCGTCGCAAAACCGTAGGATGGAACCTGAGCGAGGCAGGCCAATCAGGTGCTCACCGTATCTACCTGCGGACTGCCTTCTGTATAGCACCTGCGGGCAATATGCCTCGGCCTTATACTTTGTAAAATGCCGGCGAGCCTCGATGACAGATCCTATGCGGCCCGCCCGTTCCTTCTCCTTTTTTTTTTTTTTATTTCTTTACCCTTTTGCTAACTTACTCTTTTGTCTTACTCTCCTTCCTACTCGTCTTTCGATGTATCGTACCGGTACCTACTGTTTAGAATCGGACTTTTTGGATAAGTATAAATTTAGGTATTGCATACATCCTCTTGACGATGAAACTTTATCTTTATGATCATTCAAAAACGTGTATATCAACTGCGCTTACAGCACTTAGTTGATTACGAAATTTTTTTTAAAAACCTATATCTTAAGATTCAAACACAGGAGAGTTAAGAACGACAGAAATAAGAATTATTTAAATGTGACTTAACATTTAAATAACCTAATCCAAATGAAGACATTTCGATAAATAATAAAAAGGAAAAATCGAAAGAGGAGAACATAAATTCCAGCTCCGAAGGGTGAACAAGAAATTTCCGCTCGAAGGACGGTAAAACGTTCGCGTTCGAAGGCAGAACGCTAATTGAGACACTAGACTCCTTTTTCCTACGGCCATTTCTTAGCTTTAAAGGCTCTCCTGTAAATATGAAACGACGCACCATCGAAGATCGAACTCTCTTGTCTCTCGGAAACGTTTAACTTGCTTGGACATCCTCCATTGTGGTATCGGCCGAGCTACCTGCTTTCTTGCTTCGTTTCTCAGTCCCGGAGATCTCTCATTACCCGCCATCATCACCGTCATCATCATCATCATCATCATCAACGTCATCAACATTGCCGTCGCCATTACGATCATCGCCATCGTAGCGAATCGAATGGAGGGCGAGTCATTGGATCGCGATACTATTCTCTCTTTCTCTCTCTTTCTCTCTTTAGCTCGTAGAATTGTTATGGAATCTTTATGAACGTCGAAGAAAGGTAAAATGGAATAATTTTCTCTATTATCGCTTGCTTTGTATATCGTTGCATAGGTAATCGGTGGGCAAATAATCACAATTGTATTGTGTACGTAAATATGCCTACAGGCAGTAAATATATATAATGATTTCTGAGTGATTCAAATCCTGACAACGAGTGTGAGTATATTCAAAGTTACTACCTAATTTTTTTCTACCGAAAGAATACTACAATCAACTTTACATATATGTATACCTCATAACACTAAACTTTGAGTCGCCTTTGTATGAAAAACAAAAATGCAGATGCGATGATTAAAATGAATCCGAGCGAGACTCGACTCCGCATTTCTCGATTGGTATAGAGATAAAAAGGAAAGAGAGAAAAAGGGATGGGGTGGAGGCACATAACGTTAGAGGGAGAATTTACAGCGACGAGGTTGCAATCGTGGAAGACGACGAAGGTTTTACTGCGATTCGTTTGGAACGATCGATGAAGCAGCCTCCATCCACATTGTCCTTTGAGCTACCCTTTCGACTCAAGCCGTACGCTTTCGCGAGCGAGCACGCGCGCGCGCAAGAGGAAATGCCGGGGAAACGGATAAAAATAGACGAGTGAATCGGTTTGCGAGCAGGGAGCTTCTCTCTCTCGGTCTTTAATGCCACCAAGAAAAAGAAAGACCGGGCTACGTACGCTACGTTTACGTTCGTATGTACACTTTATAATGGTAGGCTTTTACCAAGATTGTTCTCGTGGATAGTTCAAGACGATACAGTGCAATGCCAGCTTAAATTCTTATATACACAACTATTTCTTATGGGACTTTAAATAGAAATTCTCTAGCCTGGAAATTTATTGATATTATTAATATAAGCGTTTTATATTAACCCTTATCCTGGTCTCGTCAGAGCTAGTCTCATAAATTTTACCGACGTACCTAAGTATTATCGTGGGTTCGGAGTGACCCTATTATAAAATCTGGTTTTTCGGTATCGCTTAAGTATCAGTTTCAAAAGACGATTATTTGATCGTAAAGTGAGCTTCATTCAAATTTATGCAGTATTTTATATTAATAAAATTGTAATACGTAATTTTGGTAGGATGCAAAATTTGATCTAGTTGTTTCGATAACAACAAAACAATCGGACGCAGAGAATGGAAGATAGATGTGTATACTTAGGCGATTTAAACGTGCCGGCGATCTCGAAACTCGCTTTACAGAAATTACGACGCTTTCGACTTAGCCGGTAAAAGGCAATAAGGCGTTTTCATTGTCGGCCACGTTGGATCTGATTGCGAGTCTCGTGATTCCGCGATCTTCGGGCTAATCCTTAGGCTGCTGGTACAAAGATTACGTCTAGTGGCAGAGTCCTCCGTATTTTACGGACTCGCGTTGCGCGTCGAGAGATCGAAGGTAACGATCGTTTTAAGCGTACATCTCGCGTCGTAAAGCTACGTTTCACAACCGGTCGAGATCTTTCCTACTTGACGTCTATCCATTCGCGAATTCATTTTCCGAAAATTCTCATATCTCGGATAACGAAGTGGAATAAAATTCGTGAAATTGAAATACGCGAAGTGAAATAAAAATCGTGCAGGTGAATTGTTTATCCTTGTTGAATTTACGAAAATAATTATCGAGGAGTTTCCCGTCTCTTGATAACGAGTCACGTTAATTACCTATCCGTTGCTCATTTAATATCGCCTGTGTAAAATTAACTTTCCAAGATATCGCGAATCGTCGCGTGGATGACAAACGCTTTCTCTTCCGGTCACGTGACGTTGAACGCGCGATAACTAAT
This sequence comes from Odynerus spinipes, assembly GCA_032403825.1. Lineage (NCBI taxonomy): Eukaryota > Metazoa > Arthropoda > Insecta > Hymenoptera > Vespidae > Odynerus > Odynerus spinipes. The sequence continues at coordinate 171,054 of JAIFRP010000011.1, read as the reverse complement.
AAAAATCTTATATCATACGACTAAAGACCCATTACATGGGCGAAATGTACGAAACGACCTTGCCGAGTTTATCGAATTTCTAATCGCCCGAGCGCGTTATCCTCCGACCGTTTGGTCGATCGAAAAGAGGTTTATGTTTATTTAAGACTCGATATCGGTTCTCCTCGGACTCTTATCGTTCGTGGAAGCCTCGCGATAAAATGTGACACCTCGAAAAAAAAAGAAGTTTGATATACGGTTTTCGGTTTCGGTGCAAGCTCCGAATAACGAGCGATTATTCTAAACGCTATCGGTGCTGCGTGCCACGATTGTATTGGCTCGGTAAGAAAAGTTTATACGCGAAGCTTTCGAGATGGAGGACGCATGGAGTTCCAGGCTCGTATGGAACGTAAGAGATGGTTCAAGAACGTTGTCGTTCTGGACGAGTCCTGATTGGATAAACATCTCGAAACAAGAAACGTCTCGACGCCGAAGAGGATAATTAACGAACGGAGTTAAGAAAATCTCCTATCACGGTATCGTAGATATCTAAGTATTCTCCGTCGCTTGGTATAGAGCACGCACCCTTTTTATGATTTCGTTTCTAAGGCCATAAATTCATTGCCCCCGCGGTTTAGAACTTTGTATATCGAGAGAGTTTTTCGTGAATGGCGATCAACGATAAATTACAACTTTACAAACCCAGCGTGGGTCACTCGAGCCACGGTGGTCGTCCTATTTGAGTCTAACTGCCTGCACTCTCCGATGCTATAAATTAATAAACGTAAAACACATCGTGAACGGACGTGAGAACGGCGAAGTAAATTTCTTACGTACGACGATCCTACCGCGTGTCTAGATCATCGTTTCTCTCTCTCTATCAAGATGATCATCGTTGTCGTCGAAACGTCACGGAGAAGAGATCACGAAAGGAAATCGACGGAAATCTCATGATCCTTTCTAATCCGACGGGCTTTTCGATAGACGAACAGGACCAAGAAGAGGAAGAAACGAGCGGCCATGATGCGATTCCAAGCAGAGGGCAAGCTATTAAGATGTCGTGGGTTGGACCTGAAATCACGAGACGGAGCTCGAGTTGGCCAATCGCAGAAATTACCATCGAATCCCGTTCTCCTCTTATGTATTCACCAAGATCCCATTCCCCGTGTTTGCCGGGAAGCGAGTCCGCTCCGTCGAAAGGAGACGATTTTAATTAGAAGTTTCCGAGAGTCCTCCCCTCCGATCGGCGGTACCATTTCTAGGAGAACGATGAAGACATTTGATGTAGGTATCTATTTATCGTTATGGCCGGGATCGAACTACTACCACGTCACATTTTTCAGAAATCCTCGAAATAACGAAAAATTAATAGATTCGTCAAGTCGAAGGGATTGGAGCTGAAAAATTTGGAAGATCCTTTTGTTCCTCGGTAAAATCTTTTCCTCGTGTTTATAAATTGATGATTGGTCAGTGAACTCGTCGATAAGTTATAGATATTTCTTTCCGACGAAAACGCACGAGAAGGAAAGAGGAAAAACTTGGAACTTTAAAGCTATTATTCTCGAAACTACTTTTCCTAATATAATGCAGTATCTCTGAGGAAATAATCGATTCGAAATTTTGTATGAATTTAAACTAGCAGTAGTGTCCGAGTCTACGACAGCTATTTTATTAACAAGTTTTATGACACAATTCGGTGGATGCGATTTAATAGGCTGCCAGTTTGAATATTTTTCACCGAACGATGCTACAACTACATTAAACCGAATAAATAAATATTAAGATAAATCGTATCAATAACGAAAATTATTACTGACTATAATATAAAGTATGTCCATGACTGATGATCCGGAGAACGCGGAACTCGTTATCGCGATTAAGACGGGCCACCAGAAGAATGAAACTCGCGATCCGTTGAATCGGCTCATAAGAAAGCGGCATAACGCGACATAACGCGGCGTAACGTAAAGTTTCTCGTACGTTCATACAGATGTACCTACTCGGTCCACTTGCCGGCGTTACGTCGTCCAGCACGACGCAAAGGAAGGTAAAGAGCCGCGCGGAAGGAAGGCGGGGGAGAACATAAGAGCTCATAAATGCGAATTTAAGAGGCGCAATAAAAACACAATGAAATCGAGAGTGAACGAGCGAGAGCACGTGCTTCTCTTCACCGACGGATTTCCTTCTCCTTCTTCTTCTACCTCTTCTTCTGCTTCTTCTTCGACTTCGACTTCTTCTTTTTCGAGCGCGCGCTTAGACAGCGCTTAGCACGGCTAAGCACTCTGCACCTCGATTAGCACCCTTTCTTTTCCTTCATTTTTTGTTTCTAACATTATTCGATAGCTCGTGCTTAAATTTGGAGGTGTTGCGAAAATGCGGGATTTGTATTAGTTATTCTAATTCTTCTATTACTCATACTATTAGACTTTTATAATAAGTTGGTTCTAATTATAATAATTTTTCAAATTTCCCCAATTTATCGGCCTAGTAACTTTTATGAATTTTCCATGAAGTATGTATTAATACTATTACTATACTATACTATACTATACTATAAGAATATTTTCTATAATGAATAATATCTAATCACAGGAAAAATCTAAATTATCACGTGCATTTCCATTTTAATTTAAACTGGATTTAAATCAACTTTAATGAGCAAGCGAAATCCATTGATAGGTAAATATGAATTTCGTTTAGCTGTTGCAAGAACAAACAAACGGTCACCGGATTCTGTGTAAATAATTAACTCAAAAAATTATATAATAATTAGCTGCCTATATAAACTGTACGAGTTTAAATATTATACGATTACGTAAACGCTCGAGTAATTAACAAAATGGAACGAAAGGAAAGCGACGTACGAAACAAGTGTTAACGGGCTGTTACATGGAAGACCCTCGTTTCTCATATCCTTCGGGCACGCGGAAACTTCGTTGCAACTATGAAAGCGAATATTCCATTTGTCGTTATAAAAGGAGCACGTTCTTCCTCCGACATTCCGTTCGAGCAGCCTGCCTACGTCGATGCAACAACTGTATCCTCATAAACTTCTGTCCGTAGATTATACTTCCCGAGCGAATTTCACTGTACCAAGGTCATGAAAGAAAAACCAAGAAAAAAAAAAAGTAAGGAAACATCCCTTCCGAACGCTTTCGGAAAGATGTTTGTACCTTACGATTCGTTACAATGGTTTCTCTTCCATGTCCTTGAACGACTAATGGTCTACGACGTGGAAGAAAGATTAGGAAATTCTTTTCAGTATCTTTTCAACGTGTGCCGCTTTTCTAGAAAATAGATCATGTAAACGGATTTCAATCTTAGATTATATATATATATGATAGAATAAGTTTATTAAAAATTATCGGAATAAATTTGACGATAAATGTTTAGTCATTTAAGTGTTAAGATAACTTTAACCTATCCAACCCTTTAAACTTGAAAATTCAAAGTTCAAAGTACGTCCGAGAATAAACTCGTTGAAAAAACATATCCGTGTAAAAATATAGAAAACGTTCGACTCGAAAACGACCGAGGAAGAATCGCGTCGGCTAAGAAAGTGCAAATTCCATGAAAACTCGGTGGCAACACTGCCTTCCTCGCGGAGAGACGCAGTATCGACCGCGGCCTCTGGAGGCCAAACCATCTCAACCTCCTGAGTTTCTCCTTCCTTTTGCACTCGAGTCACTATCCAAGTTCCACCGCCCTTTTACCTTCCTACGTATTTACGTGATATAAAATAAACAACGTCTTCGACCATCCTTCTCTTTCTTTTCTCTCGAGTTTCAAAATATCTTCGAACTGTGTCCAGTTGTCTGATAAACAAAATCAAATGTTCAATAAACGTCCATATATCTCCGTTCGAGTTCATACACCTACTTCATAAATAAATAAAAACTATTTCACGTAAGAAAGCAAAGAAATTCACCGAAATGTCGTAACTTCAATAAATTCGTATTCCCTTCCCAAATTATCTAAATAATTACTTCCTTCTTCGTTTCAACTATCATGAAAGAATATTTCCCTTCTTCTCTCTCTCTCCTATCGCTTTAAATTCGATTTAGGGTAGGCAGTTGAAGCTGAACAATCAAGCGAAAGAACATATATATATACGATAACGTGACATAACGGTGAAAGGAAGGCGTTTGTGTTAACGTACGCTCGTTAACAGTAAAGAGAATCGCTTATGATCCTATAGGCTCATAATTGATAGATAAATCGCAGAACCACGGTAGTCCATCAATCGCGAGTACGATGAATTAGGCGGGGTCAAGCGCGAACGGGCCTAGAGAAGCGCATTAAGAAGCTTATACGCAGCTTTTACCCGCGGTGTCCGCCGGGCATAATTGCGGACAAGTAGCCGTCATATGGCCGCGTAGACACGCGCGGATAGGTGCACGTAAACGCGGTACGACCGTACGACGAGTTTATGACATGTTTTATTCGACTCTCTCTCTCTTTCTCTTTCTCTCTCTCTCTCTCTCTCTCTACCTCTCTCTGTCATGACGAAATGTCCTGTCGCATACATCCTTCGAGATTTCCACGAGCGATAATCTTCCTCGAACTTATTACATAATTCATTATCGATTAACTGTCCGAGTTCGAAAGTTTTTCTTTAGTTTGTTATCGAGCGACGGGTAGAAATTTGTTGCGTATCTGAAAAATATCCGAATAGGTGTATTAGCAAAGTAATTTTCCAAAGAAGATTGCGATCAACAATTCTAACGTCTTTTCTAATGATAAATGTAACACGAGCATCGACTTTCCACTTTTACGTAAGCACCAATCAAGTGATAAAACTTTCCGCGTCGTTACTTTTTGCTCGCATTCGGTAATTACTCAATCTCTCGACTTCTTGAGAACCCCACGGAGGAAGGTAACGTAAGGACAATGCTCGCTTTTTCGATCGCGAATGGAGTCGAGATTCTTGGAAGGCTCCAAGATGGTGGAGAGGAGCTCGTGTACCTATAATCAAGGAAACAGGTTCTCCCGAGCGGCGGCAGGTAGTAGACACGCTCGCGGCGCGTTACCGCAAAAACCAGGGACTAGTCCAACCCTCGCGAGAAGACGAGGAGAATCAGCGAAACTTGGTGAAATTTAGGTATACGTCTAGGTGGTCCGTCGGAAAAATCGTTTGACTGTTAAACGAATCAACGCGAGCATTTAATGTCGATTCCTTCGCAATTCAGGGTGATCCTTTAGGATGTGATTTTGTTAGTTAACTGCATAAGATGAATCTAATAGGACTATCGTCTACTTCTAAATTTAATGAAAACTTATGATAATTGCGACTTTAAGTTTTGAAATTTAGGGTCGATTTAGAGATTTGTTAAATTCTGTAGAACTTCGTCGCAGTAATTCTTTCACTCGTCCGCTCGTACGTTCTCACTTGACACCGTAGCGCATAATACGAGAACTTACGACGTCGCTACGTCGCCTTTAATGAGATCAATCTCATTACCTACCCGAGGGAACGCGTATTTCAAGCAACGCTCTGAAATTCCATAAAACTCGAAAAGAGTAACACGGGTGGATGCACCCGAAGAGAGGTAAGAAGAAAAGAAGTTGGCGTGGGAGTCGTCGGGGATGCGCGCAGGATGCACGATGAAAAAAGTGAGCTATCTAATGGATGCGAATATATCGCCGTAATAAATTTCGCAAAAAGTGGAGAGAAGAGGCAGAGGAGGCGGGGTGAGGGTTATAGGGGAGAGATAGGAAGGAGGAGAAGAAAAAGGCGAGAAAGGAGAGGAAGAAGACGGAAGGTGTGGATTCGCTTCTTTAACCGCGGCCATAGGGCTCGTTTCTTGAGCTGCACGAAGAAATAGAGAAGGATGACTCGAGAAAGAGAGAAAGAGAGAGAGAGAGAGAGAGAGAGAGAGAGAGAAAAAAAGGTAAGAAAAAGCTTCGCGCGGCTGGATGGAACGGAGTCGTCACGTTTCCGGTACGTGGCTACGGGTGGCCATCTTGCTCGGCTACCAGCCAATGGGAGGTAAGGTCGATGCGATGCGGGGTTGCAACTACCCCTCGAATGCGGCAGAGAGCCAACCCTCCGGGACTTTCCACGGACGGATCAATAGCTGGCAGGAACGAGAGCCGAGCGCAAACGCCGTTCTCCGTCGAGCTAGAAACGGGATTCCGAAAAATATTTCAGCTAATTTCATCGATCCACCCTCTTTGAAACGAGTCTTACGTATCTACCTATGTAGGTACGTAGCTATCTATATGTACCTACCTATATAAGTACGTGCTGGTTATACTCGTGCACGGGAGAGATCTTCGAGTTCGAGGTCGTTATAGTAACAAAGAGTAATGGCTCGCGTTTGCGTCATATCCCCTACGACTAGCGAGATTAGTCGTATCGATAAAATATCCAAAAGAAATAGAACTGTCGCGATCTTCGAAAATGCACAATGCTTGTACCAAAGAAACGTGCGAGATAACTGGAATACGACGGATAAACGTGGAATTAAAAGATGCATGGAAATCGAAGGGAAGCTCTAGAGACGCAGGAGTATCGCTGACGATGACAACGAGTCCCGATGGTACGCGAGAGAGGTCTACCTCGCGTGGGACCTTTTTGCATCGAAATGGAATTTTGAGTTCGATTTTCTACCCCGTCGTCCGACGACGGGAGGGGATGCCACCGACGACATGGCCGCTGCTGCTGGGTAGCAGCTAGGTAGTATTAGTTGGATGCTGGATAGGTGGGGGGACTACGGAGGCAGACTAGTTCTATCTCTCTTTCTCTCTCCCTCTCTCTCTCTCTCTCTTCCTCCCCTTCTCCATCCTTCTCCGAAGATCGGGGGCGTGAGACCAACGGCAAGAATCCCAGAGGGTAAGAAACTACGAGAGAGCACAAGGTAGACGGATAGACCGTTTTAATTTTAAATGCCCGACGTAATGAAAACTTTCCTCATCAAGGGCATCATTAATACACCACGCCATCTTGAACCCTCGTGTAACGGTACCTACGCTCAGTCGCTACTACGAGAACGTGTTTCTATGTTACTCGCCGTCTTCGGACGAGACACGGTGCATCCTACCGAGAACTCCGCTGCATTATGTGCGTCGATGAAACATTATCCATAAAACAAGTCCTGAACAGATGCGCCGGCACGTAAGGAGCACTTCGTGCCGATACTACGTGACTTGGTTTGTAGAAAACCGTTCTTGCCACGCTTTCATTTCATCTTGAGTCTTTCGTGATTTTTATTCGATTTACGTCGAATATTTATTCGCGCTATTCAATGCGATTCGCGTTTTAAACAAAAGATACCATTTAAATATCATACATAGATTGTAGTTATCGGTTTCGATTCCCAATCGAATGTCAAATTTTTATTCTCCTCAAAATAATCACGTGACTTGGCAATTCGTTTCAATCTCCTCGAGCGTGTTTCGTAATCGTCTTTTTCTCCGTTTCGCTTCAAAGGTCCCTTCGATTAACCCACCCTATATCTTTTTGAGAACGCAAAGGCGAATGGCTTCGAAAGATTGGAAAGATTCGCCGGAAGATGTCTTATTTGAAACAATGTTTCCGTTTCGCCAAGAAGGACCGATCGTAAATCCTCATTTCGAATCCCGAGGCTCATATAAAATCCCACTGTGTCTGATATCCTTTCTGCACGGCGTTCTACCTCGCACCATTTAGCCAGCCTTTCTATCTCCCTCCTCTCTCCTCCCTCCTCTCTCCGCTCTTTCTCTATCACTCTTTCTTCTGGATGAGTCTCCCGCACGAGTCAGCGTTTCACAATGCCGTCATATATTCTACCCTCTGTGATATATCGCCTACGCCAATTTTCTACTTTACAAAGCGAAATTCCGCTCTTCGTTTGGTAAGACACAACACCGCCATTCAACGTTGCATCTTCGGCAGACTCTACCGTCATCGCGATGAAAAAGAAGAATTCGAATTCAAATGCAGAAAGGATTTCTAGAAAAATATTCAATATCGATCGAGAAGAAGATTTATTTTCCCAGAGATGAAGAAGAAAAAATACCATTCGAGCTCGACACCGTAATAACTTCGCACGTTCCTCGCTGTAATTTAAGGATAAATAAGATGTAACCTTACCTCGTGGAACAAAGCAACTTAAAGAAGGGAATAATGAGAACGGGTTAAAAACTGACGGAGAAGACGCGAAACATGGGTACGAAGTGGACGCGCGTGCAGAGCATCGTACAAAACATATGAGAGAAAGAGAGA
>JAIFRP010000011.1:141754-162843 GCA_032403825.1 Odynerus spinipes | reverse complement strand
AGAGAGTGTGAGAGAAAGAGAAGAGGGTGAAGAAAGAGGGAAAGCAAAATGCAATTTCGTTCCGCGTCTCACACGATATGCACGGTGTTGCGTCCGTTAGCAGCACATTGGCGAGAGCGTTCCGAGAGTGTCGAGTGCCGGCGGTCCATTATTTACGCCTGCTCGCGAAAGATCTTCGTTTTATAAGGTGATAAAGACGAAGGAGTGTACTCGCGCGCGTGCGTACTCGCTCGAAAAAGGGCAAAGCTGAAAGCAAAATAAGGAGTGCCTGTCCAACATGCAAAATCGGAGGCTATCATGCTAGACGGAACTCAAGAATCAAATAATTACAAGATTTCGTAACGAAACAATGCTATTTACGGTCGAGTACCCTAATTCTTTTTACGTTAAATTAAAAAAAATGAGCAATCATCGTGTAACTACCAATAAGTTCTCTTTTCTTCGCGAAATATCTATCGATGATATCCTAACCGAAAAGTCATTCGAAAGTTCGCGTTTACTCGACACCTACTTGTATCGAGTCCGTCGCTGATACAATGAAGACTATTCGGGTAAGACAAGGAGTACATAATATGTGTACATACGAGATATTCGAAGTATTATTCATTAGCGCGTCTCCTCCGAACAAATTCATTGGCACATCTCCTCCGAAAGCCGTTCGGTTATGCTTGTCCCTCGAATGGCTATCATAAAGCCATTAACTTTATTATATTGTGCCATTAACTTAAATATTACGACTCGCGTGTCGCGTACCTTCGACTTCGTTGATTTATTACGCCGACGGATCGTGACGCGATTTCTTGCACCCGATAGATACATTTCGAATTATCAAATTTCGAGATTGGCGGAGAACGAACGAATTTCGGGACGTTTTTCTTCTTGCACGAACAAATTCTTAATTTTACTTAAGAAAGCGGATCGTAAAATTGTTCCACCGTTCTAGATATATAAAATGCAATTGCGATATTACGTAATAACCTTCGATATAACTAATACGATGCGACGAGGGCTTAGAGTTTCGGAGCGAGCTAGAATCTTGGATTAATTTAATGAACATCGCGGGGAGAATAATATGAGCGGCTATAAATACCTCCCTTATAGTTATCCACGTCGACACGTCACTATACTTTGAAAATTGCTTCGACGATATTACGGCCTGTACCTCTAACTTGCCTCGTTCCTTAGAAAATACAATACTTCGACCTATTCTTTGTTTTATTTTTAATAAATGGATTCTGATTCTGATTCTACCGTTCGAGAACGAGTTGCATTAAAGTATTTACACTCTACGAAATAGTTATTCGTGTTTCTCGAAATTTTTCCAATCTCCTAATTCTCGAACTCACTTACCCGCATGAGAATAAGCTGTTCAAAGTTATACGACCGGGCGACGATATAATTATTGCTAAATAAATAATCATAGACGACTAATCTCGCAAAAATAGACGTCATGCGCGAAGTTTATGATTCTATGTCGAACATTATAGAAGTTCTCGGTTAAGTACGCTTTCTCGCTTCCAATAAACATGAAATACGCTGATAATAAAAAAGACATTAGAGTAATTTATTAAAGCCACCAACATCGTCGGCCGCAATCAACGTACCACCATCGATTTCCCTTCGACATCAATGAGCAATCTATATACTTATGCGGAGCATACACGCGCGCTCGCGCACGCGTAGCCTACCTGCGAACGAGATTCGTCGATCTCGATCTCATTAGAGATTTTTCATCGAGCATCGCGTTTAACGGATAATCAATTATGTATATCAGCGCTTTTACGCGGTACTAAACTTCCGTACAAAGTATGGACGCATTAAATTACAATCCGATTGCAAACGATACTCCGCTTTTTATTACCCCCACCTCCGTTACCGGCCCGTCAAACAATTACGCTTCATTATTAAATTATTCCTCGTCGGTACCTGACAAGCATTCGTTCGCGCCGGATTTCTCTTCCTTTGTCTTTTTTTTCAACCTCAAACGTAACAACGCCGCGCGCTTAATGCCCTAATTTATAAAATACTATGCGTTAAATTGTAAAATATTATTCATAAATAAAGATCGTCCTCTTATGACCGAACAAGCTAGCACGCCTCTCTTTATGGCTTCTTGGAGTAATCGTTAAGCATTGAGAATGAAATATCGCGAGAACGGTAGGACATATTTTTCTTCGATATCGCGACTCCTCGAATTTGATTAACAAATTTTTTGCGACTATCTTCGAAGGTAGAGCTCGAGTTCTTACGATGAATGCGAGACGCGTTCCCTGCACTTCTGTAATATATAAGCCAATGCGATTTCACGCAAGGCTTTCCGTATACCTAGCTATGGCGAACGATTCTAAAACATAGGTTGCTATTTAGAATAATGGCGAGACCGAAGCGTTTTATAATTTTAGAAAAAAAAATATCGAACCGCGCGTAACGACGAGCTCTCTTTACGGAAAATTGTAGTCATCCGCCGGCGTACGAAGTAGGTAACGCGAAACGATTATTGCAGTGTGCAACGAGCTATGCCGGAAGGTAAGAAGAGAAAGAAAGAAAGAGAGAGAGGGATTCTGAAAAAGAGGTTTGCTTGACGCGTACATCGAATTTCAAGGAGGATAACATAATTAGAAGTCATCGTGAAAAATGCACTTTCCTCGCTAAGTGCTCCTTGGGAAAGAAATTTAATGTTTCCGTCGTTAAATGCGAAAAACGAAGTTAACGAAGTCGGGGAAAGTCGGAAGGAAAATCGCTAGCTTGATCTTATACGTTCTACGAACCGATTACCATAATTTATCGAATATAGATATTTTAATAGTATAACTTTTGTTGTTTTACCTTTGACAGGCTGCTGGAAAGGTGGCGAACCAATGGCGACGATTCTCCTTCGCCGCATGAGGAGCCCTGCGAATCAACACAAATTATTAAGTAAATTTATCTAATTGCAAATAGATACCTACCTACGTGTAAATTTAGTGACGAAGTAACAAAAAATGTTTAAAAAATTTTCCAAACTTTACGTTAACGTACAATTACTTTAAATAAATAGCCGAATACAAGAACCACTCGTGAGATAATCGATTATTCGATAAATTACATCGTTATCGAAGAAGTTAAAGGCAGACACGTCGAGCGGCGAAGTCTAGGATACCTCGCCATGAAGAAAACGCGAGCTCGCTCGTACGACTAGCCGCTTACGTCGTTAGCACTGAAATATTGTCGTATTAGATATCACGGGACGGGCAAAAACAATAAATCAAGGGACGATGCTCGCGCCCTTTGACGAGCGATAAACGGCACCCGCGAAGGTTGCTCGGAGGTTAACACGGAAGCGCAATTTGCTGGAGCTCGGAGGCATTGTTAGCCGCTAATGCAATGTTTCCTCGATAATGTCGAGCGTATTCATATTCGGCTAAGCGCGTTTATTAACGACGCGGAGCCGAAAGCCGAAAGCGTTGCTCGATGAGCGAGGACACCTCGTAAACTGTACTTCGACACACACGCCTAGCTTTTGCGTTGTTCTCTGGCTTGTTCGCTTCACTCGTGTACACAGATTAAAAAAAGAATATGTATTTACATTCTCCTTAACTCTATTGTCATTTAGTACAAAAATTCTCTATTAAAACGTTACAAAGTTTAGGTGAGTCTATATTTGTTGTAATTTATTAGGATTTATTGTTACTAGAAAGAATATGTTAGCTGTTCTTTCATTTCTTTTTTTTTATTTACTACCTACTTGAGACGAAAATGGAAGAGTGAATTTATTTCGCCAAATTTACCGATCTCCTTACAAATTTTGAACGTGAAATTCATATTTACTCGAACATAAATATAAATGCATTTGGATCTCCAAAGAATTCCATATACGTACGTTTATGTTACGTACCCACGCCATAAACTCAACGAATTTTCCTCTATTTCTGTATCCCGATAAACGCGATTTTAGGTCATAGTAATTTTAACAATAAGATCAAATATTCGAGTAGGTATACTAAAACTATTTTACGAAATATTTTGACGTCCGTTTGTTATAATTTAAGAAATGTTTAAATACACCAAATAGGTAGATAGATAATTGTTAAAATAACAAATGAATGATATTCATCCCTATTTTTTCTAGTAGCTAAATTATCGAGACATACGAAAGATTTTATCCAAAATATCGTGCCTTTAAAAAATCTAATATAAAAGAAATAATTAATAAAAATTCGATACTTAAAGAAAAAAACGAAATCAAAGTCTCACCTTTTCCGAAAACGAGAAGTAACGAAACAAAGAGAGCCGTGGTACCGTCGCGTCCACTACAAAGACTGTTCCGACGGATGGTGAACGTCGTCTCGTTGTATTCCTCGTTGAGAACATCGCTCGAGCGATGGCAGCGAACGAACGAACGAACGAACGAACACATTCGCTTGATCTGCGCGATCGAGTAGAACGCGATGCGGAGCAGTACGAAAATTCGTTGACGAGTCACGGGGCCGCCCGGATCAAAACTGACAGTCGACTTGCTTTCGTGTCGCGCGACGCAAAGGAGGAAGACAAAAAAAGCGAGAAGGATATTGTTGTGGAAGGTGGCGCACGGCCTTCGACTCGTCACATTAGTCCCGGCTCTCGATTTTACCGGCTATGAAAAAAATTGGAGTATTGACGGAAGGAAAGGATTCCCTCGTAGGTAGAAGAAAAGGAGAAGTAGAAAAAAAAGATGGCAGGACGGCTGTTAAGTACGGCGTTCAAGGACGAAGAGGACCTTCTTCGAAGACGGTTACACTTTTCGAGGATATGGACGACCTTGAAAGCATCGTACGACACGAGTTGTCATCCATTTGATTATCATCAGCTTTCATCCATCAACGATAGAGTATAGTGAAATAATAAAAGATGTTTCTCGTTCCGTTTATGCGCTTTTAAATTCATCCTTTACATCGACATCTATTAGTCGATGTTTACTATGCAGGTAGATGTGTATTGTTACGTACGTATGCTCGAGTAACTTCACGGTTAATGTTAATCGAGGAAAATCGACGAGCGAATCGTTTCCAATTGTTTTGCGCAGAATAGGAGAAAAAATATCACTGGTTTCTCGCGATCCACCAATCGTATCCATATTTTTATTAGCTACGCATCTCCTTACGCGAGATTCCTCGCGCATTAAACGCGAATTGAAATGCTAATAGTGCGAAACAAGTAATTACGGTGATTTAATCGTCGCTCTTCGATGATGCGTTTCGCAACGACCGACGGCGCCATGATCGTCGCTCGACGAAGAACCTCTGATACCTAACTGACAATATTCTTTGCTAAAATAGTTCTTTGGCCTATTAGGGCAGTCGTATAATTATTGTAAGTCTAATTGTATCTACAAAGACGCTCAGATTTAATATTAAACATATTTAGTATTAGAAAATTTGTTGAGTGGATATATCTATTTACCTACTAATGAAACGGACTAAATTTTAACATTCAATTTGAAGAATAAATAAACTCTGTGATATTAATAAAAACTTAGTAACGAATTAATACATTGAATTGTTAACAATTTCCTATACAATGTATCATATATATATTTATCCAATATATTTACAAGTATTACTAACAATTTGTTAGTATTTAGTATTTAACAAGAAAAAACGGAAGATCAATTTACCGACGCAACGTAGACAATAGAAAGGCGTATCGTTTGGCGAACACCGCTTAGCAATTCGTTCGATCGCACGGGTCCGTAAGTTTGATGGCGGACGAGTCGCATGATAAGACTCGTTTCCAACAGTTCGCTCTAACCATTCCATTGGGCTTTCCAACCGACCTACGCCCTGTCTCCTCGTCATCGAGGAAAGCAATCATCCCTCCGCCACGTTGTGTCACGTTGTAAATCGAAAGTCGTAACGTCCGATAGTCCTAGCCTAGCCGGTTAGACCTGCCACTTCCCGCGACATTTTTTCACGTTAATAAACGAGAGTCGCGACGTTTTAACCGACCTTTTCTAAATCGAACCGAGTCCTCTTCCCGTGGCACTCCTTTGCTCTTTTCTTTGCTTAAGACCGATAAGAAAAGGTTCGAAGACCTCGCATTTAATTTTAGATAGGTACTGATAGAACGTCGATAGGTTCTATAACGGGAGACAATAAGAAAACGTATGAACTTGAATTCTTCGTTGGAGAGAACGAATCGAGGAAGTTGATTATTGTTGGAATATCAAATTTTCCTTGTTAATATTGCGATATTTTTTATTCGCAAATAGATATAATTTTTTTTCTAAAGTCACGAAGGAAAAATACAACTCTACCGACGGCAACGAAAGAGGATTACAATTTCGAACGAAAAAAAGTGGAAAAGGGAGGGTTTTAGGGAACGCTCGAGAATAGAGGAAAACATTTCGTTCGTACTCGTCAGGAAAAGAAGATCGAAGGGAGAAGGTATCGGTAGCATGCGAAGCACGCCCAAAGCCTTAGGAGAACGAACATTTTCCCTTCGTAATATACGACTTCCGTACGTTGATGGAATATTTGAAAAATCTGGAAGTCTGCTCTTGATAAGAGTATGAAAAATGTTTGGAACACGACCGTTAGGCTTAGGAAAAAATATTGTTTGCTTCCTTTAAAAAATTAATATCCCTCATAGTCCTGCTCAATTATTCACCCGTTAATTTAACAAAATTTTAGCGTCGTTTATCAGGAGAAAGAGAGAGAGAGAGAGAGAGAGAGAGAACGCTATTGCTAAAGACGAAAAAAGAAAGCAAACAGTAACGCAGAGGAGAGTGAAAATCGTGGGTTGATAAGTGTCTCGGTCTACCACCGATCGTCGGCTTATCTGTGCCCCGACACGTATTTTAGGAAGGAAATGGGATTCTAACGAACGCACTTACGTTCTTCGAGCGTACGTATAACATCGTGGCAGTCACGACCCCATAAGCGTACACCCTTGGAAATATTCTTTTAAATATATGAAGGTGTCAGACAGCGTACGTGTATCGGAGGAAGGCTTGCTCGACGGCACATTCGTGTTGGTTGCTTACTCACACGATCACAGTCTCTCCCTCTCTCTCTCTCTCTCTCTCTCTCTCTCCCTCTTTTTCTCTCGATCCCTCTCTTGGCCATCTCGTTCGTGGAATGCAAGATATTTCACGACTGTCCCTAAGGAGCACCACCGCGAACGACGTCCATGACCGACCACGAGGAAGATGCAGATAATCCGAGTGTTTATCGCCCAGACCGTCCGAGAGAAAAGGACCAAGTCCGAGCAAATGCTCCCTCTACCGTCGCGATGGCCATTTTTCGAAGGACGGCCACTCCCGTGTGCTTGCGTGCCAACGACACCTTCTTTCCTGTCCTTGCCCTTTCCCTCAAAATGCGATACTTCTTCTTTTTTTCGTCTCCATCTCCTTTTTCTTCTTCTTCTTCTTCTTCTTCTTCTGCTTCTGCCTCTGCTTCTTCTCTTTCTTCCTCCTCCTCCTCCTCCGGAAACGTCATGGATTATAAATTTCAGTTGCAGTCACCAACGTTTCTTTCCGTTCTACCCTCCTACACCGAGGGTGGAAGAAAAGAGAGCCGGATAATTCGAGAGACACATCAACCTTTGTACAGCATCCCTCGGTCCAGCCAACCGCTTTCTCCTAGATTCTATTTTATTGCCTCCGGTTTGTCCAAATCCAACCCCTTTGCAGTACTTCTTTGAGCGGAAAGCAAGACGTAGAGGGGTAAAGGAAGAGATCATCTACGCGATATCGATACGAGAGATCGTTTCTTAATCGCTAAGCTTCCTCGTCTCGTTGTTACGTAAGAACTCCGTCCTTGCTACGGACAAATCGATATTTTGCGAAGAGAAGAAGAAAAAGAATGGAAGGAGGAGGAGAAGAAGGAGGAGAAAAGATTCGGGAAATTTGCTGGAAGAGGCAGAGAGGGGTTTGAGGAGAGGGCGGAGAGAAAGAGAGAGAGAGAGAGAGAGAGAGAGAGGGTAAATTCAGCTCGTTCTCCACCCGTAGGATAGGAGAAATACGCGCTCGTAAAAGAGAGGAAGCGCAGTCTCCGAAGAAAATACGAATTAAAGCAGCCGGCCGCTGATCCGAGAAACTTTCGCGTAATCGTGTTTGAACTCTAAAAGTCCGCGCTCTAAACTGGCTACAATCTTTTTTCTCTCTCTCTTTTATTCTTTTATTTCTGTCGAGGGAATAGCGGAAAAGTTATTACCGCGGGAAAGAAAAATAATATGTGTCTGGTATCGAACTCGAAATAACAATTGCTTCTGAATATTGCCTATCGAGATTATAAATTACGAAGAGACTTCGAAAATAAAAGTCCTGGAAATCATTCCGTTGTCTCGTACCGAGTACACCTGTTCTAGTATGAGCGAAAATTGCAACGTTTCGAGATCTTAGGCAACGTTTCGAATAATTTACGCATAGAGAACGATGCATAGCGGTAATCAAATAGATAAACAGAGAGAGGCAACGTTACGAGAGGACACCGTGGTGGTTCTGCAAGTAGACACCCCCGAAGAGCGAAGACATTAACTGTAGATAACGGTGGCTCACCCCTCGAGAATGATACAATAGCCAAGCACGGTTTGAACCCTTTCACTCTCTCGAAATCGAGTCCACCCCGTGGTGTACAATAACGTTGGGAAACTCGAAGGAACGCCCGTAAAGGGCGAACCCCCTCTGTATTTAATTTACTGAATAATTGGAATCAAGCTGCCTCATTTGTGTGCCGGTTTCAGCCCACCACCCCTTTCCCTCCTCTCTCCATCTCTCTCCCTCTCTCTTTCTCTGTCTCTCTTGCATGGCAAAGTCCGCCCTGCAATTTCCAGCCCTCTGACACATACCGTACCGGCTTCGTGGATCCTGTGGGAGCCTGATGAGGAGATTTGTGCGCGCACATAAAACCAACCCCCTAGACTCCCTCCTCTTCCCTCTCTACGCCGAACTCCTGTTTCTCCTCTTCCTCTTCTTTCTCCTCCGCCCAGCCAACCTCCTCCGCTCTGCTAACTCTCTGATATAAGTACGGGGGGTGAATAAAGATGGCTAGATAATGGAATGCTCGCGCAGCCAGAGGCGCTGGGATTACCTGCACGAGAGGGGCTGCATGCTGGATTAAATAAAAGTACGGAAAAAGCTTAGGAGAGCTTTGTGATACAACTTTGATACGTGAGCATACGTATACAAAGGTACCTAAATGTATATATATATTTTCATCCGGGTTTTATGATACTTTTCCGTATGTAATTTTGCAACTTTTTGTAACGTAGACGCGTTGTGGGTCGAACTCAGCAGGGGAGGTATAATTAATCTTTCGTTACTTAAGTATTGTTAATGAGAACGTAGTTAAAATAATGTGAATTGACTAAATAAATGATCTCTGTCTTTTATCGTCCACTGTATATACCTATGCTCTGTTTCCACGCTTGTTGCTTTTACACTAGTTATATTTTACGTACTGAACACCGAAAGAAAAAATGCAATTGAATAAGAAAAAGATATTAAATTAACGACATAGCTAAACTGAAAGCAAATCCTATGAATTATTTGTTTGTAAATCCTATTAACGTCACGACATTTGATAATAAGATTGAAAGTTTTTTGTCATGCAAAAATGTTTAAAAGTGCGTATTTTTTCTTGATTCGTAACGTGCGGATTTCTAAAAGTCTGCTTCTTGGAGAATGAAGGAAATGAAACGCTGACAGTGGGGGAATCGAGAGAGAGAGAGAGAGAGAGAGAGAGAATGAGAAATAGAGAGAAACAGAAGGGGGTAAGAGAAAGGAACCTGTCTTCGTTCGCGCATGCGTGCTCGAGAAGAGCACAAATCGATGGCCGCGACTGCCTGGTTGGCTCTTGTAATAGCGTATCTATAGCTAGCTAGCGGTTTAGAGAAAGACAGAGAGAGTGATAGTTTTAGACTACATTGGAGAATGCTAGAGAAGAAAGGAAATTCAGAAACTTCATTGGGATAGCAACCTGTAATTGGATCTGGGTGAAACGATTCGAAACCATTTACGAACATGTTTAATGGAAGAAATTTCTTCAAACGATAATAACTTTACATAATATGTGTATATATATGCCTATATGTAAATCTGTTTTGTTCTATGAATTTGTTCAACTGTCATTTATATTCTATTTTAACTAAGATATTTTTGTTAGCATTTTCTCATATTTGTAACATTAATAATATATCCATATACAATTAATATAAATTTAGCAGTTACATACGTATGAATATCTATGTCGTTCTATTTCTGTGGATAATAGTTGTAAAATATAAAGTTCTCAGATTCTGCATTTCGGTTACTATAAGTTGTTAAGACTTAAAGTAATAAAATTATAATCAGTATCATGAAGCTTTCTTAATATACATAATATATTCCATTAATACGATTACTCAAATATTGAACGTTAATACAAATTTTATTTTCGTTAATTCGAAAAAATTTGCAACTTTACGAAAGAAATTAAATAGTTAATCAAAATGACCTTTATCCATTTCACCATGGATGCTACACTAGCGCACATGGTGTCAAATTTCCCAAGTTCGTCCTCTTTTTCTCAGAAACACGTTAACTCCCATATAGCCGATTATGGCGACACCATAGTCCCTTCTTTACCATCATCGGACAAGCGGTCGCTCCTCATGGTGTCCACGGATGCTAACCAATTTTTTTCAAAAACCATTTGTAGGTACTTTCGAAATATTTTATTATTCATTATTTAACTACTAGAAATCCAATTCTACTGTTAAACAAATGACTTAATTATCAGACTTCGTTGCAAATAGTATATTTATATAATATTAATAGCGACAAAGGATGCAATATTTTAAGTTATTTTGTAATAACAAGTAATTATCGCCATTTGATTATAATAAAATGAGATCGACATCTTTAATAGTGAACAAAATTGCAAAATTGAAGGTAAAGAAGAAGCAGCAAAAAGTTTGACCGACCGAGTAAACCACTGACGCGATCTGGTGTCAAGAGTAAAGACTTCTTTTTCATTATCCAACTATCCTATTTTGAACTTCCATCGATCACGTATCTATGTTACCACTGACTACGATAATTAATAATATTCACATAAATTAACTAAAATGATATTTTTAAAACGCGATAAAAATTGTGAATACATTTAAAAAATCCTTATTACGTTTAACGTACTCCATCTTTTACGAAGAAACAAAAGAGAAAACTATTTTTAAAAGCTAGAAAAGAGAAGTAGATTTTTATAGCAGTTGAGAATCACCGTTCGATAATTCCACCCTATATGTGAACACGGTCTCAGAAGTAGCGGTCGAGTATGCGCGCGCACCCATTCCATGATGGCCGCCATGAGTTTCACTAATGGTGGGGTTAACAGTAGGTGGTGAAAGAAGTCATGGTCGGCAGAGTGGGGGAGAGAATACCCCAGTAGTGAAATAATGGGTCGCGGGAAGGGACGGTGCTCAAAACTGTCACCGTACGCCATTGGCAGAAATCCTATGGGGCGAGGCATCGCTACATGGATCGTAAAAGGCGGCCATCATGGATTTCAACATGGCTGTTTCTAGGTGTTACCGTATGTTTGGTTTACCCTTCGATTTCTATGCTATCGGAAAACGGGATACATAGTGTGTATGCTGAATCTATTCAAACCTTTAGTTTAACAAATCAAATACATAGACAAGTATTGAAAACATAAAGAAATATTAAAATTCTAAAATGTTTACTCGCTAACTTAAAAATTTTATTTACCGCGCGGTATCGATCGATACTCCATTTTATAAAATGTCTTCAAGTTTATAGGCGACTTTTCATCACCGTTATTCGACGTAAAAAGACATAGATATCGATAATATACCTATTCGCAAATAATCTGCATGTAACGCAACCAAGATGGCTCTTAATAAGATCACGACTCCAGTTAACCTTGAATTCTCCGATTTCTTACATTAGAAACGTAAAGCAAAAGTCATCGTTCACCTGTTCATAAGGTCAATAGGTAATGTGATAACGACCGTTCATAATGGTTACGGACGAAGGAATTACCGTGCAAACCGACACTTAAGGTTTATCGTGTCTCTTACCACAGAGTTATGTATACTGTTCTCTTAAAAGTGAACGGTAGTGAGTTGTAACAAGATTATTGACTTTAAATCCTGGCGAATGACCCTATGGAAGATTGAAGCTACAAATATATTGCCAATAGCAAAGACCTAAGTACATAGGAAAGATGTATGCGACGGATGCAGATCGTTCTTCTCGACGCGCACGACGATCTACGTTTATTGTTTAACGAAGCGTCCTATAAAAGAAACGACAGTACCGTAAACGTGACACCTATCGTCGCGTTAAAATAAAGTGAGTTGCTATTATCTTCATTTTTAATATCGCTCAAATTCTAGTTTAGATTCCAATCCGAACAATCTTGTCGCTGTGGATACTTATCTTCCTGGAGTTTCGTGAAAGCTCAAGTAGATATCTGCAGGTACCTACTATACCTACATATGTATGTTCGTATAATAAGAAAAGCAAAACGAATAAAAATTCCGCGATCCTTTCTCGAAAACAGAACGATATCGGAAGTTTTAAAAATCTTGGCAACTTGATCAGTAAGTTCTCTATCTGTTTGGCTCGCGTGTAGCGATTAAAGATAATTTCCGTCACGAACCGCACATCATTTACCGCTCCACGGATAGCAATAAAGATTTTATGTATTCCCGTTTACTTCATCGTTCGCTCAACCAAATCTATTGGGTCGCCGTGCTCGTTGATAATATGCGAGCACGAGTAGATATACATATATATATACATGTATACACCGAGCATGAAGTCGCCGGAGGCGGAAAGCAAGAGAGAAGGAAAAAAAATGTTTCAAAGATAAATGAGACCCTTGCGATGACGTCAACCCGTAATAAAACCGCGCCACTAATAAGCATCGCCAACGCTAATTTCGCTCGGGCAGCAAACTTCGTGTAATTCAACGAAAGATCTCTGCGACTCTGCGATTTACTCTTTATGACATCAAGAGCGAGAGTGGTAGTATAAAGCGGACGGAGATATTCATCGAGTCCACTCGAAACGGAGTCGAAATGTTTCTTTTCCTCTAAATACTATATTTTTATTACGCGGAGCTTAAAATAAAAAAAGGGAGAACTTTAACCACATAACATATTTACGATCGATTTATCTGGTCATTATTAACTAAACACGTTGTAGATCGGCTGTTTAAAGTAAGTATACATTAATATCTGTCATCGATCATTTTTCGCATAAATCAAATCTAAAACATACCTAAATTCGACTCTATATATTTACTTTAATATATTTACGCCTCTGTACAATTTTTCTATCATTAATCTATACCTTATCTATTAAAAGCAGAGCACATTTGACTCCTCGATACGTGAGAATTCACATTCGATCGTTTCACTTTGTTAAAACTAACTGTACCTACCTGTGCATTATGCTTCCGTTATACGCGTTGCGTGATTCAAAAGTTTAATTACTTTTACGTTCATAATAGATAATTAACGATACATATGTAAGTACCTACGTATCTATGCAAGTACATTAGGGGAGATTAAATCGGAATAACAGCAACATAAAAGTCACTCGTCGTCTTGGGATTTATCGGTGTAGACAAATAACGACGAATGATTACTCTTAATTCATTAGGTACAATTTGTAGACAAAGTTATAAGTCTATAAATCACTATTTTATCTCCAAGATAGGGCCTCCATAATATGTATACGGTGCCGAAGGATGTCCATGTATTATGTCTAGATTCGTATGTATGTATGTCCTTACATACGTACCTCTAAGTAAGTAAGTAAGTACGTAGTCAACGACGCGAGTCAGAACGCGTGGCAGAACGTCTGGGTTGCGTCTCGTAGACAAAAATAATTTGACGAATGATCTACGGAGGTCTGCCGATTTGACCGTGAATAAAGATAGTCGGTGTATACGTAGGTATACAAATATAATACATATTCAAGGTTCCGACTCTTCAACAATGAAAAATTTCCAAACAATGAAAAAACCCTTGAGAAATTATATTTGCGTCCAAAAGAAAAAGGTAGAAGCTTAGCACAAGCCGTTGATCATTAATTTCTGCAAATTAAAAAATTACGGTGCTAACTTCACCGACTTCCAGTTAACGTATTAACATGTCGCCCATCAAGAACGAGAGTTCGCGTTCGCGGAAAGAAATTCTGAATAAAAAGAATACGTGGAAACTATAAAAATCAAAGAAAGGGAAATGCGTCCGTAACAAAGGAAAAAACGAAGATCTAAATAACAATAACGGCCAGGGTTATGTCTCTCGCAATGTCCTTCGCTGGTAGTCACCAGCGAAGCCGGAAGGGCGAATAACCAGGCAAAGACGCACCGTACACGTGCACGCTCGCTCGAACGCAGGTGTTTATGAGCAAAATAATAAGCAGATTTTATGAAGCTTGACAAGCGAGCACCATTATGTAGCTCATAATTGCGATCATTATTATATTCCATGATTATTCGCTCAGCGATGGTGTTCCGCGATCTCCTCGTTCCAAACGCATGTATATAGGTATTTATGTATGTGTATGTATATATGTTATATTTGAGACATACGCGCGATACCGTTTCTTCCAAACGAGACGACGTAGATATATCTGACAATAATTAATGTCGACTCTTTAACCGGAACCTAACAACCGTGTTACATCGTTGAAGACTGAAAGATATCCACGCTCCCACGTACGGTACCTACGTGCTACCGTACTTTACTACGTTCTCTCTTTTTTTCGTTGATGCGAGCTTGAGAAATAACCTAGGTCGGAACGCATGGTTAAACTAAACGAAATTCGATCGAAATTTAAGATGTGAAGCTAAAGAGGTGCCTAACTTTGAGAATGTGTAGGTATCGTTAATTCTGCGAGATTAATGGCACATAAACGTAAGTTAACTAAGCCTACTTCTTTTGCAAATTTTATATCAAGCGATTACGACCACGTTATTTCACAATAAATATGATTTTTTATTTATTTCTTTACGCCGATAACCAGTAGCAATTACCTAGCTTCAGATTTTCTGAGAGGTAGATATTTTAAATAGCTTTTAACTTTAAAAAGCTACAAAGATTATCATCTACGAATGTGTTAATAGAATACGCTTCCAAAGTTGAATGGGGAACATCTGTAAGTACCTACTATAAAAATATACCAAATTACCCTGTTAATTTCGTTTAAAGTCTGACGTTATGCGAATATTGTTTTATAGGACTTTCATAGTTTTCAAACCACCACGTTATACAGAAGTCGCCCATACTGTTATAATAATCTCCAAAATGTACATATGCATCACCATAAATAAGCGAACGTTTGGCGAATAATAGAAGAACTTTTGCAAAGCTAACAAATAAGTAAACTGAATTTTCTATAATAAAACGAGCTATCGGACGTAACTATTTACACATTTTTATGAAAACTCTGACGAACAATAAAAAAAAGGTACGTTACTTTCCATCGAAAGAAGATAACGAAGAAGAAGTCAGACAATCCCAAAAAGTTCGTTCCGTTATGCACACACGTAGGCCGGCTGAGTTTATTCAGCGACTATCCCATCTCTAGAAGTGTCCGCTTAATTGATAGAACAAACTTATGTGGGTACCTAGCCGACGGCAAGGAAGCAAGACTTACGAGAAGCAAGGTCCCGGAGTTCGGTCGATCGTCACGGCCGATAGCGACCTTCCCGCTCGTGGATATATTTGAGAGCGCGCGACATTAGCGTTAACATTCACACCTCGCTATAAATTATTAACGGCGATAGCACCTTCCCTTTATAAACGCGTGTCGCTGCCAACGTGAATCATTATATTCGAAGAGGTGTACGAGCGACTTTGAAAAGACGTCCATTCGTCTTCTCAGACTCAATTTTAAGAATAGAATTAATTTAAACTCACGGATTAACAAAATACAAAATAGACACGTAGCCAAATACGCTCAGCGTCACAATTTCAACGAAAGGATAAATTCGGATCAATGAATATATAAAATACGGACGTAAAATGCGATGATAATATCTCAAACCTTTGATCTTCCTTCGAGTCCTCCAAATATCGTGGGTCTCCCGAACGACGGCTCCTCGATGGTGACACAAGCTCACACTTGGCACACTCTTTCTCCCTCCCCCAATCTCTCCTTCTCTCTCTCTCTCTCTCTTTCTCTCTATGGCGCGCGCGGGAGCACAGCAGCGAAGTAAAATTTAGAAAGCGAGAACACGCGAATCGATATCGAGTCCTTTTCCGCGAATCTCTGTAAAACAAGCCGCACTCGCCGCGATGATTACGTTTTTGAAAGGAAAATAATCGCGGAGGGAGGATCACCGCGGAAAAGCGTCGGACGCGACGGCCAAAGCCGGCTCTTTGGCTTAACGCGGCCGGTGCTCCTGGAAATTAGGCCGGACTCCCGTCGTGTGTCTCTCTTCTCCTCCCCTCTCCACCGTGTTCTGTGTCGAAGAAGCGCGCTGCTGCTGCGAGCTCCGAAAGGGAGAAGGAAGAGTCAAGTAAAAGAGAGCGAGAGAGAGAGAGATAGAGTATGCGTGTGTGTGAAAGAGAAAGAGAGGGAGAATGCATGCGTGAGAGAAAGAGAAAGAAAGAGAGAGAGAGAGAGAGAGACTGAGAGAAGGAGAGAGGATTCGAAAAGAGGGTTGACGAGAAGAAGGGAGATGGAAAGAAAATGGTGGTCTCGCTGGGGGTGGTTTCTCCCTCAAAGGAAGCGCCCGGCCATCGAGTGGAGCTCGTGCGCGCGTGCGCCTCGACAATGTCGCTCGACGGTAATTTTCGAACGCATAACAATGAAGCACGTTGCCGAAAGAAAGCTCATGGTAGTACCACGGTGGGACGTGCCGCGCACTCTGCTCACTCGCTCGCTCCTCGGCTCGACGCGATGCGCCGCACCGCGGCGCGCTTCGTCCGAGAGCCGCGCACGCTCCACCGCAACGTCCTTCTCCCACCAAACTTCCAATCCCCTCTTTCTCTCCTACCCTACCCTCTCTCCGGGGTAGCCTCTCAGCTACCAGCTTCCCGAAACACCCATCCCTCCTTCGCCGTTTCTTCCCTCTCCCCTCAACACCCGCTCCATCTTCGCTCCTGATAACTCCTCCCCTCCTGCCCCTTTTCGCGGGCTTGATCGTACTCGCGAGTGCGCTCTACCGCTTTACCGTGTCGTTTTCGGTTACCGTGGCACGATCTACCGGGTGTGCATGAAAAATGACTTTTAGGAGAGAATTATGTTTGGGGTATATTGTGTTTAGGGGTGTGATTAAAAGTGTTCGCAGAGATCGGTTTAAGAAGAATTTTAATGCTAATTCTTTGCAGATGAATATCGAGTATGATTCGGCATTGTTTTTACGCTTAAATTTATTTGTGTTTTATCTTTAGTAGATATATGTTTTATTAATAGTAATAATATATATCACGATAGTAGGTTTATGAAGAATTAGTTAAACGTTCCTAGGTCGAGAATGAATTGGAAAAATTGAACAATCAATTTGATCTTATTACCCTTTTATAAAATCATTATAAACGATCTGCAGGTTTTCTTTTTACGATGCCTAGTTTTGTTTGGCGAGTCGTTACTTTTGGAATTCTTTTTCGATGGGTGCCATTAAAAGGACCCACGCGACCCCACCGATCCTATCTCCGCCTCGATCCTTACACGGAATCTTTAAAATGGAAAACGACGATGCCCGCTCGCCGCGCGACAAATTTTCCTAAAAGCAAATTCTCGACAACCCCTCCCTTGGACGTCTCTTTGTGTCACCGCCGAATTCATCGGTCCTGGGGTGTGGTTTTCGAAAGGGAGTCCCTCTTTGGACCACAAGGCGGCCATTTCGATATCCTCTCGCGCGTAATATGCTTAGAAATAATACTTATTGCAGGAAAAAGTTGAAACATTAAACATGTTTTTCGTAAGACACGTTCTAAGTCTTTATTTTATTTTCCGCGGCATTTTATACCTACCTATGTAACTTCTATTTAAAATACTACTTCTTGAAAAACCGATCGATAGTCTGCAATAACAAATTTCGTATCACCGAACGTTTTCGATATAGCCACGTAGAAAAGATCGTTCGAGGTAACAAAGACGTTTACACCTTTCTCGTTCCTTTCCTCTTACACGCGACGCATCGCGACTAAAGTCACTAAAACTTTCCCCACCCACTCCCTCCTTTTTGTCTCCGAAGAGCAGAGAGATAGATAGTGAGAGAGATTTTGCTCTCACGCAGAGCTCGAGATCGGGAGGGGGCCAGACACTCGAAATAAAATACGAGCTAGTTCTGTCTTGTGTCACGAGCCACACCTACGTGTTTCCATACAGAAAGATTCAAAAGTCAGTTTCTTTCTCGCTATACTTTTAAAAGCATTTCGCTTGATAAATTCCTCTCAGGGAAGAAACAAGATAAAAAGAAAAAAAATGTCCATATATTTCGTCGTCGTGAAAAATTTTCATCTCGATGCATGTACCTAAATTTTTAAATTATTTTTTAATAGGTACAGGGCGTTGAGAAGGAACATTCGTTACCGTCCACCTAGAATGTGAATTGCACAATGCAAACACGCTCGCTCGGGTATAAATCCGAACTGGCAATATTTACTTGAAATACATATTGACAGATTGCTCGGATGTTTGTCAATAAGATAAGTGTTAACTTCGGAAAGGAATACTTTCAACATCCACGACCGTCTGTGTGTTCTACACATTTTCGTCGAGCTTTTACAAGGAACTCCATAAAACGTAATAATTTAGCAACGTAATTATTGAGAGAGTGACTGTGAAAATAAAATAAATATATATAATAGCATCTGGTAGGTAAATTCAAAATGTAATAAAATTTTTATTATTTTTTATGATTAATACCTGCGTTCTCTCTATAAAAAAACTTTATAAAAAAAGAATCACCCGTCTAATTAAATACGGGTACTTCGAAAACATTCAATACACACTACATTTATTTTCTATTTTTTCATAAAGAAGCCCGCGACATTTCGAGAGCGTGAACAATTTTTTCTTCCCAGTCACGTTCCTGCCCGAAATCTCAGGGTGTAAAAAAAAAGAAGCGGTGGAGTCGTCGTCGCCATACGTGGCAACATTGTTCGCGAAGGGTAGTTGGAAGGCACTAACTCTATGAGCCGCGTTCAGAGAATGGAGAAAAGGAAGGGGAAGCGACATGTTGCGAGGAGGAGGTATGACTACGGAGTTAGAAGAGAACGGCTACAGTTTCCTTGCTGGGAACGAAATCGATCCACCGTACCGGACCAGCCAGCTCCCTACCTCTGACACTGTTCTCCTTTCTACGCCCCTTTTTGCTTCACCCTCTACTTCACCCTCCCCCTCTACCTCTCCTTCTTCCTCTTCCTTTTCTATTTCCTTCTCATAGTCCTGCGTGTACATAACTAAACTAGATCGTGTAATAGGTAAGAGGTACGTACCTTCGAGCGTTGAAATACCTATTTAGTACGTATTACAGGTTCGTTTTTTCTCACGCGGTTTTTATTCTCATTTTTCATGCAAACGTCTGATAAATGTTCTCCATTTTATATCGTATATGAGTGATTCTACTAGAAACTCCATTTGCTGTATAAATATTTTATTTAAAAATTCTCTTCTCTTCTTTATTAACTTAATTTTTCATTGATCCATTGGACACCCTGTGTATTTTGCAGAGCCACTTCACATAAGTATGTACGCTTGGATAATGATCGTTCTTTTTCTACGAGACTGTTGTTGAACCGTATTTCTCGTAACCCTGATAAGTATTACTAAAATTGCCAGATCGTCGGGCATGTGTCAGTGCTCGATCACTTAACCATTTCTGAAAGTGGTCACGCTCGAAGCATTAAGACGCGGACATCTACCGCGTCGGCAAGAGTTGTTACGTTTATCGTGATATTCGAGCAGTCTTTACGATCTATTAAGTACCACGTCAAACGCATCGTCTTCGGCCACAACGACGGATCTTTTCGAGTTTACATTATTAACGTGCACGCTTACGTACCCACGGGCACAAGCCTCTCCTCGATTATTTAAAGGCGTCAGAGATAAAGAGAGGATCGTAGAGTGGAACGAAACCCGATAAAATCGAACGTTCCCTGTAGCTCGTTTTAATTGAATTATGGCTTATAAGCCATTATTTTCGTAAAGTAATTGATCGTATCTACTTGCAATTAGTTAAATCAACTAATTTAAAACAGTATAGTTCATTTTAAAACCAAAAATAAAAAAAAATTAAAAATCCAGATATTTTATTGATAGTCTAATTAAAAAATCGTTCTAATTCCGACGAAACATTTTAGCCAGTCAGAAAAAACAATATTAAAGGGAAAAAGTCAAGCGTAACGTTTACATACGTGTACGTACAGATCCGACGGCCGGTAAAGTAAGAAGAGGCGTGCGTTCGATGCGAGCGGCAGGTGGAATTCTCTAAAACAAAAGGATACCGTCCTGAACACGAGCGGCATTTTCCATTCACCGCAATTCACGAGCAAGCGACGCGTAACGGTAATAATGACGCTTCGCGGTTATGTTAATTGAGAAGTTAAACAGAAATATGAGCATTAAACGCGTTGGCCGTGGGGTACGTTGATATCTGCCGGTGTTAATGTTGATTCGGTTGCGATATAATTGCTCCTGGTTACAATATGGCGCATTAAATCAACCTAATTACTCCTGCATTTTGTTTCACTTTTTCTTTCGTCGGACCTTCGGTAGGTATACCGAATCGTAACGTTCTCACTTTTCACCCGCATTAAGCTTATGCTTTCGAGTTCGTAACGTCGCTTGTTAACACATACATTTTTATCCTTTTACGATGCAGTTACATAAAAAATTACGCACGACAATTTCGATTAACGGGAACGACGATTTCGCAAAGAAATCGAAAGTTTACTTCTGATTTCCAGATGGACCACATCGTATTTTTTTTTTTTTTTACAAAAAGCATCGTCGTCTATTCGGATTTTCAAAAATGCTTCCAACCACACTTCGGTCGCTACAGTATCGCGTATTCGATTTTGAAAGAAAATGTGAAACGGGTGATCATAAAAGACAATAAAATTTACCATTTCCTGCGAGAAACAAGGAGAAAGAAAGAAAG
>JAIFRP010000011.1:127864-141741 GCA_032403825.1 Odynerus spinipes | reverse complement strand
GAGAGAGAGAGAGAGAGAGAGAGAGAATTCTCCAAGTAACGTAAAGGGGAAACGTAATGATGGTATTAACTCAAGGACAGGACGAATTGCTTCCGCATTACGGAGAAGTTTTTGCGTCGGTCCCTTCTCTCACGCAGGTACTACTTCTTGTAGCAACGTATGGTGGTAGGCACTTTTCGGGTTATTTACAAAAGAGTTGCGGTCGGAATGTTGCCGGAAACGGTCGACGGTGTCCCTAGTACGGATCTTTGCGAAATGAAAGACCGAACCACCGAGAATAATAGATCCCGTAGAGAAATTTAGGTTAGCCTACTATTTTTATTACCTCTGGAATGAGAGCGAGAACGCTTCCGCGTTTGAAGAGAGAAAAAAAAGGGGGAAGAAAAAGAAACCGGGAGAAAAGCGAGGGTGACCTGGACCCTTACGAAAAAGTGAAATCTGCTCCGTCCCAGATTTCTAATTTTTACAAGGAACAAGACGGGGAAATTCGAGCGTTGGAGTATACGCGTTACGTGGAAACGTTGGAACGAAAGGTGTGTCGTCGTTAGTCGGTGCACTCGATCACCTGGTTCGAGAGCGATTCGAGGAGCGAGTAGTCTTGATTTGTATCGTCGTTATTGTAACGGTCCACGTTGAGAAGAAACATTCGCCATATTTCGTGTTTTAAGATCGCTCGATATTTTTCTCCCTTTCGCGTGACGTGATTCAATTTACATCGGCTATTACATGTAGGTAGGTACATACGAATAAATGCTAGGTATACATAAAAATATTGGTAATTTATAACAAATCACTGTACTTGTTAACAATAAGTACCTTCAGGATACGTAACTTGATTAATTAGCGAAAAGGAAGAGAAAGTCTCTAAGGCCGATGATTTAAATCGGAAAATCGCGCTATGATCTCTTCCAATCAAATCGTTGACTTTAGTGATACCGAACGACCGTGTTACGTAATAAAAAGATACTTAACCGTCGGCAAACAATCGAAGAAGAGACACTCGTTTTTTTTACGTTCACGTTTCGCTTCTTTCCTTATATGTACCATTCGTTCCGTCTTCGAGTCTAATCGTATCTACCTACTATCGACTTCCGTGAGAATCTTGCTAACACGAAAATCGGATAAATCGGGCGTAAAACGTAAGTAGAGTTAACAGTACGCTTCTTGATCACTACCTACCGATTAATTGAACTCTTGTATTCGAAAGAATCAATTATTTAACGTCCATTTTTGCTAGACTGACATATCGGTTTATTTGTTTCCAAATTCTTTAAATCCTTTATATCTAACGTTATAAATTATTCAAACGGATTATGTATTTTTGCAGGAAAAATATCTAACAATTAATAACTGTATTATCCACCATACTCAAGAAACTTGCAGTCAATTCTAAAATAATAATAAGAATTTTCTTGATTCGAAATAAATGTTATATCTATCGAGAGAAACGCGGAACAAAGTCTCGTAGAAAAAAGCGAACGAGAGGGCGCGTACGCGCGTGTAGTTAAATTCAATTACGATAGCCAACCCATTAACTTCGGTTATGGAGCCATCGTGCGCGGAGGGAAACGATGAGATCCGAATGTCGAGCAAGCCTCGGCTTGGCTCGAAGTTGCACTCCCATATCCGAGACGACTTTTAGAAATAAAACATAAAATATGTCAATCGCGGGCGATGTTGCATGGGCGCGCGCGCGTGCACAGCCTCCTCGTTTCACCGAGAGCCCAGATGGATGGAACTCGCAGTGCCGAGCCGTATCATCCGTACGTAAAGAACGCACTGGGATTTATTGCGGAAAAGCCTTGATTCAAGAGGTCGTTAACCGGCGAATCACACACCATGGTTTATCTCTCTTTTTCTTTTCTCTCTTTTCCTCTTTCTCTAATATTTATTGCTTCTATCGATTTATTTAGTTACGTGTCGTTTTAAAATAAAAATGTTCAGATCTTTCGATGCATCAATTACTCGGTTAAAAGTGCCGAGTTTAGTTAAGAAGGTATAAAATAAATAAATTTGGACGACGTGCTCAAATAACGGCGATTCGACGATAAAATATATTTATCCATTAATCGATAAATCTTATTTTTCAGACCACGATACTTTGCATACTCGAACCCATCTTGATAAAAAAAAAAAACGTGATGCTATTCGAACTATCGCGACAAGAACATCGTACATGCTCATCCTTCGATGCAAAACCGAACGATCCGAGATTCGAAGAATTTGTAAGATCTTACCTTAAAAGCTTGAAGATAACCGGCTCTTATCTATCGGCAATCGGTCGAGCGCCGTTTTCGGTCGGCCGAGAACGAAGTCCGGACTCGACGATTTCTTCGAAGATCTCAAACTCTTCTCTCTCTTTCTTCTTCCGTCTCCTTTTTTTTACACACGTTTATTTATTTTCAGCATCTCTTCTCGCGAGCCGAACACAGAGGAAAATACGAGAACGAATATACGCAGTCGAGTGCGGGAAATCGTGGAAAGTGTTGTGCGGCTATAAGGAAAAGTCTCTTCACCTCTCGAATCGGATCGAAATAGGGTGCGGGTATCCCGGCTCCGCTTCTTCCGACTTCCCGTGGACCGTGCGGGCGTCGGCGTCGCGGTTGTCGTCGTAGTCGGCGTCGGCGTCGTTACACCCCTGCGCGTACGTCCTCGCGCAAATTCGCGACGATCCCCTTCGACGAGTCTCCTGCGAGCTTCCTCTTCCTCTCTCCCCCCCCTTCTATCTCTTCCTCCCCTCCAATCGTTCTATCTATCTATCTCTTTTCGTTCGAATACTTTGACTCCCTTCTTCCTTTCGATATGTACCAGCCGCACTTATTGCGTCCCCCCTTTCCCCTCGGATAACAATATCTGCGTTTTGTGCATCGTACGCGTCCTCCTCCGCTCTTACGGAAAAGATTTTATGATACGTTGTCTACTTCGAAATAAGTAGAGTCCTAGGTAATGTTTCTAAACGTCTACAAATTTCGGTGCAGTTAATTCCTTTCGTTCGGAGTAAGGACAAGCTTGCGGGCTCCAGTTTGTTCGAATGTGTATCTTAAGATGTTCTAATTGCATAAATTCATGTATAGTTAATCGCGGTAGAAAAATCACATTTCGTATACCGTATTTACATGCATATTAAATAAAAGTATATAATAAATCAAGCTAATCGGGTGCTAAAAAGGAATTTCTCATTTTTCAACAGCAACATTTTAAAATATTGTTCTGAAATCGAGATGCGAAGAGAGGTAGGTTAAAAAAAAGTAAACAAAGAAAGGAGAGCACAGAAGGCTTCGCAGACTTTTCCAAATATGGTGCGCGGCGTCGGTAAGGGTTCGAGGCGTAAAATAAAACGCGTTCCTCCGTCGTGATAGTTTGAAAATATACATTGACGAGAAACGTTCGGCCAATGGTGTTGCACACGGTTTTAAACTATACAGGACCCAACGCGGCGCATAAAGGCGCTGCGCAATTTTGCTTGTAACTAAATGAAAATAAATTCATGAGCGGCCAATGGTAATCCCTGTTCAAGTCGGGACCACGGCTCGAACCTTCGTAGGGTTTTATGAACGCAAATTACAGAGCTCGATGGCCGTCCCCTGCCAACGCCGACACTCTTCGCGTACTACCTACTACCAGGGCCTTGCTAACTTTTTCAATTTCACAAAGGCTTTCGCTCACCGCGCTTCCACTTCTCTTCAACCGGTACGTTGCCCTTCCACCTCCGTTTATATCCTTCGCTGTGGCTTGCTATGATTTTTTTTTACGGATTCAATAAATTATCCACGGAAAGAAATTTTTTATTCCACCTACGTGGCAGTAGCAACGAGCTGTTCCCGTTCGCCGGTTCAAGCCACGAGGAAAAAATGGAAGAGGTTCGAGACGAAAATAAGCACGACAAGTAGATAGGTGGAATGTTTAAGTAAAAACGTTAACGCGGTTAGAACTCAGGCAACATAAAAGAGTTATCTCCTTCGCAACTACCGGCGTATCTGCGCTTACAATTTCCCACCGGGCTCGCAATTCTATCGCATTCGGGTTCCCGGTGCTTCTCTCGACCAAACCACCGTACCTGTCTACCCTTACCATCGCGTTTTCTTCTATCCTTCCTTCCTTCCTCCCTTCCCCTCCTCTTCCTTCTATTCCTCCTTTTCGTTCTCCATCCATTCTCCTCACACTCGTCATCTCTCACGCTCCTTCTACGATCCTCGCGAATCCTGATAATTTCCTCGTATTCTCGTAGCCGCGCGTTTATCTTCCAGGGCCGGTACCTTCGCGTTTAATTAGTTCCTTTTACGAAGGATTCTCTATCTTCCGAAAGAAAGAGATAGAAAAAAAGAAAATCCTTCGAAATGGAAGGTTTCTTATCGTCTCTAGCCCTGATAGTTAATCACAACTTCCATCCCACATTCTCATTGATTATCATCAGTAAGAATTTAGACGATTCATTCTTAATTAGCTTCTACAGGAACAAAGTAAGATGCAGAACAAATATGTGTTTAATATACGGCATTATCAAAGAATATTTGATACAACTATTTATTCTCATACTCATTATGAAACAGAGGAATGATATAGTGTACGTGAAATTGCAAGTAATACGGAAATTGCAAAGTTCTCCATAAGAAATCCCGTTGCGCGGTTCCGAGGTACAGTTAAGCGTTGTGCCAAAAAAGAGAACAGGAAGGCTCAAAGAAACAGGATCGTTATACAGATATTTGAAGCAAACGGAAGAAGTGCATATTTCCGATGGAAATTGCAGTAGAATTTAAATGCAGTGTAAAAAATCTTATTAGCATAATTCGACGATTTGGACCGATACCAAAAACGATTCTGGATCGAAAATCTAATTGTAAGATAACTATACCAGAGAATTCATATCGCCTATCTTTCCCAAATAATCCACAGAATTTTTCTTCTTCGTTTTGGGAACGGTTATATCCCATATGAATACAACGAGTAAGATCTATCGCGGAGGCTGCGTTGGAGAACCTCTTGAAAGCGTCTAAAGCGATTCGGGCCGATGGCCACATCCCAGTGTGCGGTTTAGTCCGGCGTAAACATGTCCTCCAATTTATTAATATTGCAACGATCGATACGGCCGTGAAAGGTATCGTAAATTTTCCGTAAGGACGCATACGCGCGCAGGAGAATCCTTGGTCGATGGATAGGAGCCTAGCTCGTTCCGGCCACGTCGTTATAGTCGTAGGCGGAGGTTGAGGCCGTTCTCTGAGAGTCGGGTCGATGTTGCGTTCGCTCCGCTGGCAATTCGGTGCCCGGAGAGGGATCGGGAAGGGAAAATATTAGGGTGAGACTCTCCCTCTCTGTCAACAGAGAAAGAACGAGGGAGGAGAGGGAGAGGAACAGAGAAAAAGAGAGAGAGAGAGAGAGAGAGAACTCACGACAAGAGAGAAACCAGCAGCCAACGAGAAAGGGAGAGCTGGAGCCATGGAGGGAGGAGGGAAGAGGAACGGAACATTTATGCCTTTGCCTGTCGTCAAAGGGTGGTTCGAGAGCCGCGAAGCGTAAATAACGATACGACAACCCTCCCTCGTCGTAATGGCATACCTCTATGCGAGACGTGCGCGATCGCGTTCATTTCGAGTCCGCGTAGAGCCACGTCGGAACGGAAGTTCCGAGATAGAGAAATAGAAACGGTGCGACGATTCGACGATCTATTTTGATCCCTCGAATTAATACGAATGAACGAACGCGGAAAGGGGTGGTCCGTGCTTTCAAAAAACCATCAACGATAAGACGGGAGTCGCTGACCTGCGTAGGTTTATAGGAATGATTTTTTTTTTTATGATAGTACCGAATTATCGTTAAATCTGTTTTGGGAAAATAATTTAATAACTTCGGACACATCGATGTCCAATCGAGGTATGGATTCCAAAACTGCGAATACCTAACAATGTGAAACGATAAAGTGTAGGAAGAAATTTCTTGTTCGCGAATAGTTTAAGAAATGTAACGTAATAGGCTAAGAAATACAGCCGATCGTGAGAGCGACGTTATTTATATGGCAATTCATCGCTGTATATCAATGTCATCCTTGTCGTGGCTCGAGGTACGTAAGCAACCTTTACGAGACTTTAAACGCGTTTCGAGGTGAAAATATAGCTATGACGAACTAGGTGCGCGCACGCGAAACACGCATCCATATGTATGTAAGTTGTACATTAGATATATCGTGCAGATACGTCACTGTACGCGCAAGATCTACACTTCGTGACGATATCTACCAGTAGTTGCCTCCGAAGTCTATTATTTTAGCTCTGGTCTTCCTTTTGACTAATCTACTACGCTTCTTATGTTTCAGGATTAACTGGAATGCTAGTTATTCGATCTAATCTTCTAGCTCCGACGATAACCCAGATTTCCTACCTAATGTCGAGAATAATAAAAAGTGGTGAATTAAATCCGTTTATGATATGGAAAATAAGCGAATCGATTTACACAGAAATAACAATTCCGTCAACCGTGACACGAGCGAATCTACGGTATAAATACATCGTAAGAGCAAATGCCATAAATACAATATACCTACACGCGTTTCGTTAAGAGCCTATGCTGCTCTTTGTTTACAGAGAATGTGCCTACTTCATTCGCACGATCGAGGAATAAACGCACGACGACCAGTTACCCGCGAAAACGAGCACTTTAGCATACACTATCTGTCGTTACTCTCGGCTCGTCTCAATGTTCGCGTTTTCGTATCGTATTTCTTCTTCATCGTCTTCTCCTCCCCTCCCACCATGTCTCCGTCTCCTTCTTTCTTTCTTTCTCTCTTTCTGTAACCTCGTCGTCTCGTAGAATGATTTTCATTCTTCTTTGTAAAATTCGCGCTGGGGTGAATCCAGTCCACTCACCCAAATGGATATATGTCAAGTGAACTTAATTTATGACTGTCTTATTTACCTCTGGCAAGTGGTTGTATCTCATACTGCCTTCGTGGTATACGAAGAACAAGCGGAGAATAGTGGAAGACGCGCGATTTAATTTCTCATCTCGGGTCTCGCCGGAATCACTCCCATAAAGTAACATTAATTGAAAATCTCGTACGAATATACGCATAGCTATAGATGTAGATTTTCTTTATCTTTCTAGCGGTCGCGTGCCTAACGTTTTTCCCTCGTCAAGATTATGTGTGATAATTTTTGTTCATACGTCGCGAGTTTCGATGACTCATCGCATTTCGATCTAGCGATCTACAGATATCGTGATATATTCTCTCACCTTCGCGTGCCTTTTACCGGTCAGAGGCAAAAATGGCAAAAATCCTTGCCCCTTTCTCGCGCACGAGCTCCTACGAAAAAAAGGATACTTAACAGCTGGTGTTGAATTTCTTTTAACTCAAATATCAAAACTTATCGCGCGATCGAATTTATTTCCGTTCTACGAATACGGCCATGGAGACGATCTTGACCCAAAACCCGTTCAACTTTATTCATTACTATCATTAACGTTGCCACGAGTGATAGGATAATATTTCGTTAGAGGGAGAAAGAAGAGAGAAAGAAAAAGAGATAGAGAGAGAGAGAGAGAGAGATTTCTCATTGTATCGGCAATATTTCACTCATCGCACCGTTATCCCAGACACCCTCCTGGCTCTCCCCGCTGAAACTCAATCGCGAATAAAGAGGGTCGAGAGAAAGAGAACCGAGAAAGGAGAAGAGAAACGTCTCATGAATAAGGCATGAGACAAAATCCCGTGTAGTCGTGTCTGACGGAAGACCGAACGACGAAGCAGGCTTTAGTAACTTCACCGTGCGTCCTCGTACTTACTGCGCCATTAAAATAAAATAAAACCCTGCTCATCCCCACTATCTAGCTTCTCTCTCTTTCTCTCTCGTTCACTCCGCCGTTGTGTTTTCTTTCTTCCTCTTCCATTTTCTTTACCGGACGAATTCTTTTTCTTCGAGCCTAGCATCTCACGCGGTTCTCCCATTTTCTTTCTTCGGTTCCTCCTACCTCGCCACATTTTCATAATACTACAACGAGAAAGAGAATGAGAGGAAGAGAGAAAAGAGAAAGAGAGAGAGAGAGAGAGAGGCAGGGCGTAAACGTGAAATCATTGCCGGGTATACGAGCAGTGGAGTTGTCCACGTATATCTACCTCTCGAAGAGGCACGGCTAACGTTCGAACGGATCACGACGTTTATAATAACGCTTAACCACCGACAGTGAACGGTCGAGAACTGCAACTTCGTTTCTTTGTTCTTGTCCTGCCCCTTTTGTACCTTCTTTTCGATCTCTTCGCTCTCCTCCGTTACGGGTGAACTTTCGATGCCGTTTCTTACCGACACGACGTGGATTATTCGTTATTCGTGATTAAAATTGTCTTATTCGAAAGTTTAAACTTCAAGGAACATCTTGTAAGATTAAAAAGAAGTAATTATCGAAATGCATTAATTTGGGAATTTAACAAAAATTATATTGTATCTTCAAACACGGGCCTGCTTTTGATAATCTTCCGATTTATTCTTACCCACAATTTTTACCCATTATCCGTCAATGAGCATAATCTGGTAAGCCGAGCACTCGAAAAAAAAAACATTTCTCGCGACGTATATGTATGTCTTCTTTTTCCAGGACTCGGAAACCGGCAACGAAGCAATTTCTGGAGAGAATCTCTCTGATGCAAGATTAATGTTCGCGTATACTTCCTGTACTTCCACGTTAAAGCATAACAAACAAGAAAGTCGTAAGACCTAGTCGTAAAGTAAATCTAATGACATGTTTCCATGGGTCTAGTTCAGCGAGAGCTAACGAAATGATTTTATTAGCGATACCATCAACGATTCCGCTTTATTATGCTTGACGCATGCTTTTATAGATATAACTTGAAGTATATTCTTCCCCCGTTCCTGCTCTCACGTACGCTCCAACGAAGAGGGTGACCGAATCCAATTAGCAGCAACATGGACGTATCATGCGATATCTTACTTTCGACGCACGGAAATGCCCTTTCTCGTTGTGCACCTCTATAGTGCGCCATATTCTCGCGCGATTCTGTATCATGCGATTCACACGGCCATTTTTTTTCCTGCTTCGCGGAAACATATTCTTTTTCTATCTCTTCTATAATTTCCAGCGTAGCTTCTATCGTCGAACGTTATCGTCGATTTTACATCTCCGCGTAATGATCTAATTAAATAATTAAGAGAACGAGGTGATCCTCGCTCCGCCATCTTTGAATATTCACCGATGACTCGTTAGAAAGGTATGGCTGCGCTCGGAAGGCTAGGTCGTCTTTGGTACTGGACGAGGGTGAAAGATTTCCTCTCGTAGGGGCGGTTACGAGATGGAAAAGGGAGGAGAAACAGGATGCCCGAGCTCGAGAGAGCATGGCATCTCTATGACAAGTGGTCCTGAGGGGTCCGGATTGTTAGTAACGCTCGCTATCCCAACGAAACGTACGAAGCTAACATGAGAACTTCGTTCTCTTCTCATATATCTTCGCGTTTACTTTACGTGCTCGTTCGCGCGTGAATTATTCCTTTTCCGTCGAATCTCTACAAGCTTTCGACGGATTATATCCTACGGTACGCGGTCCGTAGTAAAAGTCGATCACTTCTTAACGCGATGATCGACGTACCGTTTCACGGACTTGCTCGAGATGCCGAACAATTTTCCACGCGGCCCTGTTATGTTCTTATAATTTTACTCGAGCGCATATCGATTGAAAAAAAAAAAGAAAGGAAAGAAAAAAAATTACGGCTTCTGTAGTTCGCGAGCAGATAAGTTTATTTTTCAAGGAGTCGAAGATAATGCAAAGTCGTAAAACGTTCATGCGCGATAAAGGACTACCTTGACATTTGGTTATCAGGGGAAAACGCTTTTCTTATCCAAAACGTGGTGGGAGATAATAATAAAGATAACGCGAGTGGGTAGCGACTAGCCCTTGGGAAACGCGAAATTATAGAAAATTAATAAATTGTACGCGTATTACCTGCGGAAAACCTATAAATAACAAAACGATCGAGATAAGCGTAAATTACGAAAACTGAGGGATCGAAAAAAGCGCCATAAAAGATATTCATCCCATTGACGACATTAAAATGTAGCGTAACCTTCGTTTACCGACCCTTTGCATTGTAAATACCCCTTCATTATTGCTCCCTAACAGAAATGGTAAGAGCGGGGAAAGACTGTTGTAACAGCTTATTCGCATTCCAGAAAATTCACGTCTATCGCACCTAACGCGAAGACAGCTTTACGTCGCTAAATTCCGGAGTAGGTATAAGAAGCCTTAATTCTAAATATCTTCGTGTTATTGTGTCATATAGTATAAAATACTTGTAGGTATATTATAGTACGTGGTACCAATCTATAAATTTTGTTATATATGTATATACATATATATGTACATATGCATCTTTTGACGCGTTTAAGTTTTCACGCGTTTTTCTGAACGATTTCAAAAAACGAGGACGAGAACAAGAAGTGGAAGAATATAAAGCGACTAACGAGTTAGTTTAGAGTACCGGGTCGTGAAAATGAAGATGTCTCGTATAAATTAATTCGCGAAGGAGAATTAAATCAAGCAGTTCATAATAACGTAGGTAAAATGCGTTATTCGAAACGAGGAAGTCGTCTGTCTCCACATCGCGCTCATTCGACCGGTCACTTTGATGGGCAATAGACACTCCGTGACCATTCGGCCCGGTGATCCGAACAAGCGTCACCTCTCTTTCTCTTCGTGTTAAACGATTATTTTTGTTGACGTCGTAAATCCTTTTAAACGTGACACTCAAAGCGCCGTCGATATGTATCCAAGCTGTACACGCACTATGCACATATGTATCTTCTATGAATATCGTTCTTTCTTGATATCTCACTTAATATTGACTCGGCGGAATCTTCTTTTCTTTTTATTTTTCCAGGATAGAAAGAGAGAAAGAAAAGGAGAGGGAGAGTCACGCGATATGACTTATTATGAAACGAAAAAAAGCAAAATCTCTCGCTGTCGAATAGAGTAACTACCTTCTTTTCCAAAGTCGGTTAAAAAGTTTCTTTTATTTATAGAAATATGGGTATAGATGAATTGAATTGATTTTCTTTCTTCAAACATGTATGTATGTACAATCGACTTTGTTGTGCATATGTCGAACGATGGCGATAGGTGCCTTCGGAAGAAACTGGTTTTAAATTTTGTTAATGGCCGCCAATAGGGTGGGTGTATCTCTCCTTTTTAGGCGTCAGTGTGCAAGCCTCGCCGTCTTCTCCATGGGAGTGGTGTACTCTTCGACCGCAAGAGACAATTTACTCGTTGTCGGAGCGACCGAGATGCCTGCGGTGTGCCTACGTTTTTAACAAAAAACTTATCGACACATAAGGAATACATGGTCGTAGTAAAAAACACATTGGTGTCTTCGAAAGTATCGTCATATCCTTTATTTATTTTTTTTCCTTTTATTAAATCTTATATCCTCGATCTTCTTTCAGTATTTTTCTAATTAATAACACGAGCCATTGTGAATTTATATTGAAGTATTAAACAACGCACCATGGAAAAATGCGAAGCCACAAAAAAGATATTCGATTCGCTCACTTGGAATAAAATTTCGAGATACGGTACGCAAACTCGTTTTTCCTCTCGACGCGATCGACGTCCCACCCGAAATAGACGTCAGAGATTTTGCGTATGCGGGACTATCGAGACGGCAATATCGAGTATTACGAGGGTACTTCGAAGGAACTGAGAGCAACGTAAATCCAGTGCACCGTGGAGACCTGGCAGCGTTTTAAGATCTCTCTCTTTCCCCCTTCCCTCTCTCTTTCTCTCTCACCGTTTCTATGGATCGCGCGAGCGCGGCCTTTCGCCCCATAAGGATTAGGTAGACACTTTTAAGGCTACCCTCAAGGTGACGGGCTACCACACTCAGCACTTTGGAACGGCGCGAGAGTGAAGCTTGCGAGAGCTGTTGGAGAAAAAGAAAAAGAAGATAAAGAAGAAGCAGAAGAAGAAGAAGCAGAAGAAGAAAGAAAAAATGGAGAAGGTGGAGCAGAAGAAGAGGAAGAAAAAAGAGGTGTATGGGAAGAAGTTCGCCGGAGAACAAGGAGGGAAGATGAAACTGGAGGAAAGAGTGGAGAGGATAAAAAAGGATGAAAGAAATGAAAAGAAGGAACGGAAAGGCGGATGCGGCCTAAAGAAGGGGAAAAAATGAAACGACTTGGGAATGAATCCAAAAAAAGAGGCGAGAGAGAAAGAGAGAGAAAGAGAGAAAGAGAGAGAAAGAGAAAGAGAGAGACAAGGGAGCAGTAAAACGATGAGCCAACGGCTGCCAAGGAGATCCCGCGTGCAGATAATTGTGTAAGTGGAGCCTGAGCGCTCGTTCTCTCGCTTTGGCGAACCAACGACGTTGCTTTTCTCTTCGGGAGAACCGCTCCGACGAGCATTCCAGGGATACTCCTTGAAGCGGATCGACGAAGGCAAATGGAGAGGAGAATGGACGTGGAAAGATGGCGAAGGTTGGATCTTGAAATAATCCCGCTGCCTCGACACTTTCAATAGAACATTTTTTTTCGAACGATCTATAGACGATTTATCAAATCGATGGAGGAATAATGATTTATCGGTTAATTGCTCTCGAACATTTGAAATAAACGTATCGGAGCATTTCGATATAATGTTATTACAAAGTTACAATTATTCAAAACTCTCAAATTTGTCACGTCATTCTTTAGATAAGATAGAAAACTACTTCGATCTATACTCCTATAAAAAAAAATCAAACTTCCTCGAAAAATAATCAAGACGCGAGTTATCGCAAGATATGAAACTCTGATTAAAACAATAAATCAGTCGTTAAGGGATACAGATTTGTTTCTCTCTTCGATCATCATGATTAACGATCCTGCTCGCTTTCAAAGGACGAAGAGTAGGTATGGCCATGCGTTGTTCTATTTCAAGATAGAAACTGTTTCTCTCATCCATACCTACGCAAGTAAATAATTCTTGTATATACATATATACACATAGGTGAGTATTCCTCGCTACCGCACGAGTGTACGCGTGCTCACGGAGCAGCACGCAGTGACGGTAGCATTTATGAGCATCGCCAGCGTGAATATTTATGCGTAGACCATTATCGTCTACATAATAGTGGGTACCGCGAAGGAATACACGAAGGAGCACGCCGGTACGAATGCTTTTCGAACGACTCTCGTAATCACGAGAGATGGTGCTTCGAGACGAGATCGGCTGTTCAAGGGCACAAACACAATGAGTATGACTGTGTACGTACCTACATACGTATGTTCTATACCTAGATATATAATTTTCGACTCGTTAACCGTTTTTCTATGTTTTTTTACTCTATAATTCGAAATGTTTGTCAGTAGTAGGTACCTACGTATTATGTCTATAACTATTTCTAAAACTTCTATAATTTATTTTTCTACTGCACTTCTAGTTAGGCACGACCGCAGGGAGTTCCTTATTTTAATTGACAAACTGATGTAAATTGCAAATTGTAGATACCTAGTAATAGTCAATGTGTTTTTTGTTTTTTTTTTCATACTTCTGCTCCTTGAAAAAGACGTTGATTCATCCGAAGGTAGTCCCTACCTACACGGCCATCTTTCCTCGACATCGGACATTTGCATTCGATCGTTCTTTCCGCCATCGCGATAGGATCTCGACTAAACGGCCATGGTAATGTCGGCTGGTCGCGGGGTTCTTTCCCAAGAAGATATGAAACGCCCATGGTGCTCAGGACGTGAGGAGTCCCCGCATGGTTAAGCCAGTGTACGCTATAAGGCCAAGATCCTAAATCACATTTGGCTCTGGTAATGGGATTGCTTGGAAAGCCTAAACCCCCGGAGGAATGAAATCCTTCTGATAGTAAATCTACCTTCGTCCTCTCCATCTCCTCTTTCTCTTT
>JAIFRP010000011.1:77978-127821 GCA_032403825.1 Odynerus spinipes | reverse complement strand
TATTTCTCCTCCTCCTCCTCCTCCTCCTCCTCCTCTTTCTTCTTCTTCTCCGTCTTCCTTTGCGATGAAATACTTCGTCGGGTGGTCGGTGGTTCACCATTTTAGTCCTGCATTCCACGGCCGCGGGAATGGAATACCGCGGAGAGATTAGCTTTATATTTCGGCTCTACAAAAGGTCCGACCAGTCTCGGTAACACCGCAACCTCGACATCTCCTCCTGCGTGCCGAATGGATTATATTATATTTTTTATTCTCTCAAAAATGACAGGAGGGGGTGAAAGAGAAAGAGAGAGCGAGAGAGAGAGAGAGAGAGAAGTTTTGGGTGCGACGAATTCTTGCCACTTGCTGACAAAAAGGTAAACTTAGATTCGAGTGATCGAATACACTTTTACTCTTTTTTTTATACAATACAATAATATCGTTTGACTCGTGAAATGCGAGCCAACGTATCTCAGAAAGTATATTACTCGTTTACTAGAACGACATAACTCAAAAGATATGATTTTTCAGAAAAGTTCGGAAGATCATATTGAACCGACGTAATGGTGTAATATATTATACCTACTAATACCCTACGACGACACGTATGCACATGGCATAGAAAAATAATCGACGACCTAGAAAAACATTTCCTTTTTGAGGAAAAAAGGAGAGCGCCTTCCGAGAAGTCTTCCATCCAGAAGCTCATAAAACCCTTTTTGGTGAAATCTTTGGGAAAAATGGTCCAGGAAATATAGGGTAACGGGTCAGGTCTTTTTCCTTTTTTTTTTCCTTCCCTTTTTGAAAGAGCAACGAATCAAGCAAGGCGTAAAGGCTAAAAAAGAGAAAGAGACGTAAGGAGAAGATGAAGGAGGAAGAGGATGACCCTTTTTCGTACACTTTAGATCCAGAAACGCCGTTCAGCATCTCGAGAGCCAGGAGAGAGAAGAAGAGTAATAAAAACAATTGTGTCGTTGTACGGACGGTCAGCCAGATCCGCAGAGAATGCACATTCTTCGCGCGGAGCCACCGGTTTCGGTCTTTTCTCTTCTCCCCCTCTCTTTCTCTCTTCCTTTTCCTTTTCTTACCTCTCTCATTCTCTTCTATCTTTTTTCCATGTCTCTACCGTTACTTCCAGCGCCATCTGTATCCGTTTTGTTTCTCCCTCTCTTCTCCTTCGTCTTCCTCTTTTTCTTTTCCTCTTCCCCGTCCCCCTGTTCCTTCCCCGTTGCTTACTCCACACCGTTTTGGCGCGACTCGGTTTCACCATTGAAATTTATTGCACCGCTTGAACGAGCGCACTTCGCTGTGGCAACGAAAATAGAGAAAACATACGATACGCGTTCCTTGTCGCTACAGCATCAGCCGGAAGGCAGCTTGCACTCACGACAAGGTAAACAAAAATGTTTTCCAACGGTGTCTTTGCTCGTTAGGCGTACGTAAGACTTAGCTATTCACTTGGAAGTTTTTTTAAATTACTAAATACCAAATACTTTTGCGGTAAACATTTTTTGTAACATTAACGTACATTTTCTTCTTTCATCTATGAAAATTCAATGCGCAAACGAAATATTTTAAGAAATTTCGTTAACAAGAAAATTTATCAGATATTAAATTGTTATCTCAATTTATTT
The DNA here is from genome assembly GCA_032403825.1 of Odynerus spinipes. NCBI lineage: Eukaryota > Metazoa > Arthropoda > Insecta > Hymenoptera > Vespidae > Odynerus > Odynerus spinipes. The sequence continues at coordinate 126,208 of JAIFRP010000011.1, read as the reverse complement.
ACCGATGTTACTCACCATCGAGTCCTGCCGTGTCTTTGGACAAAACTCGGCGCAGCCAAAACAGTGACAGCTACTTTTCGATCACCGAACACAGAGAAGCTTCGCTCTCGTGAGGATTGCAGCACCTCGTTTCGCGTGTTAATAAATAGCCGTGCTATTACCCACAAGCTAATTCCCCGGACACTCTCTTCATTTAACAAAGCCAATTATGACAGGCATAAATGTAAGCAGTTAATAGTTGTGTACACAAACGCACGTGCGAGGAATTCCTCTCGAGCTAAGGCGAAGATCGCGATTCGTTTTTGGTGCACGGAGATCCTTTCGGTGTATATGTCGTGTCGTGATTGTGATTCGAGTATTTTTAAGAACGTATAAAAGCATTTTGAAATTTCAACTATCTACTATGTTCATGTTCTGTATGAGATAGATGATCTAGCTATCAACGACAGCAAAACTTAGGTTCGGTATAAATCCACAAAATAATCGATCTTTACTAATAGATAGGTGTGCATTAACTTAAATCAAACAAGAAAAATGAAATGACCTATCGCATTATAATAAAAAAAAAGACATCTCTTAGACGAAGAAATAGCGAGAAAAAAATGGACATTTTCCAGCAAAATACGCTTTCCGCCGACCTTCCTTCGATCGAGCAACGATAGAGTATAGAGAAAGCACGAGGGACATTAAAGCAAGAGAAACGTAATGAAGACCTTGGCACTGAAATATGCACGCCCATTGCCTGCATCGTATTCATAAGATTTATCAAAGGAAAATTATGAAGGACGTGCACGATCATAAAACGTAACATATCATCGTATGTATTTACGGTAATGCTAATAAAATCGATAGAATAATTATTTGTTTTACAAACGCACGCGAGTTTCCACGAATCGAGAGAACAAAGAAGCAAAGCAAAGTCGTTTCGATCGTCGTTCCATTCTCGAGATATCGGAGGAGATTCCTTCGAAAAGAAAATCAATTGTTACGCGAATTTCGAACTTCGAGAGACCGGCGCGCGTACATCGAAGAACGATTCGACGTCTCGCGATTCGCATATAGGATATTAGAAATATTCGCGCGAGTAGAGGGGAGCACGTGACACAGTGCGCGTGCACGTCACGCCCGCGAGTAACTAATCGTTGATACGAGCGTAAGGAAAGCCGAACGTAAGAGAAGTCCCGCGCGATTTCCGACGGGCCGCCGTCGGAACTCGTTCCTGCAGGGAACTCGTTCGACCGTTTGTTCGATTCATTAGCACGAGACTGACGAGCAAACACGCGGTACACCTTTCAAAGAACAAACCAGCAACTTTCTTAGCTTCGTGACTCTCGAGGTAGAAACTTCGAGGATATATCGCCGATAGATCGCCGATACATCGACGACACTTTGGTGACACCTCGACTCTTTTCTCTTTCTTCTTCTTCCTTTAACGTTTATTTCCCCGCCGTAGGATCGCTTGATTGAGAAATTCTCAAGAGAGAGAAGCGAAAAGCAAACTGAGAGAACTCCTCGAAGACCTCGTCTCGAAAGAAACGAATATTTTCGATTTTTTCTTGTCTGTTACTTGCTCGCGAGATTTACGAACGAAAAGATCGAGATCCTTGAACGTCTGCTTTTAGAATAAATATTCTTCTACTTATTTGGATGGCAAAATCGAACTTACAATATTTATTTTAAAGTGTGATTATTAAAGTGAATAGTTTAAAAATGTATTCTGTCAGAATAATTATTAATAGAATAGAATTATTATCAGAATAATAGTTAATAATTTATCTAAATGTATATTTGTATTTACAATTTGTTAATATCGAAAGGATCGAACTACGGTCGCATTACCGACGAGCCCGTTCAGGAATCGATCTGTGGAGAGTGCTGCTGACGCGAAAATTGCAGCGTTATGTACTGGAACTACTTCTTCGGTGAAGAAGACAGTCGGTAAAGAAGAAATTCGCTTTAATTCTCTCGTACAAAATTTTACTCCTGTCTTCTTTACGACACTGAATTTAGGTTTAATGTTTTTGTCCTTAACATACAAAAGAACAAATATAATTATTAAAATTCGAAAAATGTACAAACGAATAGTACTTATTTTAATCTAACCGCTTCAGCTGTAACTATATTCGGATAAGTAGAATTCTATTATATCTACAGTCAATAAGTACCACAGCTGAATGTGTCAAATTTAAAAGAAAATTAATATATTTCTTCGAGGTTTATTATTTTGCATAAAACTAATATTTTTGCGAATATGATATATAAAATATATAGTACTCTTCTAATTTATTAAAAGTTATCACCACAAATAATCTCAAAGTTTGTAATATATCGTATAAAAATAATTGTATAAAAAAATTGTATAGTTTATTTAGGTATATGATTTTGTATTTATTTTATTGTATTTACATCGACTAATTTTAGAAGAAACATTGTTACTTCATACTTTGTATCTTAGTAGCACACGTTATAGAAACTCATAAAAACCTTCAGACTTTTCCGAGTACTAAGCTGCAGTTTATTACTTGCCATAAAGTTTCATGAACTGGAAATATCGAGCTTGGTTTCTTTATGATTTTCGGCTTGTGTATTAAATAAGAACAATGATATTCATATGTTTATGCTTAATACGATAAAATTTGCTGTCATGTCTGAAAAATGACATACGGAGCCGAAACTTCATTAATTCTATACATTTTGATATCCGAAGTATCGCAACATTTTTAACGTATAATATTGTCGTATTTTCAAAGAAAAAGGCTAATAGTTCGCAGATTCCTATTGCACAATAGCCACTAATTTTGTATCTAAATAGGACGTGCAACGACGATAGTATTATGACACTAAAGACATAAGTAATTGTATTTTACCTAACAAGAACGATTAGCTGGTCGTGCAACTTAGCCTATTTGTGCATATCGACGCGCGTTACGCAGTTTGCTCGATAATCCTTGCATATAAGAGACGACCATGCGGGTAATGTTGTTAGAACGACGTTGCAAACATGAGATCGCCCGACGCGGTACTTATCATACTGCTAGCGACGCTATTTGCTTTTGCAAGTAAGTATTGTTGATCAATTGTTAATTTTGGTTTAAATTTCAAATGCATCAATCTTTTACTATTAGTCAGGTATACCAAATTCAAACAAATAATAGTACATGTTTCTAAAATAAACTAATCTCAAGTTTACAATGGTTAAAATCGTATAATATAGTATTAAATAACTTCTGTATTACATTTATTGGATATTATTTGATTAATGCTCAATATCATTTCAATTTACATACAGTTAGCGATTCGAATGGAATTTCCCTCGATCCTAGAAATCTTTGGACATTACTGAAACTAGCTACGGCTAACGGAAACCAATATGTCTCTGCTTGGTTCCAAAGTACTTTTTGTACACCAAACGGGCAGATTAATATGAACGATATACCCTCTAATGATATGTCTGTGGAATCAGGTAGGAATTACATTTTTTAACCGATTCCTTGGATCGCGATCGTTCGATTTCTTAACTTCTGTTTAATAGTAAAGCAAAGAAACAAAATATATTTTGTTCCTATAAACTTTTCGTTATTTGTTTCTTAGGTGACACGACTGAACAAAGTATTAAATTTTAATCGTTACCACATCCGAGGTTCATACAAAAAATAATTTCTTCCAAGTGAAAAGTGATGTTTTGGCTACCACAAAAGGAAAAATAAAGGCGAAGGAAATGATATCGGAACAAATTTTGAAGGAGCGTGAAAATTCTGAAAAATTTATCCACTTTGTGCGAATCGAGGTGTAGCATAAAATCTGTAAAAATGAAGCTCGTCTCTTATTCGAACGGTCACGTTAGAATAGATCTAAGCGACGACTAGACGTAGGAACATCGAAATAAAATCTACTATGGGTGCAATAAAAGTATAACCCAGGTGGTTCGTTTCTATAAATCCATTCGCTGAAAAACGCTTCGCGCCGTAAGATCTACCCGCATTCTATGTGCGATCTTAGAAAACTCGACGTGGTTGGTCAGGATCGATCTGGTTTTATTACTTTTTTAGCTTCTTTGAGGTAAACCCTTTCTGTATACGCCGATTTAGAAGGCGAGTCGGCAGTTGATCGAAAGCCGCGCTATCCAAAGGAACTAGTCTAGATTCCTTACTTCTTGTGAAAAATATGTCGTGAAAAATTGTTTAGATCAGTGGTGTCTTCCAGTGTTATTGAAAATGTGCATAAATGTTTAGTGATGTGAGCATACATTCGTGTGAGTGAGTTCTTGCTGTTCGGAACATTCGGAACAGTTGTTAACAAGACTAAATAAATAAGCTTTTAAAAATGGTATTTTTTGTATTTCTTATCGGTGTGGTAAGTGTTGGATATATTTTAGAACGTTAATTCATAATACCAGGACTTACTTGAACAATTGACATCGCGTTAAAAAGAATTGATTCTTTTAAAAAAATTTCATAAATATGTTGCTACAACATCTTTACATTTGTATGAATTTTTTCATAAAATAATAGTTATTTAGTGCCGCATCGTCAGTTTTATTTTGGCATTCATCGTAGAGAGAGAGAGAGAGAAAGGAGAAGAAACATAAATGAAACTTCCAATTTTTATAAAAATAACGATCTTGAAATTAACAAGAAAGAAGAAGTCTTTGTTTCATTACTCGCCTTTTGTTGCTACGCAAGAACCAAGAATTTACGATATCGATGGCGCATAAGAGCCGAAGAATGGAACGAGGCGTATCAACCCCTTACTCGCGCCCTCTTTTCCTCCAGCGAATACTATGCGCGATACGTCATCATCTGGAGGGTGTTACCATGGATACGGAGAGCGAGAGCGACCATGATGCTTGCGCGCGTAGGGGATGCGACCCCTCATGCGACGGATCCAATAATTCCAGAGAAGTTACGTCGAAAAGTAGGTGGTCCAAAATGGCGCTACGCGGCTCTCATATTTCACGGGGATATATCTTTAACAAGAACTACGAATAGTGTACTGTTTAAAAATATAATTATTTATATTTAAACAATCCTGAATTGTAGGTAAGTTCTAGGATACAGATACTTTGCGGAAGTATGAAATTCATTTAAAGAAAAACGGATGTTATGTTCGATATAACTTTTTAAAGCAAAATACTTTAAAATTGTTTGAAACTGAATAACTTTTTTTCTAAATTGTGAATATTTGGAATATGGAAAGATGCGATTAGTTGTAATAATCGAATATGATATAAAATGTCTTTTTCAAATTTTACTTACATTGGAAAAATACTTCTGTAGAAATTAGATAAATTGATTTTAACGAGTTATCCTTATCTAAAAATTCTCAAAATCGTGATGAAACGTTGAATTTCCGATATAATAATAATTTTAGAGGTTTGATCGTTTTTTACAGTATCTTTTTACGGGCTAAGCAAACGTACGAGTACCGGTCGCATTACTTTTCTTTTTTTAATTATTTTAACAATTTAAACGCGATAGGAGGGTCACCGATGACCGTCGCTCCATTTTACAGATTCCATTTGAAAAATTGATATGTATTATTCATTAATATCTACGAGAATGTAACAAACAGTGATAGAAATGTAAAGCCTAATATAAAAGACGTGATACTGAATTTTTTTGTATCTTCATATCTTCATCTTGGAAAAAAGATTAGAAATAAAAATAGAAGACTTCCAGATTTGTGCGAAATCGGCCCAACACTCAACATGTTAACAAGTAAATTCAGACATAACAAAATCGTATAAAAATTGACTCTATAAAAAAAAACTAATACAACTGTAACGATAGAGTATTCCTCAATCAAATCACGCCGAATCTAACAACATTAAATTCATATATGAGTGTGACATTTCGACGTAATTATGATTAGGCGAAAAATAACGCCTGCACATAACTTATTAGCTCATTTCTTACATCAATTGTATCTCCCAATCCAAAGTGAAATTAACATGCCCGATTTCGAATTTTTTCACTGTAATAATTGAAAAATAAATAATTGAATTTTTCACTTAATTTAACCGATAAGAATATAATAAACGTGTAGAATATAAATAAGATAAAATACGTGGTCTTTTCACATTCGTTTAAACAATTTTCAACAAAAGAAATGCTTTTTTTCTACCGTTATTTATTATAACATGGATGTAGACGACGTCGGCAGAAAGATACCGGGTCGATGGTTACTCGTAAACCAGCTTATTAAACGGGAGACGCGAGGAAGTTACGGCATCGCAGCCAGCCAATACGAAGGAAGCTGTTGAAGGGAGGGTTGCTACCGAAGAGGCACTACTTCCTCGAGCGAACATAAAATTAGTAGCGAACCAATGGCAGCGCTTTCGGTATTCTTCGACATAAGGAGGGTTGCATGAGAGTCACAGGAGGGTCGCAAAAGGTGCCATCTCGTTTTTCCGACCCCTCGCTCGTTCCTTCCGTAATGGCAAATATTCCGTGCCCGATACGCTTCTGCACGGTTTCCATCAAACGTTAAGATCTCCTAAATTAATCTCGTAAAAAAAAATAGTAGGTGCAGAGGAGATTGGTCCTACATATATTTGATGGAACGCGATAACCTGTTCGCGAAGAAATTTATTGCTCATCTCGCATCAGCTACCACTCTCGAATTTGCTTTCTCAACGCGTACGTTTCGCAAAATGGTAATCGTTAATGTAAAATCAAAATTTAATGATTAATGTAAGAGTTAAGTTGTACACAACGAGTAATCATCAATAATTGTGGTTCCGTCCGACTTCTGGTTTCAAAATGGTGAGTTTAACGTTTGAATAAGGAAGCTGAATGAATATCTGTTAATTTCTATTAAAAAATAAGGTTTAAAATACACTGTAAAAAAATATAAAACTGTTCTTTGCAGCTACGATACTTAAAAAATTTGTCGAACACCTTCAATCGCTAAAGCCGTACTCACGTAGGATAGAATCCATAAGGAAGAATTACAATCTCTTCGAGGAGGATTGTCGCGTTAACGAGTGGAAATGAATTAGGAGGTAACTTCAGTTTCACTTTCAAATTTTATTCGATCGATCATTTACCAGGAAATATTAAATTAAGAATTATTGCATATCGAGGTACATACGCAGTACAGACGGTCTATCACTTATCATTAGTGATTGCATGTCGACATATCAAAAGTTATGAATGAGTTTGGTCGTGACTCGAAATGCAACAATACAATCGATAGGATTATCTCAGTTTCGAAAGAATTGATAAAAGTCGAGAGTATTGCAATAGCCCATCTGCGTGTGTGAGTAGATTCCATTCGAATTCGCTTCTCCGCCATTCGTTTATGTGCCTTTCGGATTATAAAAAATGAATTTGATGAAAGTAGACGTTTTCAAAGTCTTTTCTCGTGATATCTTTCTCTTCTACGTTAACATCGTAACTCAATCAAGACGTTTGCGTGCACCGGCCTCAAAATACCAAGAATATTTATTATTGGCATTTTGACTTATCTTTTTTGCCATCAATGACGACGGGTCTATCTCATTGTACGATCGATACAGTTTATCAATATAATAGTAACATTCCATTTTGTTTGTGAGTTTAGCTTAAACAAACGAGTTAAATCTATGTATCACAACCCAATCACTGTACAATTCGGAATGTTAAAAGTCATGGAAAAAGTTTCGCTCTTTCCGGTTTCTGTAGGCGTAATTGTACGAAGTATGTATTCACTTGGAAAATTTTAAGGCCAACTTCAAAGTAAACGTTATCATCTGGTTGTGGCATTCGTTTAGAATGCATAAAAAAGCGTATGGTCCCATTGAAAAAATCAACGATACTCTTGATATCTTCGAAAAGGACCTTGTGAAAAAGTCAGTTTATTTATCTTACGTCAAACCTGGAAACCACACAAAATTCGTACGAGATGTTTCTTTCGAGTATGCAGGAAAGTAAAGATACGATCGAGCAGCTGTATTTCAATAGTTTATGATTCTCTTTCAATAAATTTAATAAATATATTTAGTCGCTATGGACGGTTCTTTTCTTTTTTTTTATTGACCAAAGTTTAGGCACATACGCTTCTGTTCTACTTAAAATTTAAGTTATACTTAAGGTTCTGCTCTAAGAAATTATAACGACTATACAGAATAAGGACGAAAATAAGACGTTCCATTAATTTATTTACGAAAATATTTAATTCGAACGTTGTACTTAAATACAAATCTTGATTGAAGTAAGCCTTAAGTTTTACTTAAACTTCAAATAGATCCAGCACTATTAGATTTTAGGATTTCTTAAATCTTAAGTTCGAGACAGTAGAAGATTTCAGAAATATTACATATTCTAACATTGTACTCGACACTATTTACGTTTGTCCAGCTACTTTGGTAAGATTGCCTTTGGACCAAAGTTAATACTTATAGATGAATATGAATGAAGAATACTGAGATAAGTGATACTAATGAATTGACTTCTCTTCTAAGAATCGTTTGTAATGGGTATGCGAATCTACAGACTAAAGTCGAACGATCTTGAACAGAGATGCGGGTTCAATTACGACAGCTGGATATAAAGGTAACAGTTGGCAAACTTATATCTGTATTTTAATACTCTTTTATAGGCGATCTCGTGTGCGAAGATTTGTACATGTTTATGTCTTTTGGAAATGAAGATTATCGAAAATCCATTTCTGGAAATATTAATCCTAGAGACATCCGCTGCAGTATAAAATCGCTTTAGGTCGAAGCCTCAGTCCGATTCATTGCTTTAAAGACGGTTATATCGTCATCGCTTTTACATATCTTTACTAAAGTATTTATAATAAGTTCTTACCTCATAGGATCTTTGAAGTAGTCCGATGGTACTTGAAATAGCTCCGGATCGACGTCGTCGCGAAAAGAAAACTCCTGAAATGTTATTTTCGCCGTAACGGTAGGTAAAATTGGTATATCGATCTTCACAGGGAAGCCAGGAGGCAATTTCATGAGAACGAATTGTCTCAATTTGTTAAAATGCTTGAACGGTGCTACGACTTCCAGAACATTGAGTAACATGTCTACGGTCAATGGAAAATCTGGACTCATAGCGACAGTAGCTTTAAAAGGCTTACTACTCTCTTTATAAACCATATTCCTGCCCAAGAGAGGACATTGCCCTGGTGGCGCAAGTTTATATTCTTCCCACGTAATATTCGACTCTGGGGGTGGATTTAACGATGCTCTTCTCACAGGAGGCTGAAATAACATGTATTAAAATATGTTAAATATATTTGCTTATGAGCCATTATAACATGAACGAAAATTTCCGTCCAAAGAAAATGTTATAAAATTTTGTTATGCATTTACTTCATCGTTTGCAAATCCTTGCGAACTTCCTTTTGTAAGAGATTCCATTATAGCTTTATTCTTTTGCAAATCTTCTTCGCTCAAGTGTTCTCTCCTTTTTCTACTTTCTAATACCATACCATTAATTTGATAAAAATCTGCTGTGAAGGGTCCTACCATTTCCTATAATAAACACATATATTCTTTAGAGATATGTTTTAAGCTGAAAAAAAATAATCATCTTACAGTTTTACATACCCTTTTATCTTCTCTGAAAATCCATCCGGTCTGAGCTCTGGTAAATGTTATTCCTTTGGTTGACATTTGTGTGGCCATTATATCGCTAGACATAAGGATATCAACTTCGTCTTCTATCTCAACCTCTGTTTCCTACAAAATAATGTTTATTATAATTTAGGAATTATAAAAACTAGTCGATAAGATAAAAGTCTACCTCGTATCTCAAACGCTGATAAAGTTTGGCTTTATTGTCAAGAATAGTCAAAGATTTGCCAGGTTTTTTATCTCCATTAAAAATAAAAGATATGTCACCTCTTTCCCATCTCATATCATTAAAGTCCACAAGTGTAGTATCCATTCTAATTGATGCTCCACTCTTATATATCCTACATATATCCGATGGTAATACTCTTGATAATAGAGGCACTAGAAACGTTAGTTTATTATGATAATTTAAATAATGATCTTAATTGAACAACAACATATAATACTTATAAAACTAATCTAAAATTTTTTAACGATATACTACATCAACTATATATAAGTATTATACCCCAACTTTGAAAGTCCCATTTTAACTCCATATAAAAGTCACCCATTTGATGTAAAGCAGCAATTAAACTTGGCCTTCTTTCCTCCATCTGTTCTCTCGCTTGTTGTTTTAACTTTCTTACCAAAGATGATACTGTACAAAAATATTATCATTTAGCTCGATGTCAATAATATTACTAAAAATTCTTATTTTGACTTTAACTAACTAGTTTGCCTGTCTCCATAACTGATTGCCTCAGCCAATGGACTCCATCCAGCTAAATTCTTTACCTTGACAGGTGCGCCATGGGCAAGTAATAACTGAACACATTCTGTAAAATCATTTATTCTTTTTATTATACTTGAGACTACCTCGCATTTAACCATTTGACATATACATATGTATAGTATATACATGTATTAATGAGAAATATCAAATTATACTACCTTTTCTTCCTAACATCACAGCTAAGTGCAAAGGTGTATTTCCTGAAAAATATTTAATATGTAAGAAAATTATGTAAATTATTCGATTATTATTTAAATAAGTTTCAAGGTTCATACACACCTTGTTTATCTTTTTGGCTAAGGTCATGGGTTCTGATCAATGAACTCAACGTTTTTATGTCTCCTTGAAAGATACATTTATGCAGAGGATACTGTTCGCTTTCAGTGTTGTCAGCCATTGTAGCTTGTGTTTAAGACGATATTAAAAATTAGTACAGAAATAAAATAGCTCATGTTCTATTTTAAGAGACAATTAAAACGTAACTTTAAAAGAAATCATATAATCCAAAACCATAAATTATTATTTTGTAGTCTTATAAAGTGAGTCTTCATGATGTTTAGCAAATTAATGCAATCGATACTTCTGCACTATCTGTCGCTTGACAAATCTTTTTTCACATTGTGTATTACTTTTAGTCCTTATTTAAAACATATACATATCATAATTTTCTCAATGACGAATCCTTCTCTGTGATTGACTTTGACTTTACCGCAGCAGCACAGAACTTGTTGTTAATCAAAATTTTGACATTAATGCTTACCTTAATTAAGGCTTAGCCTCTTACAAAATCTAATATGTCAGCATAGTGCACTATATACATATTTCGAGAAAGATGAAATTTTTCACTAAGGTGAAATCACTTAATACTGGCTCCTACTTGGAGAATTTATGCCTAGCCTTGCGATCATCATGTTACTACTACTATAACCAATAATAAAATACACGTTTTAGAATCATATATTAAGCAAAAGGATTGTCGATCATAGAGGTGCTAAGATAGGTAAGACGGAGCATCGTTAAATTGCAAATTTATCCTGACTAGGCCTACGATTTGACCCTTCGAATTGCGTGGTTGTTAATTAATTCTTCTGTTTATTTCTATACAAATACATCACAAAATATGATGGTAAACCAAACACATCGGTGTAAAATTGATATAGAAACGGCCGCTAATTGTATCGATTTATTTTGTATATCGATTCCTTCTCCTTCACCGATTAGTCGATTTCTAATGTTTCGATACATCGAATATCGATATACCAAAACATATTTACTTTTCAATCTGAGTCAAGTTCAAGATAATTACACCAGAGGGCGTATTGTGGCGACTGTGTGACAGCGCATCTATATTTCACGTCAACCAATGAGAAAGCCGCAGGGAGGTCGCACACCTTTGGTTAGTCGCTGCGCTGGACGAGCGCGGCGCTCAGTCACGCGGCGGACGCCCTTCCGGTAACATCGTGTCGTTCGAACTTGTCTGAATAAGTTGCTTATACATTTTTTTTTTTATAATATCATATAGTAGATTAATATTAGTTTTACATTTCAAATCGTTACATTAGTAATCCTTTCGTTCTTACATATACCTATTTTATTTTTTCTAAATCTAGTCAATACATTTTCTTAATCAGACAAGTTTTCAATATTATTTAGCACCTTTTTCTTGTTTTTTCTATTTTTCTTCTTCAGACAATTTAGATAATTTATCGGTAGTTGCGTTTTGCTTCATTTTCCTGCAAATACGAAAGTCATTACTAGAACCAAAAATTTAAAGATTTAAACTTTTTTAATATTCGCACACCAGAAGGGAAAATATAATAGCGTTACCTTTTATACGTGTACTTGGCTTTACGTAACCGTATTTTAATTATATGGAAAATAATATATCCTACTAATGTTAATAAGGTTCCGAGTAATCCTAACGTTATTGCCAATAGGACAATATCAAGCTTGGACCAAAAATCATCATCTTCAGGAGTTTCAACTGGATTGATGGTTAATGCATAACTGTTACCAGAAATTAAATTTTATTGTATCATTTTTGTTGCTTTATACTTTGTTTATAGCTGTATAACAAGAAATTTATATAACAGAAATATTACTAACGATCTTTCGGTTTCCTGCTCGCCCAATTCATCGAACGGCCGATCCATAATTCTTTCAATATCTTTTCTGAGTTGCTTGAAGGTGGATTTGCCTAGCCAATCAGCTAAATCATTACGATTCAATTGGCGAAGCCGATGAATGAGAACTTCGTGTGCTTGACCAAGACCTTCAGTAGGTGACTCGTTCCAATGAACAAGTTGTCGTATACACGGAATCTCGTCGTCTACCGTACGCTCTATCGAAGGATATTCTCTTTATTAATTCTATTATCTTTCAAATATAATATAATAAACGTAAATGTTTCATTAAAATGCAACGAGGTGACCTACAAGGTGGGTAATTGATTCCTCAAGCAAATGTAAACCAACAAACATAAAATAACATTTTTTTTTTTTTCAAGTAAAGCTTTCTAAGCAAAAGGCTCAGGGAGGTCGACGGTCTTCCTGGCAGTTGCGTATCCGACGAGCGTCTATGTATGACGGGTTGCTCTCACGCAGGCTGATGGAGAAGAGTTATAGTTTGATAAAGAATTGATCACCCACCTCGTTGATTGTAATACCTACTATAATATACTCGATATAATTTAATTTTGTTAACTTACCAGCAGCCGCCAAGTTCATCGGCAATTCATAGGATGTATAATGAAGAGCAGCTACAAGGCGTCGACATTCGAATGGATCCAAACGTGCGGCGAGATACTCGAATTGACTTAAATTTATATCGATCGTAGAAAAAGTGTTATACGGTAACGCAAATAATAGAAAGAAGTATGCGATAACGCGAAATGCTAAATTGTGCATTTATATATCACGATAATCTAATCTAGGTTAAAAACAACAAGTGAATATGGACAAAGCATTCGTTCTGAAGATTGACGTATTATAAATCAATGCCTCTTCGTTCGGTTTTGCATAAAAGTAGATATACAAGTGTTTTTCTAAGCAATTTTTGGTTGGTCGACTTAATCAAATTTGCAATAATCTTATTGGCTGTTAATATTTGTATTAGCGAATTTAAAAAAATTACATTATATAGTTTTTGCGGTCTTCATTTATCACACGTCGTTGAACCATTAATTAATAACAACGAAATAATGCAATAATTCTCTTTTATATATATATATATATATATAATTTATAAAACGTAGACATCATTTCAAATTCATATTATTTCTTACGCTTCTTTCGATTCTTTTTCTTTTTCTTAAAACATCTGCAGCATATAGTCGTCGATGGTTCCGCTTGAACACTAGACGTCGTTGTCATAACACTTTGCGTAACCGTGCGCGTCACGTCATGCTTTGGCGTTTTAATCTCCGTCTTCTGTAGTTTCTTTAAACTCGACTTCGAGTCTCCTTTGCCCTTTTCAACGTCCACTGGCAACAAAGTGCTGGTTTACGTTAAATTAAAATGAAAGTTTAGAAAAATTATTTGGACTACTAGTATTTATAAATATTTCTGACCTTTCTCTCGACTTCTTTCTTGTTATCTTATACACTAAATTCATTAACTTGTTTCTTAAATACAATGTGCAACAACAGGTTGCGATCATCACTACGATGATGATAATACCAGCGGTTTGGAGCGATAGTTTAACTGCAGATATCCCTATAGAAATATTATATCATAAAAGTTAAGCAATTTTCACGTTATTTAAGAATAATTACGAAGATACTCACCCTTTCCTTCTTCCGTTTGCGTTTGATTTAAAAAGGGAATAAATCTATCTATATCCATTCCGTTTTGTTCTTTTTGAATTTGTGTATTCTTAATAGTTGCATCGGTTTATTCTTAACTCTAATTAAATTAATTTAATTTACCTACTCCAAATTTTTTACCAATTCAACTGTTGAAGTTATATTAAAAATTGCACGAATGTCTAGATAATTATTACGTTGTTATAACCTTATAACTTATTATATCGTAATCAATAAAAATATCTGTACGGTTTCAAGATTTTCACGTATAAACATGTCCATTAGCCAAACGGTACTTAGTAATTATTTAAAAATAATCGAATCAAAATAATGAAGAATTCGCTACTTTGAAAAAATACCGGACGTCAAAATATTTGACAACTATGAACATGTTATGTATCGAACGCTTTATTTTTTCCGATAGTAACGAAGACACTCGATGATAACGGAATTTTGAATTTTTTTAACTTTTTCTTTACGATGCAACTTGTACGTAAGATTTATATCATTCTTATACTTATTTCCGTAAAGGTAAGTTTTGTTCGTATTTACAATGTTCATAGATTCTTTTAAATATAATTTTTGGCGAAATTTTTATCGAATCAGCCTAAAACCAGCATAGGTTATAATCGCATTTATTTTATATGATATTTATATTTCAATATTGCTATAGAATTAAATGCAAATCAAATGAGGCACAATTTCGATTATATTTTCTCAGAGTGGATCGTTTAATTCAGATGTGAACGCTTTTGATCAAACGGAACTCGAATACTTGTCATTTAGATTGAATCCTTTGGAATGCCTCCAGCTTGTAGACAAAATGACTGTTTCGATAGAATACGAGAAACTGACGACACAAATTTTACGTCGGTCTTTGGATAGCGATAGGACCACGCGACAAGATTGTCTTGTCAAGCTTGAGAATTGGAATAATAATTTTCTAGGTGCTAATACGGTAAAATAGAGTTTATATAACATTGAGGCCATTTTTTTATTTTATTTTTTCACTGATGAAGCGCTGAAAATAGCTGAGAATTCACGGAATCATTAATAATAACGAATTAACGATTATTTCATCCGAATGTAACGCGACTGTTGATATATTAAAAAGGGAGAAAGAACGACAGTATTCGCGAAGCGATGGATGTGACATTAAGAATGCTAGGAAGACCCGATTTAGCTAAATACATTGAGAGAAAGAGAAAACTCGATATTTCGAAGGGACAACGGCACTCACTTTCGAAGCGAAGCCTATATGGAAATGTGGAGTTGAGTAAAGTAGTGTTGAGCAAAGAAAACGAAAAAAATATAAAGGGCAAAGAGAATTGTACGAATCAAATTCACGAAGCTCATCACAACGCGTCTCCAGCCGAAGCAAAAGTACTCCCGTATGCTTCCCATGATTTTATTCGATTTATTATTTGCGTTCTACTATCGATCATAAATATAATTAACCAATAATCATCATAATATTCATAATATTAATAAACTTACGAAATTCGCGTGTGCGTCATAAATTTACTTTATTCTTGTTCACTACCCTATAGCCAAACGAAACAGCCGCAAGAAGTGGGCAAAGAAGAAGATCAAAATAATAAAAACCAAGTTTCAAAAACCATGCAATGGATAAACATTTTGATTCTCTTTAGTCTTTCCCTTATCGTTACATGCATCTTATTGCTCTGTATAACACGTGTGAGGAAGCGCAGAAAGATGTTGAGCGCAGGATCGAAGTAGTTATTTCGATGATCTAAAGAATGGAGTGTACTGGAAAGTAAGAAAATGAATTATTATGTGTCAATTATTTGTTCGCCAACAGCAATGGATATAATTGCACGTGCACTTGCTCAGACGTGGATATCGAAAGCGGATCGGTAAATGATTATCCGGAGTATCATAGAGGTCGTAAGAATGATCGCGAGAAATCTCGGAAACCTCTGAAAAAGAAGAAAAAAGAAAAAACTAAAGACGGGGATCTTCTCGAATCGTTTATTAAGAAAAGTTCAAAAGCCAAGGAGCAAAGAAAGAAACATAAATATAAAACAAAATCTGTAAGAACGAAGGATTTTGACAGGACGAAAGTAAATAATAAAGCTATAGTTTTATGATAATACTATATACATATAAATATTAATTAAAGTTTTCTTACAGTCAGATAAAAAGAAAATTCGTTCAAATTTGATTGCTGATTTCAAGAAGTATCCTACTTGCGATTGCTGCAAATGCACCGCGGATTATAAGTAACAGATTATAAAAATAGGAATTCAACCATATGAAAATTGTTGACTTTGGATAAGAAAAATTCACGTTTGGAGTAAGGAAAAAGTCAATAATTTAGAAATTATTCTTTTATAGATGCAAGTTATAGATATAAAATTGAACGTATGTATATTACGTAGGTGTAGTCAAATAAGGTCACAGTAACAAAATATAAACATTTTACAGATTTCATGAAAACATAAATGAATATTTGTATACCAGAATTAATACTTATTTTAATTAATAGCAGTAATGCAACTTCTATTTGTTTTTAATGATATTTTGTCATTAAACATCGTCGAATTGTCCTTCTGCAAACTCAGTCTTCCAAGACAAGGAACCATCATTTATCATCCGTGCAATACATTCTGCAATTGGCTTAGCATGCAAATCCGCGGGACAAAATCGTTGTCGAAACAATGCAAGCTCGCAATATGAAAAACTTGGTTGTAATGTTGGTTCTTTACATTCTACAATAATTATGCATCGTATTATATACTTTGATGATATATGTTATTGGCAAAAGATTATAGTAATACATAAAAAAAATTCCTATATATTACCATGTGGATCAAATTCATCGGCTGAGTCAAAGTCATCCCAATTCTCCTCAACAAATTCAGGAGAATCGTCTGATTCGTACACTTCCCTAAAGGATATGGAATATTAAAAAATGTACAAGTTACACAAATATTATAAAATAAGTATAAGATTTAAGTAATGTAATAGAAATATTAATTAACAATGCATAGAAAAGATAAAAATGATTATACATACACATTATCAAAAGAATCCCTTGTGCTATACGATGAACAATAACTTTTTTCTTCGTCATATATAGGCTCTACTTTAGGACCAATAAGTGCTCTAGATTGTCCATTCTCATGTTGCAATAGTGCACATCTTAAATTTTCATAATGACTCTTCGTGATCTAATGATTTAAGTCATAAATATAAATATATTTTTAATCTTTCATATTTTCTGTATTGTGTACATATTTTCTTGTATTATTAATTATCCGTGTAAAAGCATTCCTGATTATCTTACCGGTAAGTCAGTAGTTGAAAAATAATTTTGTTCAAGATCCATTCCTTGTAAACATGTCAGGTTAATAATTATTTCTCTTGCCGATAAAATTTCATTATTATAAAGATCCAAAAACTTTAAGTTATTTAAATATATCATTGAACTTGGTGTGCGAGTTAATAGATTATGATTTGCTTTTAATTTTTTAAGGGATTGTAACTGACCAATAGAATCAGGCAAATAAGATAATAAGTTATTATTTATTATCAAAGTTTGTAAATTTGTCAAATAACATATTTCATCTGGTAACCAATTAATGCTATTAAAACTAACATCGATCATTATTAAGTTCACTAACTCATTTATGTATTTAGGTATCATTGGTATACCCGTCCTATGAGCACTTATTTCTTTAAGATTAGATTTATCTTGTATATCTTGTATCGGTAGAAACCAAAAAATATTGCACTTTGATATTTGTGTATTATTTCCAATATTTATACTTTCAATATGCTTTAATCTTTTTATAATGTTTTGTAAATTTGCTTGAGATAGCTTACATTGTACCATTGATAATTTTTTAATATTTGAAACTGATGTTTCATTTGGAAAATAGAAGTTCTTAAACACTGTGTAATCTAATGATACTTCTTCTAGTTCGTAATATTTTGAAGTAAGTATCCATTTTGGAAAGGCTGGACAGATATCGTTTTGTCTTGCATATAATCTTTTGATGTGTATACTATATAATGGAATATCCAATATAATGTATTTATTTTGTGATAAGTCTAATATTTCCAAGTTTCTCATTCCTGCACTAATACAATCAGGAATTTTTGAGAAGTTGTTCTTTGCAAGAGAGAAACATTTTAATCTATGCAACTTTTTATATGCAAATGGAATGTCTGTTAATTTGTTGTAACTTAAATCCAAATCTTCAAGGTTTTCTAAATTTCCTATACTTTCTGAAATTTCTTTTATGTAATTATTGTGTACTTTTAAAGACTTTAATGATTTCAGATTTGCAACAACACTTGGCAGACATGAAAATTGATTATTATTCAAAGCCAGATGTTCTAAACTTTTTAATAAACATAAACTATATGGTAGATCCTTCAAATTGTTGTTAGACAAATCTAATTGTATTAAATTAGTCAAACGCTCAGAAAAACTTGTTGGTAAGGAAACAAATTTATTCATATAATTATGTATATCTTTTATAACATCTATATCTTCCAAATTCAATAATTCTTTTATATAATCATTGTTCAGCATCATGCTTGTACTGCACAATTTTGTCAAAAATTGCCAAAGCTGTATTATATCAACTTCGATATGTTCTTCGTGCTTCAAAATTTCAACATTATCTTTTTCCATTTTTAAGAATACAATTTCGTGAAAAAAATTGAATTGAATCGAGTTAAACCAATCATATGATTTATGAATTGTATGTCACATGATATTGTGATTGTGTGACAGGTGCAAATATTTTATCTTTCTAAATTTGTTGAAAATATTTATTACCTAAAAAATGACATCATCAACATTTTCGTTTCTTATATTTTTCACTTAAAATAATACTGAAAATCATCTAAAAATATTAAAAAAATAGAATTACTATCATTGCTAATTTCAATGAAACGTAAATAGTTATAAGAAATCAATCTTTACGCGTAAATAAAAAAGTATAGAACAAAGAAAAACGAGAAAGATACCTTTACGTATGTACATACATACATACATACATACATACATACATAGGTCTATTATGTTTAAAAGAATTTAAAACTAAGTTACATGTAAAAGATCGTTCAAGTACAAAAATTAATTACATGAAATTATTAGAATATCTTACCAGTAACACGTGCTTTCACATAATTCCCGCCCACGTGCGTCTACGATTTCAAAAAGAAATATCCTATGGCTTTTGGATATTTGTAAAAAATTAGCAACAGGCATTGTATTGGGTGAGCAATAGATTAAAACGATATAACCAATCACAGCAGATATAAATCGTAATCTATATTTAGCTACAATTTAAAATATATTAGCTGGAAAATAATATTTTGTAAATATGTTTTATTTTATAAGTAAAAATCTTTTTTTCGATTAAAAGGCTACATAATGATTTACTTAGAGTTACTAATAATATTAAGTGGTATGTTATAAGCGTTAATAAAATACGTTAAAGAAAATGATAAAAATCACATTTTAAAGTAACTAATAAAAATATTAACATAATTTTTTTTCTTTTTTTTTCAATAAGTTTAAATGCAGACGAAAACCCCATTAGTACGAAGTATTTTATTTAATATTTAAAATTCTTACGTTATAAACAGAAATTTTTAAAAAATAATTCAAAAGAAATTAGAATTAGAAATTTACTTTGATAATCGATGATCACTTTAGTTTTTTAATAGTATATCGTCATATTAACATTGTCAATTATATTTTGTAAACAATCGCTGATACATATGTTATAGATCATAACGACATCAGCGCCCCTATGAGTAACGGGAGCACCATTCAAACTCATTTTCCAATATGAATGGAGTTTGGTTTAGTCACGTTTTACCTGTAAAAAAACACCTGAAAATGTCAAGGACTTTGTTTTAAATGACACATTTGATCGTAGTTGGAGATAATTTTACATTATTATGAATTAAACGAGCGCATTATGATTTAATGAAAGGCGAATTACTCAAGAAATATCATTTAGCGACAATTGTACGATAAAGGCCTAGATAAAAATCAACGTAATTTGTTAGTTTAATACATCTGTATACTAAAATGCAGTGGCCATCAATAAGTCTTATATCTTCTTATATTTTCTTGGCATATATCGTTTATTCGATATATACACTATCTTTACTATTTGTTACTCCTTCCTGTGAAGAAGGAAAACCATGTTTAATATCTTTCCTAAACAAAAATCCACGACTTCAGTTATATATGTACAGTTCTACAACAAAGCGACCAACAGAGAAAGAAGTTAATCTTCTGTATACGCAGCAAGATTTTAATTATACCCAAACACAAAACATGTAAGCTTTATCATATATGTTTGTTATATGTTGTTTACTTGTAAATAGATTTTTCTTATATGTTTAATTTTTTAAAATATTAAAATTTTGCTAGTATATTTAAAGTATAACAATTATATTGCAATTGTGCAACTTTGTTATTAGAATTTATATTCAACTTAATAAATAATTAATCTTCTTTCTAGATCTCTTTCCATAAATCTTCCTCGTAAAACACAACAAAATGGAACACTCTACTTGCATGTGATGTTGGTACCTGCTTCCAAAGCACAAGGCAAAACCTTTTATGAATTGCAAAGGGTATAAATATAAATATATAAATATGGTAATTGTTAAATCTGTTATACGATACACAAATAGAGTTTTATTTTCATAGGATCCATTTATGACATACGAGTCTATAAAGCTAACGCAATATGCAGTACCTGAAGCAGAAGTTTTTAATTTGTTAGGTGAAAAAGATGTAAGTGCAAAGAAAAAAGAAAAGTATGTACACCCAGTGGCACATATTAAAAGCAAAGTAACATTTACAATATTGACAGAAAATGTCAAATTTCCTACGGATGATGTACCTATGGAACTAATACACGATTTTAGGTATTTGTGTAATTTTGTAATAATTTTTATATGAAAGATACTGAGAAATGCATATCTGAAAGACTATGTACAAATTTTTATTCTACATGCACTATATTATTATGCAGGGTAGTACATGGCAATATATATTTACCAATCATTAACTATGACTTTTTACAAACTCGATATCGTGATCTTGTACAAATAACACCCCAGAGTAAAACTGTTAATGTTTCTGTAATATATACTCCAATATCTCTTGGAAAGTTAAGATTGATATTGCACGTTGAAGCTTCCATGCAGAATTTGACAAATCTTGGATTTTCAGACAAAGATATAGATGAAGTAAAAGGAATTTTTGCAGACACTAACATTTATTTATTAGGAGGTACTTTCTTCATTGCAGCTGTTCATGTAAGAATGACAAAATAATTACAAATATATAAATATGTATGTGCATCTGTCTCACAAATTACATAAAAAATTAATTAATACCATTTATTTGTAGATGCTGCTTGACTTCCTTGCTTTTAAAAATGACGTAAGTTTTTGGAGAAAAAAGAATAATCTTGCTGGACTTAGCAAGTGGACAGTAGTATGGAGAGCTTTCAGTCAGACAGTAATTTTTTTGTATCTGTTAGAAGAAAATTCATCTTTACTTGTGTTAATTCCAACTGGAATAGGTACCATTATTGAGGTGTGCAATAATAAATTCCAAATAATTAAAAAAACTTTTAACTTTACTAATAATAATATCATTCACTAGTTATGGAAATTGAGAAAGATACTAAGAGCTGAAGTGGTAATCAGTCATCGTGGTATTTTCCCCAAAATACAATTCAATAAAGATAACATTGATGCTGCTGAGATGAAAACAAGAGAATTTGATGCTCAAAGCATGCGTTATCTTAGTTATTTATTATATCCACTTGTTATCAGTGCTGCATTTTATTCGTTACTTTATGAACCTCATAAAAGGTAAAGAATTATTGAAGACAATATAAAATATTTTACTGAAATTTACCAGAATGATATCAGTTTAAAAAATATAAATATGTGTGTTATGTATTACACATTACCGAATATACTTTATGTTACAGTTGGTATTCTTGGACGATAAATTCTCTAGTAAAGGGTGTTTATGCTTTCGGATTTTTATTCATGCTTCCACAACTTTTCATTAATTACAAACTAAAATCTGTTGCTCACTTGCCATGGAGAGTCTTTATGTACAAAGCATTTAATACATTTATTGATGATATATTTGCTTTTATTATTACAATGCCAACGGCTCATAGACTAGCATGCTTCAGAGATGATGCAGTTTTCCTTATTTATCTTTATCAGAGATGGTAAGTTAATTTGTTTAAGCTATAAGTTACTTTATTTTCTCTCTGTGTTTCTTATAAGAATATATTTAATATTGATTTCATACTTGAATAAATTTATAAAAATATTACTTTCCAGGCTGTATCCTGTAGATAAATCCCGTACAGATACAGATACTATAACAGAAGAACCTGTAGACATAAGTAATTCAATGAAAAAGACAAACTAAGAAAACCAATGGTTTTTTTAATCAACATTAATTGAAAAGACATAAAAATATAAATTGGAAAATTACAAAAATGTATAAATGAAGTATGACTTTAATCACTCATGTTTTAGTGAACAATGAATAAATATTCTGATTTATGCACTGTTAAAACAAAAAATGGAAAATGTAATAAATTAAATAATAAAGTATAGCATGAATAAATTAGTAATCAAATTCTACAAGAAATGTAGAGGGTACAAAAGTACACCAAAAACTATATATGTAAATTATTACTTACATTTACTTTGTTATACTATAAATAAAGTAATTTTTATGGTCATCTTTTTAATTGGCAATCAACAGTAAACATCTACCAGGTGCAATTAAACTATTTTAAATGCAACCCTTTTTTTTACATAAATTTATTTTGTTTACTCTGATCATCAAAGTCATTATTTTATGAAACATTTGACATTTTACGTTATCATCACCTAATGATCCGTCTGTTACGATGACAAACTCGTTACTTATTTCATACTTACAATATTAAATAAGTAAGTAATGGAATTTTATGGACAAATAATTTTAAAAAAATAGTTTTTATTTCAACAACCAAATATCTGTCACTTGTAGTCAACATTACAGTGTATTGTTAAAATTGGACAATTTTTCTCTATTATAAGTAAACTATACAATCATAATAAAACATGAAGTTCACAATATGTATTTCTGTGTACTTACTTTGTATCACAGATAGAAAAAATAATAATTCTGTCTGTTTACATAATTATATTTTTCTATTTTCTGTTCTTGTTTATAAATTCAAGTTTCTATGGCATTAATGCAAGTTTAAGTTGTATCAAAATTTGTTAAGTAAATTCATAAACAACATTAAAACTCAAGCAACTTTATATAAGTAATTAGAATACACAAAAGTTATGGCTTATGCAACCTGTTATAATTTTGTTAAATAAAAAAACTTATAATTAAGTAAACTGTACATATGATATGAGCTATAGAAGTATTTTTGTTAAGAAAAAACCATAGTAATTATTTTATAAGGAATGTTACAGATTTTTGTTTAAATATGTATTCTACAATATATTATTACTTAGTTTATATGAAAATAAAATAATAGTGCATCTGCAGTAACTACTTGTTGTTATTACAGTAATAGAATCACTACAAATTCACAGCCATTAGAATGAATAGATGGTTAATACATCCATTTACACGTTAACAATTTAATATAACAAAAAACAAAAGCAATGATAGTATCAAGATACATGAACTACTGTTATTAACATAATAATAAACTTTTTAAAAATTAAATATGCACATATACTGTTTATTCAAAATACAGATTTCCTTTTATGGTACAATGACTTTAAATAAAAAAAGGCTTGTTTATTTACCTGTACTTTTATTACTTTTTCTTTAGTATCTTAAAACTAGCCCCTAGGCACAAATGATCACTTCCTACTGCAAAGTTCGGTATTGTAGGTAAAGTTTTACACTGTTCTATAGTTGGCAATGTGTATTTATCTACAGGTTCAACACCACTATAGAATATATAATCAACTGTAATCCATTCATCTTGATTGGTCGTTGCCTCTTTTTCCCCACGTTTGTTTACATGTTTATAGATACTACGTAATTTAAAAGGATGCGTTAATGTACCAGACGAAAATCTAACATAATGACCCTGTGTTATTTCTACAAGCTGAGGTTCAGTTTTATTTATATCAATTTCAACTTGCTTAGGTACAGCTTCATCATGCAATGTATCTTGCGTATTGCTTTTTGTGTCCTTTTTCTACAAAAGTACAAACAGGATGATGTTTTAGTTAACTTTTAAATTAATCTTATAATGATATATAAGAATTGTTGAACAAACACAAGAAGGTAACAATTCATGAATTACTCTTTTAGTTATGTATCATTGTGTTTCAAGCAAAATTGTAATTACTTCATATGTTTATCAATTATGTTTGTTCAACATTTCTTTGAATATTGTGATTATTTAAATAATTTACCTTTGTTACTTCAGTTATATTTTCTTTTAATCTCTTTAATAAAAGGTGAAGGTATTGACAATTATCCGTAATGCGTAATCGTGGAGGTATTAATAAATTAGATAAACAACGATATTTAGCAGGTTCTAGATTTTTGCCTTTACTATAATATTCAAAAGATCCTTCAGTTATAAATTTATAAACGCCTGTATGGGGTTCCAAATTAAAATCACCAGATAAAATAATTGGAAGATATTTTGGACCCAACCTGTATAATGTTTAAACACATACACATATTTAATAATCAATATTACTAATACTAATACAAATATTTATTTAATAATCCTTACTCAGTATTTTCAATAAATGCAATTCTTTCAATTTCTGTAAGTAACAATTGAGTCTGTGCCAATCTGACATCATTTCTCCTTGGATTGAAAAGTAAATGTGTAGTAGCTATAACAATTTGCGTGTTTGGGCTATCGCAAAATGATAATTTCGCAACTATGCCAACATTGTCTCTGTTAAGGAGTTTTACACCTGGCTGATACAATTCTACTTTTGCATAATCTATCAAATTGAATTGATCAGAACGATATAATAGTAACAAACCATCTTCTTTGTCATTAGTTCGTTTTTTATAGAGATATTTGTAATTAAGTTCTTGAAAAGGTTTTAAGAATTCTGATAAATGCTCTTCCTGCATTTCTTGAAGACATATAACCTATGCAACATCATGATGAAAGTACCCATATATATAAATATTACTAGAAGAATTGCCTATAGCTTCTGCTTGCCTTACATCAGCTTGTGCCCTGAGTATTTCCTGTATCAAAAGTGGTCTGCGTACTTCCCAAGGTAATGCTCGTCTATCATGTTGTAGATATAGATACGGATGAGCTTCCAGAAGATTTTGTGCCAGAATATTGAAAGACAGCAGTCTAAACACAAATGCATCATCTGCATCCGTTTGTAGTTTCCCTAAACTCATGTTAGAATTAAAACAATATTAAAGTAACATAAATAGTAAAATCTTCATTAATTTTAGCAAAAAAGATATAAAAATATATTATGATTGATTGAATATTGATATATCAAAGAAAGATGTCAAAACTTAATGTTATAAAGATTATCACAGACTCATATATATGTAATTAATAAGGCATAAATTGAATAGATAATTATATCCAAGCTATCATTACTATGGTATTGTAGTATCAATATATACAATATATGGTATATACAAATTATGGTATATACGATATTGTATAAAATATAATTTCTTACCTTTACCATATTTTTTCCACTTTCTCATTGCATTATAATTTTGCTTGTCGATAATAGTTTTTTGTTGTACAGTCATTGTATGTTCCATACACGAGTTAAGGGCCATTTCATTGACCATTGTATCTGTGTTAGTTTGATGATTTACTGCATTGGTATTAGAAACATCATATGGTATATTACAAGGCGATGGGCTACTATTTGCAGCATAACATGTATCCAAATAAGGTTCCATGATATTTTTATTAAGTTCTTGATGCGTCATTGGATTAACCATTGACTCAATTAAGTTTAGATACGTTGAAAATAATGCTTCTGAAATGGATGCACTTTTGCGATGATATCCAAAAAGTGAATGCTGCAGGGGCAACTCCGGCATGTGAAAGATCTAAAGAGCCATTACCAGTTAAACTGACATAGTCGTAAAGAAAAGAATTATCGACAATAAAGAATTATAATGTAAACCATGTCTGCATGAACTTTTCACTTTACTAAGTTTAGACAGAATAAAAAGAAATGTGCATTACCATATACAAATTTCTAACCTTAACCCTCTTCTAGTGTCAAATTCTTACGTAATATGAAATTGCAAAAGACGTACTTGTATCATTCCGGGATCACACGAACGTTGAAACGACATCCGTTGCGACGGACATCAATTTTGACGCACGTTAATAACAGTGGTCACACGAGCATTAGTTTTGCTTCCGTAATTTTTTCGCATCGGTACGCGATAGGTACCCATACGCGACCAACTGATTATAACACTCGTGATAGGTATCCATACGAACAAAATGGATGACGTAGAAGTTGCAATTTTTGCTTATATTTTATTAAAAATCCAGAAGAAAAAACGTAAGGCAAGGGGTTTTGGATTCATCCTATAAACAATTTAAGACTATTAAAAGGTGCATTTTATATCATTTATGATGAACTTCGAACTGACGAAGGGAAATTTTGCAATTATTTTCACATGTTAATTTGCTGTTCCTGACTAATTTATAGAGAAATGAAGAATGCAGCAACGTCGGCTTCAATTGTTTAACGCATATCGTAGCGTTTTCCGATGTGTCAGCGTTGCATGTACATCAAAATTAACAGACGTTGCTCGTGTGACAATTTCATGCAAAAGAACATAGCTCTACGCGGATGTCGCTTCAACGCTCGTGTGATCCCGAGCACGAGTTTACCTTTTGTTCTTGATGAGACAGTATGATGTGAATATTACGAGTAACACTTGTTATAGAAACAGTAGTTAGTAATCTTGTTGCGTTCATTTATTCAAATAGATTTTATTTTGAAACAGTATAATTTATGCCGCAACAACACGAAACCACAAGTCAGTCATTCTTATTTATGACTTGTATCCGATAACACATCGTGTCTAAATAGTCAATAGAACGTTATTCAACAATTTTTAGCACATCACACGTGACTCGGAAGTCCTCATTTTCCCTACGCGTCTTATAATTTTAAACGAAACTATCACCGACTTTCCATCGGATAGTTAAAAAAATACACACAGAGGAGAGAAGTAATAGATAGAAATCGCATGAACGTGTTCACTACGAAAAGAGCGCAATGAGATATTTTAATGTGTCGATAAAGTAGAAGAACTTTTGCCTGCTGTTACAGAATTTACTACGTAAATCGTCTTCAAATCTAATTTGGCTGTTATACGTAACGAATTAAAATCGCATTTTTAATGGAAAGTGAATATTCTTATGATAAACAAAAATCTTAAAGTTTAAAATTAAATATACTTAAAAATTCGTGCTGATTGACTCGGCCAATTCAGTAATTTTTACATTAAATTATTATTTGTAACAAAATAGGCGCCACTTTTAAAGTTCTGATCTGCGCAATCGCGTAATCACGTTACAGCCATGAAATAGAAGAAGAAGGAGAAGAATCCATCGTATCGACAACTTTGACAATTACTAAATTATTTTTGTGACGTAATAATTTTCTTTGTGGAACGTATGCATATCTAAAAAAACGAAGAAATGTCAAAACATCGTAATGTATCACCTCTTATTCAACATCTGCGTAATTTTCTTCGAGGTGTGAGTAAATAACCTTATAAATACGAAACTGTGTTACATGTAATTACATTGATCATTGACTATTTTAAAAGTAACAATTATTTAGAATTCATTATTAAAATTGTTCACATGTACATAAAATAATTTTAAATTTTCTGTTTTAATACCAAATATTGCAACTCTAGTTTATATTAATATTTAATGCATTTTATGATTGAATAGAGAAAAGTTGTTATCCAATTACGATATGCAGATGTAATTTCTGCACGAACTCAACCACCGCCTGAAATACCAGGTGGACCATACCATAAGCTTTCGCAAATATATTACTTTACACATGATGCTCGGCGAGAGGTTCAACCACCACTTGAAATTCCTTTGGCTAAACAAATAACGGCAGGGTAAAGTTGCTTAACTATTTCTATCTCCCTATTAAACGTGCATGTTTAATATAATGTACCTATATGTATATAAATGAAACATACATGTGCATAAGTAATGTAGACAATGATATTCATATCTTAAATTACTTCATATATCTTATTTATTATATTTCATATAGTGTCAAGAAAAATAATTAACATTGTATATAACACAAATTAAACGGAGAAGAGTATTATCATTGCAAATCAATGAAGAAAAGATTGCAGATTATAAAAACAGAAGTTAATATTTTTATTACTTGTAGCATTTAACTATGCGAACGTTTATAATGCCTGTTCACTAACCATATCTTTATAAAAGTATTATTGTGTTATGTCCATCCCAATCTCCCAAAACATGTCCCGTAAGAAACAAACCAATCTTATTAATTTATATTCTAACATATATATATAAATATGGATTTCAGGGATGAACAGACAGCTATTAAACAAAAATATATTACACCAGGAAAACCAATTGAATGGCATTAAATAACAAGATACAAAATAGTTATTATCTCATTGGGATAGAATAAATTATATTGTAGTTCTCTAAATATTATTGTAAATACAAAATAAAATGTTTCATTTATTATAAAAAAAGTGATTTGTATTCATATATTAATATAACAAAGTGGAATAAAAATCCACTCAAGTAGTTATGGAGATAAATGTCTGTTACACTTTGGTATGATAATTAAACATTGAAAATAAAAAAGGTAAATAAATTTCAACAATAACGATATTGTTTAATTTAATATTCCACTATCAACAGCATAATTATAAATAAAGGAATGTTCAAATATCCCACAGCTGTGACCAGCTTTAATTTTGTGTATATATATAATACAATATTACATAATATATGTGCAGATATAAATATGTATTTTATGCACAAAGAGCAATAAACAAAATTTAATTATTAACAGACTTAACATAGAACATGAGATTAACAGTGGTATTGATACTTATATACAATTTTATCATTTCTAAAATATCACATTTAACAATATGGTACATTTTATATTTATCTATTATAATAATCTTAAAGATATTCATTAACATTACACCATTGATATAGACGCATTTGTATATATATAGCAGGAAGTATGTCAAATAATAATTTAATAAGGAATCTGGTTTTGATAATACTGTATCATATCGTAAGTTTTCGTACGGAAGTTGAGGTAGCTATTACGAATTACATTGAGCATAAAAGCAGCAGCTTCTCTATCAGTAGCTGTTGGAACAAATCGACCACGCAACAATTTTATCGTTTGACCACGGAAACATGGTAACCCTGTATCAAGCATAAGAGATACAAGGGAGATAATTGCTTCTTGATAGGGCCTGAAAGATAATTCGTATATTAGAAAGATATATCGATACATGACCTATTGGTTTTAAACTTATACGTGAAAGCATCGTACCTCACTGCAAGAAAAGCTTGCACGCATAGTTCCATAAACCAACGGAATGGTGCAGCTTCCATTTTACCTCCCATTACTAATACCATTTCATCGGTAAGTTTGATATCAGGTTCAAATCCGAGATTACCTCCAGGAGAACTTTCAAACATAAAACCAAAATCGATGTGTATTATATGACCTTGGCTATCTAACATTATATTTCCATTATGACGATCTTTTATTTGGAGAAGATACGTGATCACACTATAAGCGGCCATCGATCTGACAAAATTGCGTCGAATCGTTTGAAATTCCTTTGTTGTTTCATCACCGCACCGTGTAATAAAATACTGATACATGTCGATATCTGTTGTACGTCCTAATTGATCTCGAGACTTTGCATCAGGTACACACTCTATAACGCCACACTGATAACAAAATTTATAGTCGTATATCATTATGTGCATGTTAGTATTATAAAAGAAATTCAAGACAAAAAGTTGAAAATGTAAATCTTACCCCAGGTGCTGTTGCAACAACTCTGTACGGGTACAAAAATAGATTTAGACCAACTTTTTGGAAAATATTCTTAAATATGCTGATTACTTGTAACGCGAGCATATCTTGTCTAACGTCGTCACCGACTTTAAAAATGGCAGCTTGCCATGTTTCTTTTCCTGCTTCTTTCTTTCTTTCCGCTTTACCATTTGATGACACTGCTAATGCAATATTCTCCAGCTCATTAATACCATACTTTTGGACTTTGAAACGTGCGAGGAAAGGTGCTTTAGCAGCGCTATAAAAATTCATACACATTTAATAAATCCTGTGTATGCTATTTCTATATAATATGTAATTCTATATTACCTCTGCATAGGAGTACCACTTTTATAGTCTATATCAATAACCATCGCTTCAGGATTAGATGGTAAATAACACCCAGGTTGCACTTTGATTTTTGATAAAGCTTCCAAGCATGCTGCTTTACGTTCTGGACCTTTAGGATATGGTCTAATTTCACCAGATATATTAGTTATTTTTTCAAAAAAGTCAAATTCACGTTCATAAAATTGTTTGGCTGGCCCAGATAATGCATTTAGAATACTTTTTACCAAAGAATCTAGGACATCGAAAAGAACCAGATCTTTTATTTGTTTTTCTTCGTCCATGTACATATTGGTATGCATATTCCATATTAATTGATGTGCCACAACCTGTAATATACAATTATTTTTAATATTTTTATAAGAATTACCTTATTTCTGCAAATTACATATAAGTATGTATACCTGAGAACGTTTAGCAATTTTTTTTATAAATTCAGTAACATAACCCATTGAATCATGGCGCACTGCTTGTACAAGTTGTGGTATATAGAAGAGTACAGCATCAGCAGGATAACTATCCAGTACACATACCGCATATTGAGCAGAAATTGGATGATGTGGAAATTGTCGAGAAAAGTAAGCTAGTGCTTGAATAGGTGAAACTCTTGCCCATGTTAACATATAAACTAACTGTAAACAAAAATAATAAATAGACCATACTTATGCGAAGTCTGTATCAATATTCTATGATGAAACATTTACCTCGGGTACATCATTCAAAAGAGTATCCGTTGTTACAAGATATTGTAAAGCTTCTGGAATATGCATAACTGCTACAGGCTTTTGTCTCACCAACCCACAGATTTCTCTTATAATTATCTCTGAATTTTTCAAACGGACTGGCATAAATACTGCAAGACTAGGGCTAATTTCCCAAGCTAAACGGGTATATTCTCTCCATTTTTCATTCATAGCTTTGGCACGCCATTCTGCAATACTACCTTCTCCTGGAAGTGTTAATTCTTGCCTACCGCCAGGATTACGCCAAACCTAAGATAATTTATAACAATTTGAAGTAGTTCAATTATTTTGCATAAATTTGGTTGTGTCACATTCAAAGAACTTTAAATATTGTAACTAACCAGTAGCATTTCAATTTCCACTGCTAACAATTCAAGAATTAAATTACGTTTTTTAATGTAATCTTTCACAAAAACGTTAGTATTCACAACGCGTTTACTTCGATTACTACGTTTGCTTAATGTATTGCTACTAGTCGACATTGGCATGGTATTAACCCATACATTAGTAGATGTTTTTGAAAACTCATTGGTAGCTGGACTTAATGTTGCAGTTATCGAATTGATAGTTTCACTCGCTACAAGTACACTCGTTGTGTATCCTTGCGGCTGCATCGTTAAATCAAATTCACTTTCGTTTCCTGTCATCATCAAATATTTTTTATCACTATGCATGACCTGTACAGATTAAGAAACGAAATGAGACATTAAAAGACTGTAAAATATACTATATATTATATTTTTACATGCCTGCCAGAAACGTATAAGGGTAATTATGTCTTCACGGAGTTGTTCGAGTTCTTGAGTAGGCACTTGCCGTTCCCGACAGAAATAATCCAAACAGTTCGAGTAAATACGTTCTCGCAGAACATTTTTACTTAGCGATCTATAATATAATGAATTTTTTCATTTTAAAATATATCAAATTTTTCATTTTAATTAATAAAGAATATGTTAGTACCTCGGTAAAATATCACCTTGAAGGAGAAGTAAACCACAAGATAATAACTTAAAGCGCACTCCCACTGCAGCAACATGTCGATTAATTGCAGGTTCTTCGCCGGACGTACCAACGGCCATAGGTAATGATCGGTGAAGTAACATCACTATCATATCTACTGTTTCTTGGCAACAATACTTTGCAGTTTCAATGAGTTCCATGATGAATGATATCCAAATATCATGAGGCTTTATGTCAGGTGGATTAGGTTCTAACTTACAATCTTCATAAACTGCTAAAGGACTGACTTCTTCCTCTTGAACAGAAAATATTCCCATTCTCTTGTCAACTGTATATTGCCATGCAACGAGCATCTCTTGCAAAAAACGCAATTTGAGATCAGGTCGCACAGTAAGAATCCATTGCCAGCATTCAACAGCTGTATTCATTGCAGCACTTGTGAACAGTTCAATTTGAGAACAGGCTACAGTTTGCAACAGCCGCCGATGTATACCTAATACACGGATAATTAAATATAATAATTATTTATAATATTATGAATTATGTGTGCATTAAATATTTACCTGGCATAGATATTAGAAGAGCAGTAGCACGCCAAAGAGCACCACGGTGTTGAAGGTTGTTACCTTCGCGACAAGCACGCCAAACAGCATCAATAAGTTGATTTACTACTGTCATTCTACATTCTTCGTGTGACAGTTCGTGTTGAGAAGATTCCGAACGAGCGAGTGCAACCATACCCGCTACTTCACCAGCATGCCATAAACGCATTGCCATCATTGAAAAAAGCCATGAACTTGCACCTTTAGGGCCACGAGGTCTTTTATCCAATGAATTTGTCTAGAATGTAGAAATTTTAAAAATTTTGGGAAACCAAAAATGTTGAAAATTGCCAATTATAAGATAAAACCATATTACCCATCTACATATAAAAATAATATAAATACATACACTTGATGGAAGTGCTGTTGGAATTGTTAAATCCACGAATTCTAGAACTGAATCTGTTGCCAAAGATAATCCTGAGTGGTACCACATACCCGAAGATGGTATCTGATTTATATATTCCTGTACATGTGACCGTGTAGCCTGAGGTGCCCATTTCATTGCCTCTTGCACTATGCCTTTACACCTCGCCGTAAAGTCTTTTACAATAATCTGCATTATACCATCTTATTAAAGAATGTTTGGTCATTTTTAACTCTATCTGAAGAACAATAATTACACTAATACCTCTCTTGCCTCAAGACTGTTCATAAGTTCAATGCTGTAAGGTGTATTAGGAATACGTAAACTAGGTGTTTCCTCATTTGGATCAATTTGTAATGAAAATGATAAAATCTGTCGAGATAAAAATATAAATAACTTATAATTCTAGAATAATTTGTTTACTTATGCTATAATATTTATGCTACAATAACAAATTTAAATCTTTGTAATATTGTAAGGTAGATACCTGTAGTATATCTAGCATACTCCACAATACTTTACAATTCCATAGCAGATGTGGAAATGCATCCACCAAAGCACTAAGATATTTGTCAGCTACTCGTCTAATTTGCTTATGTACATGATTAAAATGTACTAGCAAGAATTGAGCATGATTCTCTAATTCTTTTTCTCTCTGCTCATCTTTTGGCTTCCGTTGCATGACATCTTTAAATCTAACAAAAACAGAATCTGCAATACAACATATACATTGCCACATACCACTTTTATCTTTTTGCAAATCAGTGTCGCATAAGTATTCCATTATTGGATGTAAACTAGGCTCTGGGCTGTTTGCAACCCTTAATGTTTCCAGCCAGTACACTGATAATAAGTATGTACATTGTGCAAATTGTAATTTTGCTACATATGCTGATATATCATTGGATCTGTAAAGAAAGTACATATATCACATTTTTATTACACAACGAAAATAAATAAATAAATACTGAGTATTTGTAACATAAATTTACCGGCTACTTAATTTTAATATTTGACTACGTAATTCTTGTAATTCAGTTAACGAAACGCTGTCATTGCGTACTGCCGAGGTATATTGTAATTCTCGCATCTCCAGACGAGCGCTGGTTGGTGAAATGAGATAAGGTGATTTAACAGCTATCTCTTTGACACCTTCATACCACTCACTAGGCCATATTTTTGAATGCTGATCAGCAGCAAATCCCATTACAACACAGTAGACCCAAAAATCTTTAAAAAGTTTCAAGAGTCTTTTTTGTGGATGTCTAATAGGTGGTAAGCGCCGTAGTAATATGGCAATAACAGGAATTAGCACTCCTAAATTTCCAGCACCATTAGTTGTTTTCTGCATCATTAGTAACATAGATTAATATTATGTAATGTATGTATAAATATAGAATATAAACAATTAATATTTATTACCGTTGTAGTAATACTGTTTGGGGCTTTATCACTAGCACGTTTACCCTCCAGACCTAATTGAACAAAAAGTTCTAAAAGGTGGAGAAGCAAGTCATTTAGCTCTGTTTCACCTTGTAAATTAGCTGCTATATTAGCAAGAGCATTTGTTACTGCCTTAGAAACATGACAGTATTGTTTTCTATCATCATTTGATGCATAAGTTGCACTGCTTGATCCCAATGACATTGAAAACATCTGCATTATACCTTCATAAATCTATTCAGAAACACAGAAGCATAATCTTTTGATCTTTTGGATGTGTTCAATTTAAGGAAAAATATTAGTTTATATTACTGTACATTGACTAACCTGTACTTCACATTTAGCAATAATCATGCAACCTAATTGGTCTACGATTAAGAAGTCCAGATCACTTGGTGAACGACAGAAAAGTTGATGAAAGAAAGGAAATATTGTACGCATTGTTTTTGGAGTATCTTTTAAAGCTACAGCTACATGTCCTAACATGATGACAATATTTTTTGAAATTAGCTCGCTATTTGATTTCTCATCGGATTCCCTGAAATATACCTGTTATACATATACATATATGTGTTTGCATGGGCATGTATATGTAATATGTACAGCCACATATACATACGTGCATGCACAACAGATGTATATTGTCTGTAAAAATTAAACAATGAGAACAATTAGAGTATGTTGCAATAAAAATCATACCCATCACATATATCTGCTGCAAATAACCTATTAGATACGCTTGCCACTAATGCTGGTACACAATCTGGATTAACGGAATGTGCTGCTTCTAAAGCAATACAAAGATTACCAATTGCCGCATCACGCAACTTTTCAAAAGCTACTTGGACAGATGATGTTGTCTGTTTTGGATCATGTGTTTCTTTTCCTTGTACTTAAAAAAAAAAGAAACATTATAATATTAAAAATAATTATGTTGATGTAATGTAAGTAATTTAATAATATTTTACTTTTCTTTTTCTTACCAGTAACTTTAAAATGATGTTCTTTCATAGATCTTTCATTTAGTTGACGATATAATTTTAGTAATATAGGTGAAGGAACAATGAGAAATTCACGAAGATAATATATAGAAGTACTTGCAATATTAGGAAATTTCTGAGCTAATTTTCCTAGACCTTCTAAACATACCAATAATAAAGGCATATGTGCTAATACAAGTTTTGGACCATGATTAGAATTAATCTTTTCAACAAGGCGGCCACACAAACTATCAGCACCTGTAAAGAAAAACAAAAATATTCTTTTAATAATTTTGTACATATTGTTTTTTATTGTAAAAAGATATTAGTTGTTTTTATATTCTTCAGGATAGGTGGTAGGATAAAATAAAAAATTTTGGTCTAAATATTATTTAAATGATGGATGAAATGGAATATCATACACAAAGTTGTTTTCAGTAAAGCAATTTCCAATATTAATTTTTTTAAGATGCAAATTTTATTAAATTATATCAAGATGTTCTTTGATTGTAATTAAATACTATATACACATATATGAATGTGTAAAATAATCACACTACACACAACGATAATAGGCAATAGGAACATCATAGTATAGTATTACTGTAGAAAGGAATATTAGCATCAAATTATTAAATGTTATAATGTAAACGGAATAGTTAATAAGAAAGTAACACAAGGGGTAAACAAGAATACCCTCGCCGAGCAGCATAGAACTGATATCCGCAAAGAGTGCGGATGTATCATACTCCCCGCTCACTGTAAAAACACCGTAATAATGTTTTATTTATAGCATTTCTTATAACTCCATATATGTAAAATTATATAGCAGTAATTATCCTTTATTTAAGAATTTAATTAAATTTAGTATTTGTTTTCTTAATGATTTAAAATAAATGTAATCTTCATCATCATTACTTAAAAAATGAATAAAAACTGAAATTGAAAAATTTAAATCAATCATTATACATATTATTATCAAACACAATAATAAGTAAAAAAATATATAACACGTATACATATAAATCTGCTTCATATTAATAAGAAAAAACTGAAAATTTATTATAATTCACTTTAGAGTGAGAAGAAGGTGTAGTAATATAGTACATGAGCAAATTACATTATAATGCATAATGCTTTCTGCACTAAAGCTTTTAATGTACATACGTGTGCCTTTTAAAACATGCATTTGTGTATAACATATTATAGTACATTCCTGTTATTAGTATTTTGTAATTACCATAATTATATGATGTAAAATATTATTTACATACCAGTTTCATCACCAATGGCCCAAACAAGAAGGTCAACACATGCGGAATTTGCCATGACGTTAACTTTGAATCGATTTACTGTCCCAAAATTTGTATCCATATCTTCTCGCTCACTAGCATCATGTTGTCTAGATTGTAATTCTGTCTGTCCTGAGAGGAAAAGACCTTTAACAAATTCTTGGACATCTCTTGTAAATGGAGCAGGCAAATCTCGTTGATTCTGCAACAGCTCTCGTAGAACTGCTACCATTACCAAATTCATAGTTTCACTGAATGTTCTATATGGAAATATTCGTACTTGTCCAGAGTTGTAAACCTATGAAAATAACAGTTTAATAAACATGGATGGGTGTAAAAGTTATAAGATATGACTGATTTTACTAACTTGTTGAGCTTCCTCATCAAGAAATGTAAGAATATCTTTGGTAAGTAGTTTTTTAGCTAGAGCTAAAACACTTTGTAAATGCACCACATTAAATTGCATTGCAGCTTTCTTTTCAGGACTTTCGTTACATCGCATCTGTGGAAATTGATTAAAACTGGATCCATATCTACTAAAAAAATATGTCACTGGATCATATGGCACAGATGAAAAAGATTGTAATGATGGTCTCTTGGCATATGGATAATCAGAATCAGCTGATAACAATGCCGGGGTACTATCCACAGGTGGACAAGGGTTTAGATTCCCACTAAGTGATCGTGGAATAATTGGCCGAAAATTTGAGAAACTATGGTGTTTCTTATCTAATGTCAAACGTGTTTCTGTTATAGGAAAAGAAACTGGAGTTTCAGGCCGTGGAAAGATACGACAGAGTAATGGTGGATCTGCACATGCAAAACGACCCATAGATCTTGCCAATCCGATAAGTACTGGAACTAGACATTTGCATAAAGATACTAAAAGAGAAATATAAGATTAGAAATATGTTTTTTGTGATGCAGAAAGGTATGGTTTTTTTTTGGAAACAAATCTTACATTTTGCTTGCATACTCCTGTTCCCATTTTGTTCTTTACAACCACGTATCAGATTGGTTAACACAGCTAAAATTTCTATTTGCGTTGAAATAATTTCTTCCCGGGTTGACTCGCATCTAGCTGCTACATCACTCAGCAATGTATTCAAACAAAAACTAAAGCGTTCAGCAACAGGAACTCTTTCGCTAGGCGAAATTCTAACTTCATCCAACCAAACAGCTTTTGGAAGACCACGTAGCAATCGTAAAAGATAAGGTAAAATACGATCGCGATGTTGTAATCCTGATTCCAGGAAATATATTCCCAGTGCAATGGTTGCATCTTGTCCACGTTGATCTAAACGAAATATTCCTTGAGC
This sequence comes from Odynerus spinipes, assembly GCA_032403825.1. Taxonomy (NCBI): domain Eukaryota; kingdom Metazoa; phylum Arthropoda; class Insecta; order Hymenoptera; family Vespidae; genus Odynerus; species Odynerus spinipes. Next base: position 87,851 of record JAIFRP010000011.1, on the reverse strand, counting down.
AGTCTCTTGAGGACATAATTTGAATAAACGAGTAACCTATTAGAAGAAAGAAACATTATAAAATACGATTATTTTATAATGGTATACATTGCTTGTCATCTGTCATAATTTAACGGCATCGTAAAATAGTACATAGTCACTTTATAATTATGCTTTATATAATGTTACAAGCAATTAATGACAATCTGACGTTTAAATATATACGAACGGACAGTTATCTTGAAAACACGAAAATAATAATGTTAAGATTGGGAACAAATGAAAAATAGATTTTTATAGTTAGATATTTACGTAATCATATAAAATAATAGAGAATTCTACATTAATTAACAATAAAAATGACTTCATCGCACGTCTAACCTTTTTTGCTTAGAGAAACGTCATCTATCATTGTCACTTAATGTGTTTATACAGTAGAAAATATTGATCATTATAAAAAAAATATGATGAAATATTATAACAATCTGTATAAAACAAATTTACCTTTTCCCAAGGTGTAGGTTTGATAGCAGCAAGGCACCTAGCCAGATGTTGTACAGCTTTGGAGAAAAACAACTTTTCGTCCGCCACCATCTTGCCTACTGCCAATGGCTCAAAGTACTGGAAGTACTATTGTACGTTTACTGATGTTATGCTCGTTGGATCATTAGATAATATAGGATTACTTAGACACACGCTCATAAACATAAAATACAAATACAAAAATATAACAAAATGAAGTATTAAAGTTTAGAAATTAGTGGTGAAGTGAATCACGTTTAAAAAACTATATCGCTTTTTATCATAATGTTAATGTTGAGGTTAATAAAAATTATAATGAGGATACATACGTATAAACGATGAAAACAATTTTTAATGTTATAGAAGTTAAAAATTATATTTTAAATATATTTCTTTAGACCAATAATTGTTTCGTTTTATAACCATAATTAGTGGTTGATATATAATATTAATTATGGCACAAGTTGCTGTAAAGAAAAAAAAATTGAAGAGGTTGTCTACTAAGGAAGAGTTGGAACTATTAAATAAATCGGTATAACGTGTATTTTAAGATTTGTTAAGTATCAATATACAATTCCTTTGTTAATTATTCTTAAAGTAAATTTTTAATTATTTTAGGAATTAATAGATAAAATATTGCAATTAGAAGCTCATAATTCACAACTGCAAGCAATACTTAAAAAAACTGAAACGAATGGAGCTGGTCAAATGAAAAATCTTAAAAAAGCCCAAAAGCAGTTTGATTTTACAAAGTATACTACATAAGAAATCTTTAATTTTAGCTTTATTGAAATATAAAATAAAATAGAAGTAATTTAGATATTTCATTTTATTTATTAATTACAGGTGTCATAAGAGGCATATTTTGTTAAAATTATACTATTTGGGTTGGGACTATGATGGTTTTACAGTTCAAGAAGGCAATAGTAATACTATCGAACATTATTTGTTTGCTGCTTTAATAAAAAGTTGTTGTATAGAATCTCGTGAGAAAGCAAATTATCATCGTTGTGGTAGAACAGACAAAGGTGTCAGTGCTTTCTCTCAAGTAATTAGTATAGATGTGCGTAGCAACTTGGAACCTGAGAAACAAAACGATTTACAAAACGAATTACCATATTGTAAAATATTAAATCGTTTACTTCCCCAAAATATAAGATGTATAGCTTGGAGTCCAATTCCAAGTGATTTTTCTGCTAGATTTAATTGTAAATATAGAACATATAAATATATATTTCCACGAGGAAAATTAAACATCGATGCTATGAATCAGGCAGTTAAATACACAATAGGAATACATGATTTTCGAAATATTTGCAAAATGGATGTTGCTAATGGAGTAATCAATTTTAAAAGAAATGTAATCGATGCTTCAGTTTCTCTAAAGCAAAAGGATGGTACAAAAAATGCAGGTACATAGTGGTATATTTGAATGCAAATTTGTTATGCTCATTATGTAAAACATAGAACTCATTATGTATTTAAATTTTATATTTATTTTCATAGGATATGATATGTGCGAATTAAAAATAAAAAGTCAAGCTTTTCTGTGGCATCAAATCCGTTGTTTAATGGGAATATTATTATTAGTAGGACAGGAAAAAGAAAAGCCAGAAATTATTTTAAAATTACTAGATATTGATAATTGCCCTTCCAAGCCTCAATACAATCTAGCGTGTGAAATTCCATTAAATCTTTATTATTCCGAATATGAAAATATAGAATGGTTTTATGATGAAAATGAACTGAAAATGGTTATAAAGACTTTACAACAAGATTGGACATTAAACAGTGTAAAGTACGAAACTTTAGATTTTGTTATTAGGAGAAAACGTTATTTGTTTATTATAATGTAATACTTTTATTTAAACAGATCGACAATGATCAAAGATATGTTAATGGATTTGCAAAACTTACAAAATTGTACAGATGCAACATTTCAAAGCGATTGTTTACTTCTTGGTGTACATTCAAAAATTTATCAACCTTTAATGAAAAGAGTAACATGTGGTAAGTGGTTTGTATTATATTATATTATGCTTTTGCTGAATTATGTTAATGTCATATTTTTTTGCAGAAACTTTGGAAAATAGAATAAAACATTATCAGAAAAAGGGTAGGTTTGAATTGATGGATTTAAGCACATAATACTTAAAACAATTATAAATGATTCTAATAGCAAATATAATTTTTAAAAAAATAAATAAACTTATATCTATTTTAAACATATTGAATATGTATTTTTAGATGTGATTATTATAAATCATTTGGTCATTTGCAATAAAATATTAAAGAGGCGTGTTGTACAAATCATATTCCAATATTAGATATTTTGTTATTTATATTGGTGAAACTGTAGTATTGTTAGTATATACAGGAGAAGCTTCTACTTGAAGCAACATTATCAGAATAGTTGTAATACCCCCGAAAAACTAAAAGAACAAAATTATTTTTTATTATGTATTTTGTGAAGTAGTAAAAAGCAAGTAGAAAAAAATATCTAGGAGACATACCTGTCGAATAAAAGTGTAACCATAGTCGTACAAGCCGAACGCAGAAAACTTTAATCGCTTATAAGTCATTTCAGAGATGAATTGAAGAACCTTTTAAAATTATGATTTATTAATTTGTTTAGCTTGACAAATAGTAATAAAATTATAATACATCAAATCACGAATTACTTACTTCCTCGCGAATCATAAGATGCAGAGAATCCATTACTTTCTGGATGAGCTCTTGTGTCCTATTTGCCTAGCATTTTGACCAGTTAATAATATTAAATTATTTGTATTCCTATTGTTGTTCATTATTACGTAAAGTTTTATATTTTATTATTACCTCGAGGCTAACTGCCTCGCATGTATAATTTATACAAAGTAATTTGATGACGTAAAATGTACTCCACAAGATAATATCCAAGACATTTTTTATCTTCCACGAATCCCAAATTTTATACGTAGTAAGTGTAGTATATAATTCGCAAACAAGGCCTGTTATGAATATAAAAAAAGACGTCATCTCCAAAATCATCTGCGCTCCAAATATTTTATTCAGATTATTACATATCCTGCTCAATTCCAGATGGATATGCCTTTAAAAAAAATTGTTAATTGAAATTGAAAATTAATGATTTTATTGTTTTCGAAAAACACTTTACACCATACGTATCGATGTGTATATTAATTTTACGCAGTTTTACATTGATATCCAAATGTCATATTCTTCCAAAGGAAATGTCGATTTTTCTACGATAGAACGGTCCGTCGAGCTTGCCACATTATTTGTACGCATCGCTTTTTTAAGACAGTGTCGACTCTTGCAACGTTGAATTATATATTCATTTAATTTACGGAATCTGGTCCTCCCATACCTGTAATTAAATATGGTTTTAAGTAACCAAAATTGAATATATCCACACTTGTTGTTAATTTGTTATTTCTTCAGATAGTAGAGATAAATCATACATACGACAACAAAATTATGAACACGAGGTCCAGAACAGTGTTGACATGTACGAAATGATTTGCTATAAAATAAATAAAAAGTCTTCGAATAGTGAGTTCCGCATTGTTCCATAAAAATCCTATAGTGTTCATTAATAAGACCGTTGCGACCCATCCAATAACGACAAAAATCATCGACGTATATATCTTTTTATATTCTTTTTCAAAACCAAGTCCCAGTAGAGTATCATCGACCACGGACATCTTCTTCAGACATAGTGAAAGATTCTCGAACAAGTAAAGAAAATAAATTAAGAAAAAAAAAAAAACTTGAATCTTGTTCGTTTTAAGATACAGCAATTGTAAAACATTTAAAGATAACTTTTATACCGTGCTATTAAAAATACCATACCGTGCTATTCCAAAGGCAGAAGAGCATCGATGCCGCCGTTGTGAACATATTGAAGTAAAGAGTTAACGCGGTCACGGTACTGTCAAAGATATTGTGGAACGAGTAAAATGTAAAAAATTGTTGGAAAGTGTAAAAATACAAGAACCACAGACACACGATATAACAAAAATTAATCCCGACGACCTTCTTGCATATAGGATATTCGAATATTCCTCCCAATCCAAATAAAAAGGCGGTACAGAGAAGGGGAGAAAATGCTTGATGAACGTTCTCAATCATGACTTTGCCGTTACGCTTTTACCTTAATAATAATTCTGTCCTTACAGACTGACGTCCGACTTGGACGCACTGTTCTCTGCTATTCCTTGATGCCATCCTTTACGATAGCAATCGCAATTATATCGATGCACTTCTACCTACTAATTAACGCGTTTATTATTCTGAGAAGGGTAATCGATAGATGACGGTCTTGGTAATATTTCTGCACGACATTTAATAACTCATCATTTTTTATAATTCATGTTTATTTTCATCAAAAATGCAAGTACTTTGACATAACTTTTTTTTACTAGAAATTGGAGCAACGAAATTATCTGTCAATAAAATATTGTTGCGATATACATCGTATATGTAAAGATAAAAATGTGAAGATGAATACTGGATTCCAAGTGCATAGATGGTATCACAGGAGAGAGTATTGTACCCATATGCACGTATATATGTATGTAGATATACAATATGTATAAATTGCGAGATACCAACCAGATTGCAGTAGGCGTTGTACGTGGTTGTGATTATTGATCGCGGTCAACATTCTTTGTGATGCAAAGCTAGATGCAATAAGATGAATAGGACGTATACTTCGAAAGTCGAAGACATTATTATACATATAGACGTCAGTGGGTTATAATAAAAATTCTCGACTCGCCTGAGGAGGAAGGATTCGACGGCAGTAGCCGTCGTAATGTGTACGTACACATATAAACTTTACCATTTATTTAAATTCATTCTATTTTCTAAACGTCTTGCAAAGAGACTCCGATCGTAACGAGTTTGTATTCATCTTCGCGCTCCGCTCGTTAAAGGTTACAATCGGTCGAATTAATCGATTCGAATTACATTCCATTGTTCGAACGTCGCGATTATGTGCTTGCAGTGGTTCGGTAATCACACCTAAGGCATTAAGCAGCCATCGCGAGACTCACTCGTTTGATCGTTAGCGAACGACGACGTCTCAGCACGAGAAAAACTAATAACGAGTACAAATGACTTACGTTTGGGCCACCATAGCGTATCGCATGTTGTAACTACTTTGCATGTTATTTATGCAATCGGCATTATCCCACTGTGTATTAATAGCAGATGCGATCTCGTAAAAATTTACCGGACGTCCCGTTCGTTACGTTCTTTGTTCGTTATGACGAAATGGGGTTCCCCTTGATTTCCTCATACATAAGTGATGGGAATAATTTGATATTTCACTTGATTCGGCACATAGAACTCCGCTTATGTGCCATTATGGCGCATTGTGATCTCGAAAGGTGCTATCATAGAGGAACATCGCCCCGAGGATTGCTTCTTTCTCTCATAAACGTAAAACGTTGTAAAACTGTGCGTAAGGTTGAGCCGATATACTTACGTATTTCTTGCACGCCTCTCGGAGTCGTGTCGAAGGATCAAGGTAAATTTCTATTTTCCACTCGATCGGCTCTACCCTTTCGACTCGAGAAAGAAAATGTGAAATAAACGACGTACTTTGTTTATGGATTTTAGAAGAGACTTTTTTATTACAATTTCGGATTACTTTTGAATTGATTTTAGCATTTCGCATATATTTATAATTATTTATTATAAAATTTACCTGACTGTTACAGGTATATAAATTAAAACAACGAACATTAAATAAGTTTATCTACTTGTCAACCTACATATATTCGAAGCGTGAGGTCGTAGCAACGAGTTTTCGAATTTTTTTGTTAAAAAAGGAACAAACGTAAGCTCTGATGCTTATCATTATAAAAGTTATATAATTGTTGTCCGTAACTCTACGTTGCCAAACTATCACGACACGTACTAGCGAGAAGAGTAGTATACGTTTCGTGTGTAAATGTTGGAAGAGCAGCATGGATCAAAATGACTCGTTCTCGTTCTTCTCCGTAAACCGCAACTACCAACCTCCTGCTGTGTGGGTTATCCGCTCGTGCGGAGCCCATAAAATGGAGACAGTAGGTACAAATGGATGTTGGTTGGTGCGTAGGAGGACAAAGACTTCATCTAATTTCTTACTCAACTTTTGAGGGTCAAGTCGAGGGAAGAAGTCATTCTTCCAGACGGATCTTGTACAATCCTCGCACTCGATACGTCACTCCGTAGCGTGCAATTCTATTTCTGTATTAATAGATCGGTGAACGGTAAATAAGAAGGACTTTTATTTTACAAAATAATTAATAAAGGACACGCGCATTTGAAAACGAGATTTTTTCAAATTTTTGTATGCAGTTTTATTGAAAATAATGTAAAGTATATGCGTTTCAAGGAAAAAGATCTATAGAAAATTAATTAAATCGAACTTGACAAATAAAGACAACTTTTTAGAAATGCCCAACTTTTCGTCACTTTCGTACTGTGAGTCGATGAGATGACTCGCGGCTCGACACAGGAGCAAGGGGGTACTTTGCTCGCTCCGGTTAACGCAACATTAGCATGCATTTTATCACGCGTTTCTACACAGACCGCATTAGTTCAGGTTACCATTTCCATCCATAAGGAAAACTATTTCTACGATTGTGTAAGAAGAAGTCTATTGATTTGACAAAAAGAAAAAAAGATTTCGAATTGACCGATTTTCCAAAGTATACACAATACCACATTAACATTTCCCGCATACCTATCCATATTTTCTCATGTCATATAATGAAGCATCACTATGATCGAGATCGTACTTTAACATATCTCTGACTTACCGTTGAAATAATGAGCCCCGCTCGACTGGCTATTGGTGTTACAGCACTGAACCATCGCTTGGCTCGTTACTACTTATTGTCGGTAGCTCGATCGATTTAACGATCCCTTGATTATTATTAGATCAGGAATTTAATTAACGAAAAGAAGGTGATCGCGAGCGATACGGTCGGCGACATTATCGCGATCCTTTTCTTCGGAACGATGCCGAATAATCGTCGAACATTAATAATCGTAGGATAATAAAAATAAAGGAGTCGAATAATCCTCTTCTCCTTTCTTTTTCGTCGGTACCGGTACGCTTCCTTCGTGGAAGAGAATCGAAGGTCAAAAAGACCGTGATCAATCTCGATTTCGATGACTTCAAGAACAAAGGCGTCGCTTTGCTTTTATTCGATCGTGTAATAAAATTGGAAGTAACGCGAGGTATCGCCGAGTTGCTTCCCTAGCGGCGCACATGACGGCCGAGAGCGCGTAATGCCACGGTGTGATGGGGCACCCAGATTCTTGGCAAAGAGTAGGTCATCTACGAACAGAGCGAAGTTTTCACTTTCATCGTGACCGAGGGAATACCTAGTTACATGCGCGGCAGACAAAGGCATACGCCGGCTAGAAGGCGGTTGGCTATGACACGCAGCTTCGACAGAGGATCGGATATTCATAACCTTCCATTCAATTCGTACGGCCGTGCGAATTCTACGTTCCACTTGGCCTCTTCCTCTTACTGTGAAAATATGATCACCCCATCGCTCACGAACAGGCTCGGATCAATCTTTGACTAACAGGATGGACTGTCAGCTGCGTGTCGATCTTACGGGATACAGCTTTTATATCGATTGTTTTCTCGATTTCATTAGTTTCTCATCGCGCTCGAGATGGGCTGATATGCGACAAATTATACGATGCTGATGGTCCAAAGTAGAGATCGCGGTCGGTTTATTTTATATGATAAAAGTATAGGGTAGTTAACATTTGTTCCTTTTTGTTGCCAATACATGACGGATTTATTTCGCTTTATATCGAACGTATTTTTCGTCAAACGTCAAAAAATCAGTCTCCGAAAATCGTTTGATTTGTTGACTTTTTAAGCGATCGGATTAAGAAAGTAATGAAAAAGAATAGTATAAAGTTTGTTTAACTGAAAAATCGAGAGCGTTACTTCAGCCCTGCGTTCGAACGACGCGCGGCGTCGTTAAAAGTCGTTTGATACGACTATGCGAGACCTTTGTTTCACACCCCGCGAATAAAGGACTGAGCGATGTGCTCTAACGCCGTGCATTAAAGGCATTACTGTCGTGCTAAAACTTTGCACGAGCGAATAATGATATCTACTAGGAGCGCACGGACGACGATGATAGTTTTTCTACTATAGTGCAATATTTATGAATGTCTGTAAAATATACCGGAAGGGATAATCGTTTGACCGTACCTATGTACCTATGTATGTACCTATGTACATGGTAACGAATCGATGAAATCGACGATGAGCTGGACGAGCGTAGAAATGTAAAACGCGAGAGGAGGTAATGACGAAGCGAAATGATTTACGAAGCAAATGATTTGAAACGCATTAACTTTAGCGCGACCGCTTCATATTCAAGCTAACGAAACGATTTTCAATTTCTTAAGAAATTGCGAAGAAAATTGACACGCGATCCCAGACATATTTTGCATGCTTCCGAAGCCGAATGACCTTTTTCTAAATCGAAATCTTTACTTTTTTAACGTTACAGTAAGTACATGTTAAAAGAATATTATTAAATCTCGAAAAGCATACGAATACTTTTTGGAAGCACTGCAGGCGGTATCTCGATGTAAGAGTACTTGCAACAAAATAGTTTTTTCCGTTTATGTCACAATGGTAATTGTCGCCTAATTACTCGCGGGCACCACGAGGAAATTAATGCAAATGTTAAAACTGCAGCGACGAAGGACCTTCGTGACCGCTCTATCCTCCTACGAAAAAGAAGGCGAACGCTTCTGGATAAGCTCGATATTACATCACCGTGGGGATCGCATGTTCCTTTCGAATGTCTAGGCGAGCACCTCTTCTTCGGATCCCGCGTTGCGAGATGCATCTCTTTTCCTCGTATTTAGACCAACCGCTTATATAATAGGGGCCACGTAAGAGACGTACTACGATCTTGGAGCGGAGACTTTAAGGTTACGAGAACGAAATGTCACGAACGCTTCGAATAATGGGTGCAATGGGAGAGAAAGGATGGAAATAAGATTATAAGGACGCTCGTAATTTCGTGACGTTGGTAACATAAAATATGTAAAATGTGTTTGGTGAGATAAGAAATCGTGGATTTTGTGTAATACGCCATCTCTCACGATATTTTACGTCTATGTAAAATATCTCTACGATTTCTACGAAGATATTTCTAATTTCAACGATATCCTTGTTCCGGTTAAGGACAAAAATCTAGAGGTGCTTCGTTTACCCTTACGATGTAACGTAGAAATTGAAGAAGTTTAGTAGAACGAAGCAACAACTTGTTCCTGCCGCTTGCTCGAACAAAGCGAAAGAGGGAAAGAGAGAGAGAGAGAGAG